>CM062276.1:24796114-25331114 GCA_031216635.1 Dissostichus eleginoides | reverse complement strand
CATTGATTTTGAGTGATTAGGTCACATGACCTGGAAGGTATTGAAGCAATATGCACATTTTCCCATACAAATATTAATATAAAAATATTTAGAGTATTAAAATGCAATACAAAGAGGTGTCTCCTATGCAGAAAGTGTAGTTATTTGATCCAGCACTGATTTTGAGTCAGTATGTCACATGACCTAGCAGTTATTGAAGAAATATGCAAATGTTTCCATCAAAATATTAATAAAACATATTTAAAGTATTAAAATGCAATAAAAAGAGGTTTGTTCAATAAAGTATGCTCTAGAGTGAATTTGCTTCACATTCACACGATCGAGAAGCTGTCGATTTATTAAAAAGAACATTTTTCTTGTGTAATTGTAAAAGTCATTTGTTGATGGTCCCTAAGTGAAAGCCTCGTTTCGCGGAGAAGTTCTCCCCGTCGTAATACAGCCAGCAGCAGGGGAAACTGACGCTGCTGGCGGGTCCGCGAATGTCCGTCGAATATCCAACCTAAAACTAACTTCACTGCGGTCATGTGTAGTCTATTTTAAGTTTGCATCAGGTGCTTACCTACACAATTCTGTTAAAAGTGGTTAAATTAAGAGTACGTATTAAGAATCAACTCCGCAAACTGTTCCCCTGTGCCGCTCTAAGCGTTCCTTGATGCAGCCGCGGGGCTCAGGCTCTGCTGATGAGCATGTTGTGCGGTTAAAAACCCCCGCTAAAACTATTCCCTACTACTTTATAACCCAGCGGTTATGTAAGAGTAAGTCACTAATGTGCCTATTTGATATGAATTCCTCTATGTATTTCGCCGTTTGTTTTACTGTGAGCAATTTATTATCTTTCTACAATCTAGATGTGTACCCAATTTAAACTCATAGTCTGCAGTTACAGCATTGAGTTGTTATATACAAAATGAAGTGCAAACTATATTTGTCATGCTTATGCAACGCTATAGATGCAAATCAATGTTTGAATCTGCAGGAGAGTTAACGTTAGCTCTCAGTAGCCAGTAACGGAAGTGCCATTGACTTCAGTTAAGGAACAGTCAGGTGCAATTCAGTAAAAGTGCTGGGCGAAGATGCATTTATAACGTCAGCAGGATGTGTTCAATGTAGTCCAGTAAAATGCAGTCTTTAGCGAGAAATATCAATTAATACAGTTGTATTAAAGAGACGTTTTACTACAACATAAAGTAGATATTAGACAGTATGCAAACAAGATAAAGGAGTGTATATTGAATTAATTAGGATCCGCTGTGTAGAGAATCATGGAATTTGGCTGGTACCAATGCCCTCCTTAATAAATGCAATCCTTATAAATGTATATAAATACAATGCCGTTTTAAATGATACTTATGTTTTAATTATGTTTGATTCCATTAATTGAATTAAAGATGTTTTAATTAATTCTACTGAAATGATTGTTACATTTTCATCATGTAACTATTTTGTTCTTTTATTTGCCTCACCAGAAAACAGTCACACCTCCTCTTGAAGACATTTTGCCTCCTGCTATCGACTTCAGGTTCCCATTAGGTAAGCCCTTGAGTGTGTCAGACTAAAGTTGTTGTTTCAGAGGTTAATTCAAGACTTCTTATGTTTACATACTAATGTAATGAGCATCAGGTAAACGTACCCATTTCTATTTTTGGAATCACAGATGGGATGGAGATGTAAACTATGCAGCACTAGTGTCACCACTCAAAGTGATATTTTAAAACATTATCGACTCCATCATGGAACCTTTGGACAGAAACGTGCCTTGCCCTGCATTCATGTAGACTGGCCTGCGCTCTCACTTATCAAGATAAAAGTTGAAATAATCGTCTGTTCTTATTAATTCTAGGACCCATGTGCCACTTTATGTAAATCTCTAAGCATGAGGTGGGGTTAAAAAGAAGTAGTTGGACATTTTATGAACTATATCAATATCATGACTATGTGGTTCATTTTCTTGCAAACCAGCCTTTTTTTTGATGGCTTAAACCCCTTGTAATGCATGTGAATAGCACCTCTCTTACCGTCTGTTAACAGCTAATGTAAACTGGCTGTACTCGTTATGATTTGAAGACGGATTTGATTTTTGTTGTTGAGGAAAACACATGGTGTGTCCTGATTTGTACTCAATTTAGTGTTTCGTTTGTATATACAGGGAACAGCAGAGGTCGAAGTGCAACAGGCTCGTGATGCACAGCATGAAGTGATACGTTGCCCACGAGCCAGATGCAGTTGGAATAACCATCAAGTAGGGGTGCAACAACTAATCGACTTAATCGATTAAAATCGATGACCAAATTAGTTGCCAACTAATTCAGTCGTCGATTCGTTGGTGACGTCATCACTTGTGTTTCACAGGCAGTTCAGCTCCAACGTTATCGGTCTTTTTATCGGTACAGACATTTAAAACATATATGTCATATGTATTATTGCTACATAAACATTATATCGCAGTCTTAGTGTCGCCAACTCCGTTTCTAATATGCAATAAGACTACAAAATGCGTCTATGATGTATTTTCGATCTTTCCAATCCAGACGAGAGATCTCTCTCTCTCCCCCGTCTGTGTGCGAGGGGGCGGGGCAGTTTACACACACGCTCTGCAACATGCAGCAACACTCACACACGGAGGAGATGGCGGAAAGAAGCGCTCCAAGGTGTGGTTAAACTTTACCCGTCTCGATGTGGACAATGCTCGTTACCAAAAGTGCAATAAGAGTTTAGCATGTAAGGGCGGTAACACGAGCATTTTGTCTAAACATTTAGCAAAAGTGCACCACATTCAGACGGAGAAATGCACCGGGTTCGACTGTCTTTCTAGTAGCTCTGTAGCCACATCCACGAGTAACTTTTCCACGTCAGGTGTTATGTATGCTAGCCGCAACACACGGAGTTAACTCAATGATTCAAACATGGGTTAATGATTAGAGGTAACTGAGTTATTTATTTTGTTAAAGTTTCAGCTATTCTGTTTACGGTTCTGTCATCAGATATTTAATATGATTTGTTAAAACACTTGTTTCTTTTGATGTGAAATATTATTTATTTAATTAAAATAAAAAGCAATGTTAGTTTTGTTCACAATTTGTTTAGTTAATTTACCTTATTTATTTTCAAAAGAACCGTTAAGACTATCGTTAAAGGACCGGATCGATAAGCAGTATCGATAAAAGTAGTAGTACAGTTAAAACCTTAACGATCCGAATAATCGATTAATCGTTTCATTAATCGATAGATTAATCGATTATCAAATTAGTCGTTTGTTGCAGCCCTACCATCAAGTAATAACCATGTGTCTCCATGTGTGTTAATGTGTTGTGCTTTTAAACAAACTTGTTATTGTTTTATGAAAACTTTTGAAATAATCAAATTTTAATAAAATGTATTAAGATGTCCATAACGTTCCCTTTTTTAAATGTATTTGATTAATCTGCAATGTTTCAATGCTATCAAATATTTAAAGGGTTGGATTGAAATCAGGAAGAGTTTGTCGTATATAGGTTCCGGCAACTCAATTGTGTTTTATAATTTACTTTAATTATTCTTGTCTTATGTGGTTCTTAGCAGATTGTTATTTGCATTGGTTACACTTAATATCTTGGCTTTTAATTGTAGGCTCAACTCATCTTTTCACCTGCAGGAAAAATCATTAGTGAGTTTACCCAACTCCTAAAATTGCTTGGAAACTGTTGACACATTGTTTTTAAGTTTTAGCAAAGTAACACGTTCTTGAGTAGGCGAAAACTAAAAAAATGTTGTGTCCCGTCAAATATGTTAGTTGTCATTTTTGTGATTGTCATGTTCATGTTTCATGTTAGTTTAGTTTATGTTCCACTTCCTGTTTTATTTTGTACTCACTAGGGGTTTCACAACTACCAATATTTACTAGTCGACACGTTTTTCAAAATAGCAGTCGACTAGTCGTTACGTCATAATAAAGACACACAAAGACAGGTGTAAAACTGTATTTTATTTTGGAACTCATAAAGTTACATTAAACACTGCATTTTAAATTTGTGTTACATGGCTGAGTAAATAACAAACAGTAACTGGACTTAGTAAATAACAAACAGTAACTGGACTCACCAAAATCTACAGCAAAAAACTTTACATAAATGCCACGTAAATCCAGTGCGACACAGCGCATTGCGCAACAGTTTAATCGCTGCCCTCCACGATAACGTCCACCTTTCCAGATTTTTGGTTTGCGTTGAGGAACACCAACGCATCGACATGTGAGGGAAGGAGGCTTGACCGCTGTCGGGTGACAGTGTTGCGTGCCAGGGAAAAAACCCTCTCACTCGGGGTGCTTTTGTCTGGAATAGCCAGGTAGCTCCTCGAAAGCTTGGCTAAACGGGGGAAGCGGTGCGCGTTTTCTGCCCACCACTCCAGTGGGTTATCCATTGTGGGGATATGCGGTGTCCGCTGGCAGTAATCCCGTAGCTCATCATCCGCATCACTGTTGACCCGTTTTTTCTTGCTGCTGCTCTCGAAATGAGCTCCAAACAGCTGTTCAAAGTCACTCTCCAGTCTCGCCTTTTTGCAACTTGTTTCCGCCAGCTCCACTCCAACGTTGTCTGCGATCTCCTCTTCACCTACAGCAAAAATGAGCCACATTAATGATAAACACATTGTTTTACAATTTGGCCGGTTTAAGTAGGATTTTTTTGTGAAACAATTATCGCTAGTTCAACTCTATTTACCTGTAGCTCCCGGCTGTTCCACCTCTCCGTCTTCACGCACTAACTGAGTCAGGCGCGCCTGGGCTTCCTCTCTGACATCATCTGGAAGGAACTTCAGATGCTTAAATCGTGGATCTAGCATGCATGCCGTGATCGGGATGGATTCTGCCAGCAGGCGAGACAACAGCTTGAAGCGGGTTATGAGCTCTTTCCTCACGGTATTCTTGAAGGAACGAATAGCCGCCAGATCGGACTCATTTGCACTTAGTGTGTTGTTAGCCATGTTCAGTAGGACAGGGTAGATGAAGGACAGCCCGACGTGATTTTCTCCGCACATGATAGTTGTCGCCTTTGCTAGAGGCCTGAGCACCGGGATCAGCTGTGCCACCAGTTCCCACTGGCACTCTCTCATGGCGAGGGATCTTCGGATGCCAACTTTTGTCACTGTCTCATCCGCAAGGACGGCCTGCACTGGGAGTCTCTGCTCATACAGTCGCTCGAGCATAGTGAACGTTGAATTCCAGCGGGTCGCACAGTCGTTTTGGAGTTTGTGTACTTTTACTCCAAGCTGTTCTTGACGTTTCTTCAAAGCACAAACTGCTACTGAGGAGTGACGAAAATGACTGACAACACGCCTGGCAGCATCTGTGGTCTTGGCGATTTCTGGTAAGTGCAACCCTGCTTTTATTGCTAGTTGAATGGTGTGTCCGGTACATCCAAGGTGGTGGGGAAACTGCTCGCAGAGCTCCATTGCCAGGTTCATGCTGCTTGCATTGTCATGAATAGTGCAAAACACAACGAAGTTCCACTCCTCAATTGTTTCTTTGAGCCTCTGGGCTATATTCACAGCGGTGTGTCTCTCTGGCATGATAGTGGTTCGCAGCACTCTGGATTTTAACTCCCAGGTGTCTGTGATGTAGTGGGCAGTTATGGTGATGTGTGGATCCATGGTGCAAGATGTCCACAGATCAGTAGTTAGTGAGACACTTTTATCTTTCATCTCATTGGCAATCCTCGCTTTCACAGTGTTGTACTGAAGCATGATGTTGCTCCAAAGTGTAGCATGTGACGGGATCTTATAGCCTGGCTCAAAAAACTTCATAATGTCCCTGAAGCCTTCTCCAGAAAGGGCAGAAAGTGGTCGAACATCCTTGACAACAAAGTTGATGAGCAAGTCTGTTATCTGCTGTCTTCTTTTGTCCGTAATGGGGCCCTTGGAAAAATCGATAATGCTCGTCTGCCTCTGTCCAGTGCTGACGCCGGTCCGTTGCTCACTGGTGCTAGCATTACTGCTAGTGCTAGCTGTCGGCAGCGGGTGTTTCATTTTCAGATGGTTGCGCATAGCAGATGTATTTTTGTTGTACTTCAGTACAGATGTACACAACTTACACTTCACTGTGGAGTTGGTTACATCTTTGTTGAAGTACTGCCATACATATGATTGTCGGACGTGTTTTGGAGCATTTTGCAGCACCTCGTTTACCTCCATTTTGTTCACGACTAGTTGACTAGGGCCTACAGCGCCGACTAGTGGTAAAGGTAGTCGACTAGTCGACTAGTCGATTAGTTGGTGAAACCCCTAGTACTCACCATGTCTCATTCCAGGTCCCTTTACTTCCTGCCTTGGTTCTTTTTCCCGCCATCGTCAGCGTCTGCCCCGCCCCTGATTGTTTCCACCTGTGCCCACTTACCTCATGTATAAATTGTCCTGTCTCCCCTTGTCAGTTGCCAGTTCGTCTTGTTCGTCGTTCCAAGAAGCCAGATCCAAGCCATCGTTTAATAGACTCAGTGTTTTGCCTTTTTATCCTCCATGTGAGCGCTTTACTTTTGACATTTTGTTATATCCTCTGAAAGAGTGATTTTGTTTTTTCAAGTAAAGATTATTTTCTTCAAACCTTTTTTGTCTCTGGGTATGCATTTCAGTCCTCATACTATTGAGTCAAGGTTCCTAACAGAACGAACTGGCCAGTATGGACTCAGCCAACCCCAAGACGCTCCAGACCGCCCTGTCCGCACAGGGAAACATCATCCATCAGCACCAGGAGCAGCTAAAAACCATTAGCCATGGAGTGAAAGACCTTTCAGAACGCCAGGAGGATTTCCAAACCTCTGTCACCTCACAGGTGAACCATCTGGCAACACAGCTCCACAGAGTCCTCACTCATCTAGAGGCAACTTCTATAGCTCCGATTCTTGCTACGCCACCTGATGCCAATCCTGCTGCTAATCATGCCGAGGTCAGTGCTTCTCCTGTCCCACTGCGGTTGGCATCGCCAGAGAAATACTCAGGTGAATCTGGCAACTGCAGAACCTTCCTACTCCAGTGTGACCTGCATTACAAACATAACCCAGCCGCGTTGAGATGAGGCTAAAATAGCATTTATGGTCTCCCATTTAACCGGCAGAGCTGCCGCATGGGCCACTGCGGAGTGGTCAAGATACTCCAGTATATGTAGATCTTTCACAGCATTCAAAGACACTATGAGCCGGATTTTTGATCTTACCTTACCTGCCAGTGATGCCACCCGTGTACTCATACAGCTCAAACAGCACCCCCGGCCAGTCTTAGATTATGCCATAGAGTTCCGTACCATAGCCACAGACAGTGGCTGGAACAGCCCAGCATTAATAGATGCCTTCCGGAATGGACTCTCAGAAACCATTAAAGACCACCTGGCTCCATTAGAACTACCACAAGACCTTGAATCTCTGATCTCCATGTCTATCCGAGTTGATAACCGCCTCAGAGAAAGAGAGAGAGAACGGCGCCGAACTGCAACAAGACACCCCAGCCACCAGGGGCGCTCTCTGGGTAGGCAGCCTTCATGGGATCCCTTGTTCCCCTCCTCATCAGGCCCAGCAGGAACAGCGTCACATCAGGCAACTAGTGATGGGAATTCCGGCTCTTCTTGGTGAGCCGGATCATTTGGCTCGGCTCACCAAGAAGAGCCGGCTATTTCGGCTCCCAAACGGCTCTTCAGTTTACCACATATACCTTTTATAATTCAATCAAATTTAGCCCTGTTTTGACTAATGATTTATATGTGTACACATATATCACTAAAATTATTCAATACATCCTTTGTACTGAAGTATTCCAAAGTAAAAATTACATGTTTAATATCAATTATTTGCTGTGGCCAATTGTTTTCATTGCATTTACAGACCCTTGTATCTCTCTGATACCACCCCACGAATCCACTGACTTACACAAAGCAGATAGCAACACCTATAAAAACTTAAAGAGCAACTTAAAGTGCCAGTGAAGTGCATTTTTTTGCACCAAAATGAAATGGCAGTTTCATTTCTTACATATAATTGTACCTGTTCATGGCTAAAATAATTTTTTAGGAAGTGCGAGGGACGAGATAAACATCGCAAATTTTTCATCCCGTGAACGGCCGTCTGAGCCTACCGCTGCTGCAGACGATAGCGGCTGTGACGTCACAAGATGGGCCCAGTTGTGATTGTAAACATGGCAGAGACTTCGGAAAGTGATACTGGTGCGAGAGAAATGAGTGATTTTGACAGCTTTTCGGACAGGATAGATGAGGAAAGTGGCCATGGAAGTCAATTTAGTTGAGGACAATATTTTGTCATAGATCTAGAGTAGATCTACACACAGGATTGGCCATCACCTGATCATACATTCATCTGTTCATAGCATGATGCAACATTCATGTTCACATGCAGTGTTGTGCTAGTTACTGAAAACCAGTAAGTAGTTACAATTACTAGTTACTTCACTACTTACACCAAAAAGTAATGCGTTACTGTGAAAAGTAACTTCTTAGTTACTTAGAAAAGGGCACCCATTAATGCCCTTATACTGTAGCCTTCATTTCAGTACTGTTATTGCATCGGAGAATAATACAACCTGTTGATCAACTTGACATGCATTTGCATCACTGAACTCTGCTAAGCAATGTGGTCTATACAAACACAAACACAAAGATATGTTTCAAAGTGCCAATCCAGCCGCTGTTGCTTAGGTGGAGGTGGAATGGCGTCGGATGAGTCTGGGTCTGTGGTCTTAGCTACTAGCTTCGCTACTAGCTTCGTCCCAGCATGTTTTTTCTGCAGATGTTTCAACAGATTTTAATTGCTGTTTTGGGCAGTCGATAGGATCTTTGACCCGCCAAGACACAACTTACATTTAACTAAAACGTTCTTTTCTTTGTGCTCGACAAAAGTGAAATAGTGAGAATATCTCCAGGCGGAGAAACTCGACTTGAGCTCTGCCGCCGCCATGACAGTCTTGTTAGTTAACACAAACACAGTGGCGTTTATTTTTCATAAACAATCTACGAATCTACGAAACAATGACACCAGCCACTCACCTTCATCTTTTGGGAACAGAAACATCAACACAGTGGCGTTTATTTTTCATAAACAATCTACGAATCTACGAAACAATGACACCAGCCACTCACCTTCATCTTTTGGGAACAGAAACATCGCCACTTCGGCAGACTTCACATTACCACAGCCAGCGGCAATGCATCGCTTCCCGTGTGTTTTTCCTCCCTTTTTCGTCACTGTCGCCTCCATTGTCAGCTTTTCTCGATTGGCAATCACTTCCAGTCGACTGCGAAACACTTTCCAATCAAATACTCGCTCAAAAACGTTGGTAAATTCGACTTTGAAATAGAGACAAAATGAATGGTGGTGAATGTAAACACTTCGGCTTGGCCCATCTTGTGACGTCACGCAGTAGATCGCAAGCCACGCCCACGAAGGCGGAGGTCGACTGCGAATTTCCCAGCGGAAAATTCAAACTCGTCAAATTCGTTGCTATTCCAACATCTTTGATATGGGTTCCAATGGACAATTTTGGTCATTACTATACGTATTAGCATAAAAGATCATGCACCGTCGCACACTTCAGTGGGTCTTTAAAGGTTAGAGACACCAGTGAATAAATGTGTAGGAAAATTATGTATACACTAGATTTTCCAAAAAATATACATAAATATACACTACAGTGACATCTGGCGTCGTTTTTGTAAGACATTTTTACTTCCGCATAAAAAAAGCCTCCCCATGTGACCTCCCGCGTGTGACGTCACATGGGGGAGAGCGGCCGGTCTAACATAGTAATAAACATGGATCACAATGCTAGTTTTGACACAGAAGAGGTTGAAAATAAATATTCGAATGCATATGACGGACCACAACCATATAATTATGAGCCTGCTAGGCTTACAAGAGACCAGGAGCAGCCAAGGATTAGAAGAAATAACGGCCATCGGCGAGAAATGGAGCTGTGGTGTGAGGAGAACCAGTGGAGAACTGGGCGGCTGTCTTGGTGAGTGACGGCATTAGCTACAGTTAATGTTAGCTAACGTCGGTCACATCACAACATTGTAAAGTTAGCTATCATATATCAGGCTATAACTAAAGTAGTATTGATAATATAGTAACGTTACTGGCAGGACGATCTGGCGGAGAAAGGATGTGGAGCCTCCGTTGATATGCCGTTGTAAATGGCTTGATGGAAAGCAGGTGTGTAGTCGGGGAGGGTGCACAGCTGATTGCAGCAGGTGAGTGGAGGTTGAGCCGGGAGCCAGGAGTGACAGCCACCACGCCCACACAAACAACACAGACAGGGGAAAACAAACAAACAACAAACAAACACAAAGGAGACGGCTGGAGGAGTACAGCCACCACAGCGTTACCTAATGCAACTCCACACTACGTCTTACGGTGCTGCGTACCGGAGGGGAGAGAGAGAGGAGCGAAGGGGGGGAGAGAGAGAGGAACGAATGGGGGAGAGAGGAACGAAGGGGGGGAGAGAGATGTAATACGGTTTCCTGATAAACCTTTTGTTTGATAGGCCTCAGCTGTGGAGAGTATGTGCAGCAGGGAGGTGGATGCACCTCGCACAAAGCACCCAGGAACGAAAGCTAGCTCCGGTCCTTTTCCTGTTAGGGAAACTGGACTCGATGTCCTGACACGCTGGAGTTTGTGCAACCTGCACAAACTCCAGCTCACCATGATTACAAATGGTGAAATGCAATGTAAAATTACCGAAAAAATACCAGCTCACTAAATCACAACCGCTCAAACCAACTACAAACTACTACCGCGGATTGGGCAGAGAAGGAGTCCGAGAAGGTTGCTCCCCCATGTGACGTAATATGACACGTTTGACGTATGACGTTAAAAAAAAGCAGTTTTTAGTAGCAGAGCTCAAAACGGCTCCTTTCCCCTCTGAATTATTGCCCTTATGTCTTGTAAAACATATCAAATCCTGCATTAACTTTTTTAATTGTAATTTTCAGGCAAGGTTAAGCATGAATCTAGTAAAAAAAAAAACCTGCAAGTTGCTCTTTAAGCGTAGACATTTAAAAAAAGGGGCTACTGTATCGACATTTTAAAATTATATTTAAAGAAAAGGCCCTAACAAAACAGCAGGGCTCTATTTCAGTATTAACTATAGAAAAAAAGACAGCAACAGCTGACATCAAATCTTTGCTGAGCCTAAGGATAATCATAAATAAATAACATACTGAAAATAAATATATTGCAATGCTCAGTACAGGAGCATCCAACAGTCTCTAATCCTTGGATATTACATGTCACTGCATGCATGCACGGAGCAGCTGTAGCGCGGAGATCATCATATCATTCTGTCTTGTATTACTTAACAAAAAAAAAAACGGCTCGTTCGTGGGCGCGAGCCGGCTCCCGTCGTTCACTTAAAAGAACGCGACCGACACATCACTACAGGCAACGGAGGAGCCAATGCAGCTCGGAAGAACAAGGATTTCTCCAGAGCCTCATAGACTGGGGTTTAGCTAAACCCCTTAATATTAAGACTGTCCCTCTCAAGCATCCCGTCAATGCCAGCACCCTAGACGGCAGACTAATGTGTAGAGTAACTGATTGTACAGAACCCATTCAAGTAACAATTGATAATAATCACATGGAAATTATGCAGTTTCATCTATTCAATTCAGCACAGCATCCGCTGATTTTGGGGTTTCCTTGGTTAAAAACACATAACCAACATATTGATTGGCGTTCAGGACAAATTAAGGGATGGGGAGGGAATTGTGAACAGACCTGTAAGTCCGGCTATTTTCCCCACCACGCTGTCACCAAAGCCCCAGTAACTCAACTCAGCTCAGAGACCATGTTCTGTAGAACCCCACAAACTGTTGCAGTCCCTGATAGAAACTCACATTATCCTGACCTTTCCAAGGTCCCTTCATGCTATGATGGCATTAAAGAGGTTTTTAATAAAACCAAAGCTCTGTCACTGCCCCCACATCGTCCTTTTGACTGTGCCATCGACCTGCTGCCTGGCGCACCCATCCCTAGGGGGCGCTTATACTCTATCTCGGGACCGGAGCGGGCGGCCATGGACGATTACATCTCCTCCTCGTTGAAAGCGGGGATAATCCGTCCCTCTTCTTCACCTGCAGGTGCAGGATTCTTCTTTGTGGGTAAGAAGGATGGGTCGCTCAGGAGAACCGCCACCCACTCCGCTGATGTCTTCAGCATTTGAACTGCTTCAGTCAGCTAAAGTTTTTACCAAACTTGATCTTAGGAATGCCTATCACCTCGTCAGGATTAGAGAGGGAGACGAGTGGAAAACGGGGTTCACCACCCCAAGCGGACATTATGAATATCTGGTCATGCCTTTTGGACTATGTAATGCTCCTGCTGTATTTCAAGCTATGGTAAATTATATTTTGAGAGAGTATTTGAATGTTTCTGTTTTCGTGTATCTGGACGATATTTTGATTTTCTCCCCAGATAGTCAGTCTCATGTCATGCATGTCCACCAAGTCTTGCAGAAGCTTCTTGAGAATCAATTGTATGTGAAAGCTGAAAAGTGCGACTTCCATGCAACCTCTGTCTCCTTCCTGGGCTACATTGTCACCGCCAATCAGGTGCAGATGGACCCATCCAAGGTCAGTGCGGTGACCAACTGGCCCACTCCTGATAGCAGCAAAAGAGTCCAACAATTTCTGGGGTTTGCCAACTTTTACCGGAAGTTTATACACAACTTCAGTTCTGTAGCCGCACCTTTGCATGCTCTCACCTCCTCTAAGGTTTCTTTTCAGTGGACCCCCCAGGCCGAGTCCGCCTTCCAGTGCCTTAAGAAAAAATTCACCACAGCACCTGTACTCACTGTTCCGGACCCCCAGAGGCAGTTTGTGGTTGAGGTTGACGCATCCAACGAGGGCATAGGGGCTGTGTTGTCCCAGAGGTCCTCAGAGGATAACAGGATACACCCCTGTGCCTATTTATCGCGTAAGTTGACTTCAGCTGAAAGAAATTATGATGTGGGGAACAAGGAGTTATCTGGCCACGCTTTCCCGCCATCAGGAGGTACCAGGAGGGGGCGGCGGTGAACCCGAGGACCCTGAAGGCTCCGGTGGCCACATTTGTTCCCCTCACCAAGGTGGAGGGGTTCACAGATGCTGGTTTCCCAGCCACCCCTTCTCTGGAGCCGAGCCTGACGGTGTTTTTTGGGGTGAGGCAGGCCAACATGATCGCCGGACGGCGCCCTACGTTGGCCTCCCCCAGGGACCAGTATGTCGCCCTCCAGGCCGACCGGGTGCACCAGTGTGCCTTTCAGGCGGCGGCGGCGGCGAACAACATCGCGCTGCTCTCCAACTCGGTGGTGACGCTGGTGGAGCGGTCCACCACCTTGGCCGCGGATGACGCGGAGGAGATCAGCAAGGCGGCCAGCACGGCGCTCACACTGTGCGCGTCCGTTGCTGTCTCCCAGGCAAGAATCGCCGCGTGGGTGACGCAGATTCAGCGCCACCTCTGGCTGCAGCAGGCGTCTGTTACGGAGACGGCCAGGAAGGTGCTACTGGACGCTCCAATCAGCCCGGACGGGCTGTTCGGACCCCAGTTCCACGCCATGGTGGAGTCCATGAAGGCGGCTGCAGAACAGGCGGACGACATCCACCAGCACGTTAGCTGGCTCCAGCCTGCGGGGCGGCCACAGCGGCACCAACGCCCGCAGCAGCCGCAGCAGCCGCAGCAGCCGCAGTAACCTATCGGTTAATAAACCGCAGAGCTCGCGGCATTCCTCTGTCCGAGATACGCCTCCTACACACGGTCATAATAAGCCCATGAGAGCAGTTATGACGCCTCATGTGGACGTCACTGCACCGATCTCCACTCATCCCCTGAGTGTGTACGCGCCTCATGATGAGAGCCGGAGTGAAACGCAGCGTGTGGAGGCTCCCTCACAGCCCTTTCGCTCCAGGCCCACGGGCAGCGGCGGCGAGGGCTCTGACATGGCTCGTCGCCATGAAGACCACAACACATCTCGAGCATGTGCGCCCGCTCTCAGAGTGTTTCTCAGAGTGGCAGCGCGTGTGTCTGATGGACAGATTGATGAGCAGGTTGATCAGCAGAGGGTACACCCTGCAGTTCACCTCTCCCCCCCCACAGTTCAATGGGATACAGGAAACACTCCTGTCATCCCAGGAACAGTGTCTTGCGCTCCAGTCAGAGCTGCGGGAACTCCTGTTGAAAGAGGCTATTTCCAGGGTTCCTCAAGGGGAAGAAAATCAGGGGTATTACTCCCGCTATTTTCTTATCCCGAAGAAGACAGGGGGAATGAGACCCATCCTCGATCTGTCAGTTTTCAACAAGGCAATAATGAAAAGGCCTTTTCACATGCTGACGATCAAACAGGTGCTGGAGTGTGTTCACCAGGGACTGGTTCACCTCTATAGACCTGAAGGATGCTTACTTCCACGTACCCATCATCCCAAACACAGGAAATTCCTGCGTTTCTCATTCCAGGGAATATCGTACCAGTACAACCGTCTGCCGTTCGGTTATTCCCTGGCTCCTCGCACCTTTTCAAAGTGTGTAGAGACGGCGCTGCAGCCGCTACACAGAGGAGGGATGAGAGTACTTTTTACCTGGACGACCTGCTGTTGCTGGCTCGCTCCAGGGAGGAAGTTGCTTTACAGACGGTACAGCTCGTATCACATCTGTCAAAGCTGGGTTTCGTAATAAACTGGAAGAAGAGCTGCCTCTTCCCTCCCAGAGTATTGTTTACCTGGGTGTGGAATTGAACTCAGCCCGCATGAGAGCGCGACTCTCACAGCAGAGAGTGGAGGCACTGACAGCTCTTCTCCGACGCGTCACACCTCGCAGCGTGGTGACAGCCCTCTCCGTGATGCAGCTGCTGGGCATGATGGCAGCTGGTCACGTGGTGATCCCCCTGGGTCTCCTTCACATGAGGATACTCCAGAGGTGGTTTATTCGCCTGCGCATCGACCCCGTGCGACAGAAGAGGCGCATGGTGGCCATCCCTCCTTCCGTGGGTTCAGACTTAACCTATTGGAAAAGTCCCCACGTGCTGTCAGCGGGTGTGCCCCTGGGCAGAGTTACGTCACACATCTCGGTGTTCACAGACGCATCTCTCTCAGGGTGGGGAGGAACGTGTATGTCGCAGGCAGTGGGGGGACAGTGGCCGGCTCACATGTCCCTCCACATAAACGTGCTGGAATTGCTCTCCGTACGGAGAGTAATCCAGCATTTTGCCCCGTTGCTGCGGAATCAGCATGTGTTGATTCGCACAGACAACAAAGCCGCGGCAGCCTACATCAATCGCCAGGGCGGAGTACGCTCAGCGCAGCTTTGAACACAGCCAGGCCGCTGTTGATCTGGGCGCGCACACTTGCTCTCCATCAGAGCAATGTATGTTCCCGGCGAACTGAACAAAGGGGCAGACCTCATGTCCAGAGGAGGTCCTCGCCAGGGGGACTGGAGCCTCCATCCCGAGCTGGTCTCCCAGGTATGGAGCCGGTTCGGGAGAGCAGAGGTGGATCTGTTCGCACGCGGGAACGCGCAATGCGCCCTCTGGTTCTCCCTGAAAGCGCAGGACCCCCCCCCCTGGGGGTGGACGCGTTCGCACATCGACCGTGGCCCAGGGGACTGTTGTACGCTTTCCCCAGTCCCGCTGATTCCTCGGTGCCTGGACCGAGTGCAGGAGGAGCGACTGTCAGTGATCCTATTGCCCCGGAGCGCACGGGCGCTTCCTGGTTTCCATGCCTACAGCGTACGCTGTCAGACAGACCGTAGAAAATTCCGTGGCGCGGGGACGCTCTCGCAGGTGGAGGGAGCGATCAGCAGTCACCCTGTGATAGGCCAGCACCTATGGGCATGGCCCCTGAACGGGAACATTTAGAGGGGCTGGGCCTCTCTCAAGATGTTGTACGTACCATTCAGGAGCCAGGGCAGCGTCTACCAGAGCGTCCTACACAGCCAAGTGGACAGCGTTCCAGCGTTGGTGTGTGGCGAAAAGCCTGGACCCCATTACGTGCCCCCTGCCTCACGTGCTTTCATTCCTCCAGCTGTTGCTGGACAGGAATTTGGCCTTCAGCACAATCAAGGTATATGCTGCTGCCATATCATCTTGTCACGTAGGTTTCGGGACGGTGTTTAGTCACCCCCGGACGAAACGTTTTCTGCGAGGAGTACGGAGACTCAGACCTGTGTCACGCGCACTGGCGCCTGAGTGGGATTTGGCTTTAGTGTTACGCGCACTAAGCAAAGCCCCATTTGAACCTTTAGCTCAGGTTCCCCTTAAACTGTTATCAGCCAAAGTAGTACTACTTTTGGCTCTAACATCAGCGAAAAGGGTGAGTGATTTGTCTGCTCTCTCTGTGGCTCCGTCATGCCTCCGGATCCAAGGAGATGGCAGTTCAGCTGTTTTACGCCCTAACCCGGCTTTTATGCCAAAGGTCATCACAAGCTCTTTTAGGTCAAGAGTGATCACCCTGGATGGCTTCTTTCCCCCTCCTCACAGGTCGGAGGAAGAAGCCACGTCTCATCTCCTCTGTCCTGTGCGCGCGCTGTCCTGCTATGTGGCGCGCACGGCTGCCTTGCGCCGTTCTCAGCGCCTGTTTGTGCATTACAGAGAGCGCTCGATCGGGCAGCCTCTGTCTGCACAACGGCTGTCACACTGGCTGTGTGAGGCTGTGTCACAGGCATATGTCTCCTCTGGGGCGGATCCCCAGAGAACATCAGTGCGCACTCCACCAGAGGAATTTCCTCCTCCACGGCTTTGCACGGAGGAATGTCAGTGGAAGACATTTGCACTGCTGCATCTTGGTCTTCCCCCTGTTCATTTATTCAATTTTATTTGAGGGATGTCTCCCATTCCTCTCTGACACACCCTGTGCTGAGTGTCCTGTCAGAGTGAGTGACGTCAGGGATCCAGCTGTGCGCCTCTCTCCTGCCTCTCGGCACACGAAGAGCGGCCCTTTCCCCTCTTATGAGAGGGATGTTTCCTTTTTCCTCTGACACATTTTGTACGGAGTGTCTTGTCAGAGTGAGTGATGTCAGGGATCCAGCTGTGCGCTCTCCTGCCTGTCTACACGCAGAGAGTTGCCCGTGTTCCCCCTCTTTTTGTCGCTGGGCAAAGTGTGACCTTCGTCTCTACTTATCACAGCGGCGGGTATGTATTGTTCCCAGCCTTCGTCCCCTCATGGTAAATATTCATGTTATGCTATATTCCAGGGACTGTGATGCGCCATTCGCATGGCGCAATAGGCATGGGTTTATTATCTGAGCAGGTGTGTCTGTGCTTCCAGTACCGGGGGGACCCAGTGGGGCGCAGACTACATCTTGCTTCGCCTTAACCCAATAGCGATAGCCTTAGAGGGCGAAGCCATATACGAAATAGAACTGAAGTTACCTACTGTAACTCCAGCTTCTATGAGTATTGGCGTAGCCCTCTAAGTTCTGGGCCCCACTGGCTCCACGAATGGCTGAAGAAAAGTTGTTTGTGTGGGAGCAGATTGTCGGGCCTCCTTCCTATTTATACCGGAAGGGAGCCCGAGGGTGGGGCCCACCTCGCAGGTGCGCGTGGACTACAAGTGTTTCAGTGCTGCGCGGGCGCGCAGGGGATTACCCAATAGCGATAGCCTTAGAGGGCTACGCCAATACTCATAGAAGCTGGAGTTACAGTAGGTAACTTCAGTTCTTATTATACATCCATGGGGCAGAGCCGGGAGGACAATAAGGAAGTGCCTCAAACTGCAGTTCATCTAGTGGCCAGTAGGAGAAGTCTGCAGATGGGAACAATTTCCATAGACCCCCATGTTAAAATGCCCAATTTTACAGCAGAAATAAACATGTTTACATCGTGTTCAAAAAAACATTCTCTGTATAGTTAGATTCCCCCATCGTGACTATGGATTGGGGGGAGAATTTTTTCTCAACTCATCTGTTTAATTAATATTCAGTCTTAAAGTTATGCATAAATTAGGGCGTGGTCACATTGAGTGACAGCTCTGTCAAGTGACTGCTGCTGTAAGCTTCTTGTCTCTCTTCTAGCAGCTCCGTGATGCTACAGGCACTCTGCCTGGTCAGTTCAACCGGGGGACACAACTTGAACCCGGCCGTGTTTGTTTGTTCTTCATGCTTATATCGGACTATTGTGACTCGCTCTGCGGTTAAAACAGACGGTGCATGAATGCGGTTCTGCGGTAAGTGAAATTTGAGTACTTTATTTATGTGTTTTTGATTTTAATCAGCTACGTAATGAATGTTAAGGCTTGGGTTAGCGTGTAAGGCAGTGGTAGCTAGCTACATCTGTGCTAACGATGCTAATCGTAGCCTCCAAGTTAAAACGAAATAGAGAAGTGTTAAACGTTAAGTTGGATAATACTGTAAAACAAACGGCTTCTGTTTGAGGTTGGTAAAATAAGGTCATCCTTGTAACTTAGAGAGATATTTTATTATGTAGGTAACTGTATGCATCGCTAATGTTAATTTAAATTCGCTATGCTCGAGTATGTAGACAAGCTAACGTCAAAGTAGTGTTGAATAGCAGCGTAGTGTATGTGAAATCAACCTCACAATAAGATGTGTGTATATTACAATTATTAATGTCATATTTCAAGATGATTACTATATTACAATATGGTTTGTTGAGCTGGAGTTCATTATTGAGCTTACACGTTAACGTCACAGTCATATCTGAAGAACGAACCCAAACCTTGTTGTTTGTATTAATTGTATTACCAAATTGGTATCAAATATATAGTAAGTATTGTAATACCAATGCCTACTATTTATTTGATTTTCATTACACTTGTGAAACCGACTAATTGTGGCTGTAGAACGTGAACATGTAACTTAATGCCTGCATTTAAGGACGATGAATAGCCTACTCAATGCTTTAGGGATGATTTGTTAAAAATATTAGATCAGACGTTATGTGTGCTTCAGTTAAAATTAAGCTTATTCATTGCATTTCATTTGTTCCTCCAAAGTTACAGTAAAATAAAAAGGACCCTGACTCGGACAATACACAATCCAACATGTTCAACAGAAGAGAATAAGTTATATTGTTTGTACACATGGTACTTTACATATATATGTTTGTTTAAAGTTTCCAGGTGATGCAGACAGGCTGGACAAGAGAGTGAGAGAGATAACTGGACTCCTCACAGCAGTGAACTTCAGCACGGGTACAAAGACTCTTTTTTCATACTGTACAAAGAATCAAGAAAGATATTGGTTTAAATAAATGAAGTATTGACTTTAATACACTGATATACATTCCATTAAACAATACTAAATACTAGATCACCTACACATCAGTGAAGTTGAGGGTTTTTTCCATGCAAAGGGTTACATTTAGATGTTAACAAGCAATATGACTCTCAGCTTTCTAATTGAATGTATTGAAGGCAAAGATATTTAACACATAGTGAGAACTGCTACTATTTATCTCTTAATATTGTCTGTAAAAAACGTGGTAAAAGTTATTCTTTCAGTGAGACAACAGAGCAAGCTTCTACAGTTGCACTAAGTTTTGATAACAGTTAAATATTATTTTGATAATAAAATATATTTCAATGTTGATGAATGTCATACTGTTCATTCATAATCTGATTGTCTTTGTAGCTCACTGTTGAAAAAAAACAAAACATTACAATTACAAAATAATTATATCTACAGCTCCTAAACACACAAACACACCTCTTTCATAAATAACACACTTGTTCTGCAATAACATGTTTTATTTTTCCTGTAATTTTTGTTAGGTAAGGACATGCCTGAAAGACACAACTCAACATTTTCTCCTTCTCTGAGGGTCAAGAAGAACATCCAAGAGGAAAATGAAAAGCTGATGTTATGAGATTTTAAGACCAGTACAGGACATTTACTAAGAAACTACTTTTATTGTGAAAACAAAGATCTGCACACCGAATATTTTTGTAGTCTATCAGGACCATCATTTGTTTGTGACGCTGCACCTCAGAGAAGGTGTGGTTATAGGCAGGGGTGCACATAACTGGTACGCAGGTACGCATGCGCGGCAAAAATCTGAAATGCGTAACGTCACTTGTGTCACTACGCGCCTTTGCGTACCTGTTAGGTCATCCAAACAAAACACATATTTCGTCTACACGTGTTTTTTGTCAACACTCAGTGGAGTAAACTATTAGACATGTCCAAAAAACCAAAGACATTAAGCAGCCACTTTGGCATTTTGCTCCCTGCAAAAAATCTTCGGACTTTCTTGGACTGATTGAACTGGGTGCTGGCCGAGCCGCGCAGGCCAGAACCGACGGACCTGTGAAGCTTTACAGGAGGCGGGCTTAGATCACTGGACGACAGAGTTGGTCGCCGTGTGCACAGACAGGGCTGCTGTTAACGTCGGTGTGTACAACAGAATTGTACCAAAACTACGTTACTGGCTGCGGTGCGAGACTCCCCTGTGCACATTCTGTGCATGCGCACACACTGGAGAACTGCGCAAAATCAGCTGATCACAACGTTCACGTTCTGTGCTGTGCTGCTGCAGTTTTATTTACAACAAGGTGGAGCAGAACACACAGCTGCAAACTTACTCAGGCTGTTAATGGAAGAGTTTGAAATCAGACAGAGGTGGAAGAAGTACTCAGATCTTGTGTAGGAATACTCTGTTACAGTAAAAGTCCTGCATTCAAAATGTTACTCAAGTAAAATTTGAAAAGTATTATCATCAAAATATAGTTAAAGTACCAAAAGTAAAAGTAGTCATTTTGCAGATTGGTCCATTTCAGAATAATATATATGATATGTTTTATAATTATTGATCATTAAAGTGTTATAAAATTAGTTTTAATTACTTTGTATACTGCAGGGTAGCTTGTGAATTTACTCCAAGTGGAACTAAAGTCTGATTTAAGACTTGATTATATTTCACATCATTAATCAGAATCTGTAAAGTAACTAAAGGTATTAAATACATTTAGTGGAGTAAAAGTACACCATGTACCTCTGAACTGTAGTGGAGTAGAAGTACAAAGTAGCATAAAATAGAAATACTCAAGTAACGTACAAGTATCTCAAAATTGTACCTAAGTACAGTACTTGAATAAGTGTACTTTGTTCCTTCCCACCTCTGAAATTAGATATGACTTCAAGTCACGTGATCATTTCTTAGTATTTGATCCTTCAACGCGGCCTCAGGAAATGCAAGGACTTCACAGTTTTGGCAACAAGTTTGGAGAAAGCAAATTGGAGGTTTAAACAGGGACAGGGAGGTGCATCTTCATCATCTTCATCATCTACCATGCAAGAAGTGTAAATACAGGACAGTGAGGAAGACACTGAGGATGACAGTGAGGAAGACTGCACTTATTAACACCACGCTACGTGTGGGGTGAGTACCAAACACTGTCTCCTGGTACTCATCTGAGTAACTCACTAAAAAAGTTATGTGCACCCCTGGTTATAGGCTTATAAAGTGTGGCGAAAAACATAGTCAGCTGATCGAATGCACCTATTTCCACATCTACACTCCATCAGCTGATTATTTCTATTTGCCTCACTTTATGAGCTTCACATCACTTGTGCCTTGTACCGCAGAGTTTGCAACGTCACAAATAAATGGGGCCAATCTTCAGTCAGATGTGAATGTGTAATCTAACATTTTCAGTAAGAATAATGGACAAAAGGAGTGCAAATACAAATTCAATTTATTGAAATGTGAACCAAAAGTTAATCAAAAATGTTTTAAATAAAAAGCACATATGGACTATTAAATGTATAAGTAAACACATTTAGTCAAATAAAGTGACAGACTAGGCCTGTGCAGTTGGTATCAGCTATGCCCAGCATGGGCTCCTCCATCAGGCCTGGTCCTCCTCCATCCTGGTCCTCCTCGCAGAGAAAGACCCTCAGTCCTCTCCAAACCAACAGACAGGACGTCCATCACACGGAGGTTTCTCCCTGAAGTCTCTGCAGCTCTCTGGACACCACGCTGTCTCAATCAGTCCAGACTGAATATGAGAGGGGAAAAATTCAAATAATAAATGCTTTAGTTTAGACAATAAGAAATATAAAAGTTAACCGTTGAGTTGCTCAGTTTTTTTAGATTGTCAATACTATTACTGTATAACTAATATCTCAGGTTAAGAGGCACATTCAAATAAAGATTGGTCTTTAAATACATTTAGTTGATTTTGTCTTTTGAATTGTTTGTCTAAAGTCAAGGATCTAGAAGTGGTACTTAGTTTTAATGATACAGTCTGGTTTTAATGCTGTTTGGAGGAGGCCTCACAGGTAAGAGCACTAACTAGCTACCATCACATGTACCTTAGCTTGACTTAAATGTATTAAACGTATAATTAAGTGATAGCAAAATATAAATAAATAATGTCATGCAACATATTAATATTTGCTTGATTCCAGTGTTGAATTTAGCACAATTGCATACAAACGTTAGGGGATTTTAAGATTCTGAAGTATTATGCTAAAAACTCAATAATTTAGATTATTATTTATAGTTTTGCTGAATAGTTTCATGTCCGCTTACCTTAGAAACGTAAAATGCGACAGCAGTGTGCAGACGGGGAGCATGTTCCTGACGAATTTAAGGCAAGAAATCAAGAAGCGGCAGGGTTTGAATCATTTCTATTTTGGTGGGCTACAATTAACAAGAATGTTGACTGGATAAATGATCTGTTCTACAATCAGATGAGGTTCATAAATTACACACGAGATGCAATTGAGGGACTTCATGGACAACTGGATAAGACGAGTTTGATGGCTTGGCAGAATAGAATGGCACTTGATATGTTGCTGGCGGAGAAGGGAGGGGTGTGTAAAATGTTTGGGTCTTCATGTTGCACTTTTATCCCAAATAACACTGCCCCAGACGGAACTGTGACCAGCTTTAAAGGGTTTAACTTCCCTTTCAGTAGAGTTGGCCGAGAATTCAGGATTTGAGGATCCTTTCAGCAAAATATTGGGATCTTGGTTTGGGAAGTGGAAGAATTTAGCTTTGTCTTTGTTCACCTCTTTGATGATTGCTGTGGCAATACTCACAGTATCTGGATGGTGCTGCATACCCTGTCTGAGAGGGCTAATGATGAGACTGATCGAAACTTCCCTGACCAAACAGAACCTAATGCTTATGAATCACCAGAGCTCAGCTCGCGAGTATTACCAGGAGATAGGGCCGGATGGCAATTTCCATGACGATGACTTATTCCTCACCTCCTTGTTTGATCAGGAAGTTCCTGGTTCAGACTCAAAGGAAAACACTGGGCTGTAATAACACAATGACTCACATGTAGAAAATCGAGAGAAGATACATAGTGATGATGATGGACGCCATTCCTAGTTAAATAAAGACAGTGTTTTGTGTGAGTGATTTTATATCCTTTTATGCTTATAGATTTAATCATGGTGTGCAAATTATACCTTATACATGTAATCATGGTGTGAGAAATGTTTAGAATAAATCAATTTCTATTCAATTATAAATGTGAAGTATGGACTACTGGCGTGATCTGCCTCAATGTTTTGATTATTATTAAAACATGTGCCTATACAATCTACCTACCTCAGCCGTTTGGGTACTTTTGTATATGAGTTTGTAAGCTTTATAATCATTTGTATTTTCCAAGTTCTATGTTATTCCGAAGTATAAACAGGAGGGATATGTTGGAGAAATACTGTTGTCTCCACTCTTAGGGTTTGTTTTAATGCACTGATATCATGTGTGACTCTGAACTGTGTACGACCTTGCAGCTGCCTCTTTATGATAGGAGGAGGCAGGGCATTTCAGGTTGTTGATCTTTATGAGGAGACAGGCACATACTTGTTGTATGTGCCTGTATGATTCATTTTACTTTCAGATGATAATACTTTTCACTTGGGCAATTGACAATTTTGAATGCAGGACATTTACTTCTAACACATATTTTTACCTAGTTAAATAATCGGAATACTTCTTCCACCTCTGAGTTTGGACCCCGTCACTGTTTTTAAAACTTTAATTAAATGTTTGATATTTCCAGAGACCCTTTCAGACCGGCAATGCTGCCCTGCATGTGTTGATCACCTTAAGGGGAGCTGTCGAGCCTACAGTATTTCATTTGTATTAAAGCCAGACCATTTTTAAATATAACTCTGATTTTGTCATTGCACAACATTTGTGAATAAACTAAATTTGTGATTTTTATGACAATAATATTACAAATATTTTCACAGCCTCAGCTTGCAATGTTTTAATTGTTTTATACAGTGCTTGAATTGGAATAAAAAAGGGGCCAGTACTCTAAATCAGCAACTGTTTCAAGTCAATTTATTTATACAGCCCAAAAACAAGTATTTGGCTCAAAGTCATAGTATATCCTATAATGCTGGTGGGGTTGTCTCTTTACTGTATATTTTAGAAAGGCTCACTGTACTTAAACAAAATGAATCAGGGTGCATCTGTGATTAGAGGGGTGCAGTGGTAAAGTGCTATTTTTATAAGTGGCGAGTGGACCTGACACCCTCTAGGGCAGGGGTCTCAGACTCCATTTACCTGGGGGCCGCTGGACGTAGAGTCTGGGCAAGTCTGGGCCGCTTCAAGTATTCCACAAAAAATGTATTAAAAATACAACATTAACAGTTCTTCAACATCTTCTTAACATGAACGGTTCTTCACAACATAGCTGTTCACAGTTGCTCTTGCCTACTCCTTGCTGGTAGAGACCTGGCAGCGCTTCCTCTCACACAGCTGAGCCACATTTGGTTTGAGGGAGGACGCAGTTGAAACCCTTAGTATGGCTTGAAGATGTTCATCAGTAAGTCTGGACCTGTACTTTGACCTATTGAAGTTCATGGTGGAGAAGAACTGTTCACACATATATGTGCTCCCAAAAAGGCACATGGTCCGCTTGAACATCCTGGAAAGCTCAGGGAAGGAGGGGGGCAATTCTCTCATGAACTGTCCAAGCTTGTCTGCTTTCCCATTCACTTCCCTGAACTTGGCTTTGAGCTCAGAATTGCACTGCAGGTCAATGAGCTCCATTTGAAGCACACCAGGGGCATTTTCCACATCAAAGGAGAAGGGGTCTGCAAAAATTTGGAAAGTGGCTCTGTGTGTCTTGAAGTCTGCAAACCGCTGATCAAATTCCTCCTGTAGCTTCACAATGGCATCAACATACTTCTCACCACTGAATGCTGTGCCCCTGTCCATGAGAGCTTTGCATGCTGGGAAATGGCAGAGGTTTTTCTGAGGGAGCTGGGCTTTCCATAACACCAGTTTTGTAGAGAATGCTTTGACATTGTCATATGCTGCACTGACAAGCTGGCCCTGGCCCTGCAACTTCTTATTCAGTGCATTCAGCTCCTGCGTGATGTCAACAAGAAAAGCTAAGTCTATGAGCCATTTGGGATCACTCAGCTCGGGAACAGCCATCCCTCCCTTCTCCAGCATGAATACTTTCAGTTCTGTTCTCAACTCAAAAAACCTCTTCAGGACGTTTCCCCTGCTGAGCCAACGTACCTCTGTGAAGTAGAGCACATCCTCATATTCTGACTCAATTTCCTCCAAAAAAGCACGGAACTGGCGGTGCTTTAAGCCCCTGGATCTGATATGGTTGATGCATTTCACAAAGACAGACATTACATTGTCAAACTTCAAGCATTTGCTGCAAAGGGCCTGCTGATGGATAATGCTGTGCAGAGCAATAGCCTCCTCCACACCCTCCTCCTCCAGTTTTCTTTGAACAAGTGCCACCAGCCCATTTTTCTTCCCTGTCATTGATGCCGCGTAATTCCAACAAACCTCTTCCATGGCAGACCGATATCCACAATGGCATCACACAGTTGCTGGAATATCTCCTGAGCGGTGGTCTGGCCATGCATTGGTTTCACTGTCAGCAACTCCTCTGTCACTTCAAACTTGTCATCAACACCACGGACATACATTGCGAGCTGAGCGGTGTCAGTGATGTCCGTGCTCTCATCAAGAGCCACAGAGTATGCACAGAAAAGTTTGGCTTTGTCGCACAGCTGATCATATATGTCACTTGATAAGTCAGAAATGGGCTCTGCCACTGTGTTAGCTGACAGGCTGATGTTGTTAAACTGACCCTTCTTTTCTGGACAGACTATACTTGCAGCCTGCAACATGCACTTTTTTACAAACTCGCCTTCCGTAAACGGCTTTCCCGCCTTAGCAATCATCTCACTCACCACATAGCTAGCTTCGACTGCTAAATCAGCCTCATTGCTTCCTTTCTTGAAGAGACTTTGTTGCTTCCATAGAATTTTTTTTAGCTCTGTGACTCTTTTCTCTCTCTCGTCTCCCAGGTATTTTGCAAACACTGCATGTTTAGTTGAGTAGTGATGTTTGACGTTATACTCCTTGTATACAGCGATTTTCTCTGTGCATATAAGGCACGTTGCGTTTCCCCTGTACTCGACAAAAAAATATTCAGTCTCCCACTTCTCCTGAAATTTTCTGTGGTCATCATCGACTTTTCTTTTCCCTGAAAGTTTTGATGAAGACATGACTCGGCGATATATTTTCCTTCCACTCTGTGTCACTTTTGGATCACTCTGTGATTGATTCCGCTGCGCGCATTTGATTGACGTGTGGCAGAGTTCCCTCGGAGGGGGGAGGGGCGAGGGGGGAGGGGCGAGGGAACTGTGCGCAGCAGTTCCCTGCCAGCAGCGGGATCAATCCAAAAATAAAATTAAAATCTAAAAGCGCAAACGTAAACGCGCCTGGAGTCTGAGACACCTGCTCTAGGGGGTCCGGGGGCATGCTCCCCCGGGAAGATTTTTTTTTAAATATTGAAGTTAAATACATCAATCTGGTGCACTTTGAGAGCATAATGAAGAGATATATGGATACCTCTCAACATCCATATGAAACAGAACTGTAAACAGATTTACTTTTTCTTTATGGATATAAAAGAAAGTAAAGCCTGACTCCTACTGGCGGCCGGTTAAATGACTCCTCATCCCTGAGTACACTCACCATCTTTCAGCAGGAACGGAGAGAGGGAATCCTTGTCCGGCGACAACCGCTGTCTTTTCGCACTATTATTAAGCCACGCTAACATTTTCGAAATGCTAACGTTATGTGATGTCTTTTCTGCTCTAGTCTATCGCGGCGCTGGGCATATTTGTTGTCATGCGTCATGACGTGCCGCGGCCGGCCGGCGGCTGAGTACCTTGCCGGTACTCAGTAAGAAGTGCCGGTACCACATGGGTAAAAATCAGAAGTGCCGGTACTGCGTACCAGTGAGTACCGGCCCAATTCAAGCACTGCCTGTACTGTAGATCTATCAGCTGTTTATTTCACATGAGTTCCAGTGTGGCAGCTTTTTAATCACTGCTCCCCCTGGTGGATCCATGATCCATTGCAGCTGGTTTCATTATAATTTAATTTATTTATCAAGGGGGCGTATCAAGTCATGCAGGGGGTTTTCCTTTCAGCGAGGGCCGACCCCGTGCCGATCACGGCCCCACTACAGTAGGGGCGTCCGAAATGAGGTGCTACATCTGTAAATTCACGTCAGGCCCGGTGGACTCTGTTCTTCAGCAGATTTAACTTTACGTTATCTTTTCGACCCGGTACACAAAACCGTAAGCCAGACGCACTTTCTCGTCTCTATGAGCCTGAACCTAATGCCAAGGAACCAGAATCAATCCTTCCACTGAACTGTGTGGTTGGGTCGCTAACTTGGCAGATAGAAGCAGATGTGAAGCAGGCGAATGTTGTGAGCCCGGCACCTAGCGAGTGTCCGAGCAACCGTTTGTTTGTCCCTCTGTCTTTACGCTCTCAGGTAATCCAGTGGGCTCACACGTCCAAGCTCACATGCGATCCGGGCGTCCGACGAACAATGTCCACAGTTCATTTCCAACTTCTGGAAGGAGTTCTGCCAGGTCCTCGGCACCACCGTCAGCTTATCTTCCGGCTATCACCCGCAAAGACCTCGAAACCTGCCTCAGGTGCCTCGTGTCCCAGAAGCAGACCACTTGGAGTGATCACCTTACCTCGGTAGAGTACGCCCACAACACTCTCCCCTCGGCTGCCACGGGTCTTTCCCCTTTCGGCGGATTTGAGCCGGTGCTCGGCAGGCGCTACTCCAGACCTCGGCCCGGATGAAGTCAGCGGCGGATCATCACCGGCGTGCGGCTCCCCTCTACAGGCCGGGCCAGAAAGCCTGGCTCTCCACCAAGGATCTACTCCTACACGTTCACTCCAAGAAGTTGGCACCGAGGTTTGTGGGCCCTTTCCCAATTTCAAGAGTCATTAGCCCTGTCTCTGTGCGCCTCAATCTCCCCAGGTCTTTGAAGGTCCACCCCACGTTTCATGTGAGCAAACTCAAGCCAGTTCGAGAGAGCACTCTGGTTCCCGCCTCCAAGCCCCCTCCACCACCCCGGATCATTGAAGGCGGCCCGGTGTACACAGTCAGGAAACTTCTGGCGGTCCGCAAACGGGGCCGAGGATGACAATTCTTGGTAGATTGGGAGGGTTACGGCCCTGAGGAGCGTTGCTGGGTCTCCTCGACTTTCGTTGTGGACAAGACACTCATCAGTGACTTCTACGATCGTCACCCTGAGCAGCCTGGCCGTCGGGAGTCGGCCCTAGAAGGGGGGGTACTGTTGTGTCCATCAAATATGTTAGTTTTGTCGTGTTTGTGATGGTCATGTTCATGTTTCATGTTAGTTTAGTTTATGTTCCACTTCCTGTTTTATTTTGTACTCACCATATCTATGGTCCATGTACTTGGAACCACTTGACACATATTTTTTAAATTTGCCAGCCGAAGATGGCAGGTTTAAAAGTGCCCTGCTGCAGCGGAGCATTGCTTCAATCAAAGTCACCTAGGAACTCCTCATTAACTAACCATTAACGAATGATTCATTTATACACAGGGTTCCCGCGGGGTCTTAAAAAGTCTTAAATTTGATAATCTGAATTTAAGGCCTTAAAAAGTCTTAAATATGATCAAAACTATTTGAAAGGTCTTAAATATGATTTAAAAGGTCTTAAAAATGATCGGATTTGAAAGGTAGGCTACTTCTGTGTTGCGATCACGTCTAAATGTGTTTGGGGGGAAATGTCCGGGCTGCAAAGTAACCAGTATGGTACTAGCCTTTCAGTTCCCCCCAACAATTTGTATTGAAATAAATCAACATGGAACCAGTAATCACTAACTTTGCATCCCCATGGCCCCTTATTGGAGAACACCCAGCTAGTAACCTAGCAACCAAGCTTCAGCTAGCGAGACCACGGTCGTGAACCGTTTCGCCAATGTTATGCATGCCCGCTGAGATATGCATGCACCTCGTGGGAGCGCGCACAGCGTAAAGCAAACACCCCCAGACATTTCAATGATTTGTACGGCAAAGTACGGTTTGGAAACGATATCATTTCCTTTTTGGAGGGCATGCATAACAGGGAATAACACCGGAAACTTTTGCGCTGTTCCGAGTTTGTTCTAATCTGTCAAAATGACAGACTGCTTTCAGATTTTTCCGTCATTGTTAAAAAAAATTCGTCATAGACGGAAAATATTCGGTTAACGCGACCACTGCCTCCGGGCGACGTTTGGGTCTACGTCAACCCTAAAAGTGGAGGTGCTGTGGACGCTAAATACCGTAGCTAAACACCAATCCTACAAACAGCAACGATGAAAGATTGTAGCCAAGGGAGCAGAGCTCAGAATATAGCTCTTGTCACACATACATACACAGAGACATACACACACACAGTCAGTCTTTCTCTGTCCGTCTCTGACACACACTCAGATGAATGCTCCCACACATGCACACACTTCGAATACCATTAATGCCTTGAGAGGTAGGCAGCCTGTTATTTCCATGAAAATGTATGGAGAAATGTGGTGCAGTCAGCTGCAATCCTCTTATTTGAAACCACATCGAGCGTGCAGGATTGTCATTCTCACCCAACCTTATAGAATATGTCACCTCTTCACACACTGATGCTAATCTGGATGAGGAATGTCAAGTATTCATATTTTAAGAATATATGTTTTCCCAAGGGAAGTATCTCCCCATAGCTTCCAAACATTTTACTATTATCAAATCAAATCAAATCAAGGTTTATTTATAAAGCACATTTAAAAGCGATTTTTGGTCGAGCCAAAGTGCTGTACATGTAATAAAAACACATTACTACAATCACAATAAAAGACAATAAATTACAACAGATATATAAAAAACACAGGGAATGGTCAGGTGTCATACTCCGCTCTGACTAGAAGGCCAGGGAGAAGAAGTGTGTCTTTAGTGTAGATTTAAAAACCCCTAGGGTCTGGGCCGACCTCACATGGAGGGGCAGAGTGTTCCAGAGCCTGGGGCCAGCTGCTGCGAAGGCTCGGTGACCTCGGGTTTTGAGCCTGGTCTTGGGCACTACCAGCAGCAGCTGGTCAGCAGACCTTAAAGCTCTGGCTGGGGTGTAGCGATGGAGGAGTTCTGCTATATAGGCCGGAGCCAGCCCATTTAGGGCTTTGAAAACAAATAAAAGGATTTTAAAATCAATTCGGAACCGAATTGGAAGCCAGTGCAGTGAGGCCAGAATTGGGGTGATGTGGTCACGCTTTTTGTGGCCAGTCAGAAGACGTGCAGCTGCGTTCTGCACTAGCTGCAGGCGTCTAATTGAGGCCTGGTCCATACCCACATACAGAGCGTTGCAGTAATCCAGTCTTGAGGTTACAAAGGCGTTAATGACCCTTTCTAGGTCTTTAAAAGATAAATAGGACTTGGTTTTGGCCAATAGTCTTATTTTAAAAAAGCAGGATTTGACTACGGTGCTGACCTGCTTATCAAATTTAAAAGTGCTACTGAAGGTCACTCCAAGGTTCATGACAGAGGGGAGGATGTTTTCATTGAGAGAGCCCAGAATCAACCGAGAGGCTGGAGGTGGGGTCCAAAAAAGATGACCTCAGTCTTGCTCTCGTTGAGGTTGAGGAAATTTTGGCTCAGCCAGGATTTGATCTCTGTTAAGCAGTCCATCAACTGCTGTAGTGAGTGTTTGACATTGCTTTGAGAGGCAGATAGATCTGTACATCGTCGGCGTAGCAGTGGAAGGGAATATTGTGTTTAGTGAGAATTGAACCTAGGGGCAGTATGTACAGTAAAAAGAGGATGGGGCCCAGGATAGAGCCTTGGGGAACCCCACAGGTAAGAGGGGCTTTGGCAGAGGAGAAGGCACCTAGCTGCACTGAGAAGCTACGGTCTGTCAGGTAGGACCTGAACCATGCAAAGGCAGAGCCTGTGATGCCTGCGGACTGTTCAAGCCGTGACAACAGGATGCTATGGTCCACAGTGTCAAAGGCAGCTGTCAGGTCTAACAGCACCAGGACAGCTGGGCTACCTGAGTCGGCGGCTAGGAGCAGATCATTAAAAACTCTTAAAAGGGCTGTTTCAGTACTGTGCATAGGTTTGAAGCCAGACTGAAACTTTTCATGGATGCCATGCGTGGTTAAGAACGACTGTAGCTGGACATAGACTACTCGCTCCAAGGCTTTAGATAAAAAAGGTAGCTGGGAGATGGGCCTAAAATTTGCGAGAATGGAGGGGTCGAGATTTTTCTTTTTAAGTAGTGGCTTGACCACGGCATGTTTGAAGGCAGCTGGGACACATCCTGAGCTAAGAGAGGTGTTTATAAGTAATAAAATACTTGCTCCAACTGATTCGAAAACATCTCTGAGAAGGCGAGAGGGAATGCTGTCTGAGGTGCAGTTTGTCGGCCGCAGGTGCTTGACGACATCCGAGAGAGAAGAGAGGGATACAGGCTCAAAGTGGTCGAGGACAGCAGGGCACAGAAAAGAAGCAGGATTTGGGGTAGCACTAGTGTGGGCTAGCCTAAGAGCAGATACTTTTTCAATAAAAAATGTAAGAAACTTATCACAGAGAGTAGTCGATGGCACAATAGAAGAGATTAATACTAGAGTTGAGGACATTAAAAAGAACCTGAGGTTTATGGCTGTTTTTGGAAATGAACAGAGAAATGTGCTCTGTTTTGGCTGCTTTGACTGCCGTCTGGTAGTCGGAAAGGCAAGCACGAAGGATTTCTAGGGAGACATGGAGTTTACCATTTTCTCTCTGCACGCCTGCAGGTGCGTCTGAGAGCACGAGTACAGTCATTGAGCCACGGGTCTGAGAGAACTTTGGTGCGTCTAAGCGTAAAAGGAGCAACAGAATCCAGTATTAGGGTACATGTCGAGTCAAACATGGAGATAAGCTCATCAGCACTAAAAGCACAGTTCACCTCTAATTTACAGATCAGGGAAGCATTAAAAACATCAGAAAACTGTGAGGCAGTCAAGGGGTTAATTGAACGCAGACGACGCGCAGGGGCACGTGATTCGACTCCTGCGAAAGGGATCGAAGTTGTAAACAGAACCGGTAAATGGTCTGAGATACGCGTTGCTGCACAGATTTCATCCACAGAGACAGACAGTCCAAACGATAATACTAAATCTAAAGTGTGTCCTTTTTCGTGTGTTGGGCCAGCCACGGACTGAACGAGACCAAAAGAATCAAGGAGATTTAAAAAGTCCCTAACCAGAGGTTTGGACTCGCAACACACATGGACATTGAAGTCTCCGGAGATCAAAACACGATCATATTTCACCATGATCCCGGACAGAAAGTCAGAAAAGTCATTTATGAAATCCTTATTGCACTTTGGCGGACGATACACGACTGCGCAGAGCACAGGCGAGGCCGGGTTCAGTTCAAAAAGCTGCAACTCAAAGCTAGCGTAGCTAGTTACAGGGTGAAGCAGTCGGCATTGGAGGCTAGCTCTAAACACTGATGCTATGCCCCCACCATGGCCGGTGGTACGGGGGGAGCTGAAGAATGTACAGTCAGGAGGAAGAAGTTCAGAGAACGGTGTATACTCGCCAGCGTGGACCCAGGTCTCCGTCAGAAACATAAAATCCAGTTCACGAGAGGTGAAGAAGTCATTTAACAGGAACGTTTTGTTTGCTATCGACCTAGCGTTTAGCAAAGCCATGCAAAGTTTTCGCTCCGGGCTTGCCGAAGGTGTAGTGCGTCTCAGCTGACGAAGATGTGCGTGTTGAACGCCGCGCGGGCCGGGAGCAGTCAGTCGGGCATGAGGAGCTGTCACCGGGCCCAGCAGAGGCCGCAGCTCCGGTAAGACAGGGCGAATCCATCGATCCCTCACATGGCGTGCAGCGGGAGGGCCATGACATCTGATGCGTGGATAAGTCCCAGAAGAAGCCGTCAGGTATGCTTTTTGATGGACCAGTGCCCCACCACGCTTTCCCCGTCGTCTAAAGCGCTTTCGGCGAGGCAGGATGCAGGGCAACCGGCGCAGGTAGGTGGGAATATCCGACAGTAGAGGGGGGGGGGGGGGGGGGGGATTTATGGTTGCCAGATATAGGTTTGGGCAGCAATATAAACTCCAGGGAGGGTCTGAGGTGGAGGAGAGCTTGGCGATCGTAGACGAGCAGAGCAGAGACATTCTGACAAACATAGAACAAAAGCAGGATAGCCAAAGGCAGAGAGCTGAGGGAGCGGCGAGCCGACACAGGCGCCATCTTGAATCCTGAACATATTAGCTTTACTTTGACAAAAACAGAGAATGTATAGTGAAAATTGAGCCCTGAAGAATATGGCAATTTTCAATGATTGTACCTGGAAATGCAATAAAAAAGGCGAGCATACTCAGGTTTATATATCTTTCAAAAATCTGTTCTTATACCTAAATGCATCTGTTGTGAGAAACTCAACTAACAATATTGGCAATAAAAAACACAGGATATTCAAGGCTCAACTAGACAAACCCCTTGAAAAGGATGCTACATTTTCAACAAATCCAATTACAATCAAAATACTCCAAGGCTCTTAACTACTGAAAATAAAGTGGTGAAAAGCCTTTGTCGTTAAAAAATCTTTCAGAGACATTCAGCCCAAACACGACATGACCATACCTTGGACGCTGCAGAAGCTTTTAAGCTGCTATACAACAGGCAGACCAATTATTGTTGCAAAGAAATTTATTTGTACGACTTGGAAGCATAGGCGGCGCCAGGGTGGCGCTAGGGGTGCTAAAGCTCCCCCTAGGATAGCCATAGCACCCCCAAGCACCCCCAAGAAATGTATGTCTTTTTTTATTTTTACGTGTGAAATTCATAATTTGAAAAATGATTGATTCGAAAATAATATGCCACAGTACAGAACAAGTACTTCTGGGTCTCTGTGTTTCATTCAAGCTCGGCTGTGTGTGTGTGTGTGTGGCAGGCGTGCATTTAGTGTGATTAAGCGAGCGAGAGAGAGAAAGAGCACACCGTGCCAGGGACCGTGTTGTTAGCATCTGTTTAGCTAGCTGCACTAAGGGATATAAGGAGCTGTTTCTACAACAAGGTGAAGGGAATGTCCTCTCCTGTCAGACTGAGGGACTCAGGTGAGCTAAAGGACTCTCTGAGTGTTTAGATAGTTAACTTTAGTCTTAGTTATCTCAGTGGGTCTCAAACGGTTTGGTCACGATTTATGTAAACAATTATTTCCGAGGCACACCTTCATATGATCATTATAGTAATAAAACAATAAGAGAATAAATGAAAAACAGGTATGAAATACTATATGACAGTAAAACAAGAATACAGTTTAAAAGGGGAGAGATTTGTAAAATATCCATAAAGAAAAAGTAAATCTGTTTACAGTTCTGTTTCAAATGAGTGTTGAGAGATGTATCCATAGATCTCTTAAAGGTGGGGTATGTAATTTTGGAGAAACCAGCTCGAGTGCGCTAGAATTTGAAAATACACAAACGGAAAAAATCTGCCACTTCCTTACAGAGCCCCTCCTCCAACACACACAAACGCGCACATGACCAATGAGGGCACGAGATAAGTTTGTGCACAGATGGAAGGCTGACAGGCAGGTAGGCCATCCAGTTATTTTAGCCGGCCCGGCTAAAATGATTGGTCATGCTTTTTACAGTACGACGGCTTCACAGATTAAAACATTTTATGTATTTATTGTCAAACTATTTAATATATTCATTGCTATCGGGATGTTAAGAGCATTCCATGGAATATAACAAAAATTGTTTCTGAAGTGAATTACCTACCTTTAAAGGTGGGGTAGGTAATTTTGGAGAAACCAGCTCGAGTGCGCTAGAATTTGAAAATACACAGCCGGAACAAATCTGCCACTTCCTTACAGAGCCCCTCTTCCAACACACACGAACGCGCACATGACCAATGAGGGCACGAGATAAGTTTGTGCACAGATGGAAAGCTGACAGGCAGGTAGGCCATCCAGTTATTTTAGCCGGGCCGGCTAAAATGATTGGTCGTGCTTTTTACAGCGCTACGGCTTCCACAGATTACATTTTTTTATGGATTTTTTGTCAAAGCACTTAAGATATTCATTGCTATCGGGATGTTAAGAGCATTCCATGGAATATAACAAAAAGTGTATCTCGAGCCGGTTTCTCAAACTTACCTACCCCACCTTTAATGTTGCTCTCAAAGTGCACCAGATTGATGCTTTTAACTTCAATATTAAAAAAAAAAATCTTGCCGGGGGAGCATTCCCCCCGGACCCCCCCTAGAGGATATTAGGTCCACCCCCACTTATAAAAATAGCACTTTACCCCTGCTTACACCTATATGCCGTAAGCTGATTATCGAGCCTTCATTGTAACAAGTGTACTGTGTATGTGTGCGTGGGGAGTGTAGCAGTAGAAAATTCAACTGTAGCGCCCGGTAGATTAAGGGAAAACCCTAAATGTTTGAGCACCCTCTGTGAAACGCTTGGAAGTAGATGATTCCGATGGAAGAAAAATACCTTGAAAGAATGTGGGTATTTCTTTTGGAACAATGACAAAAGGACTCTGACCTGCCTGGATACATGAGTGAGTTTGTTTTTTAAATCTATTAATTTATTCTTGTTACCTTGCACCAGATATTTTACCTTTTTGAAAGACTATTTATCAAATTTTGTCTGCTACCTGCACTGAGTGGTGTGTTTTAGAAACATTTTCTGTTACATTTGTTAAAATCCTCTTTTCATCCTGACAGCAGTAAATAAATCAAATGCTCTGACAAAAAAGGAAATAAATGTTTTTCTTGATTAATAATGCATTTGATTTGATCAATCTGACCCTGGTATGGACAGTTTTCTGATAAAGATCACAGTCAGAAATGTTCCAGAAAAGAAAATGGATATTATCTCATAATGGATATTTGTACCTACGAAAAAAAAGCAGGGGTCTATACTAGGACCAGCAACAATGTATGCTGTATCTTATAAAGTGTGTGTTTTAATGTAAGATCATTTTTGGGGGAAAAATAACATCAGCAATGGAAGGGTGGGGGTGTGTTAGTGCAGGGGCTTAACTTTTAGGGTATGTTGTTTGAAATAGTGTCTTTAAGTACTGTCACTTGTGACTGTTTGTTTTGTGTACTGTTTGTTTTATTACATTGTATTAAATGTTTTTGAGTATCTTGTTAAAACTCTGTATTGCTGCTGTTTTGTATAAAATTACATCTTGTTATTTGTACCTGTCGTAGTATTTAAGGTGTGCTCCAGGGATCTAAACTAGGACCTAAAACAATGGTTCAATACATTGGTTTGGTATGAAAAACACCAACACTCAATATGCTCAAGTCAATATGTTAATAATCAATAATCACCAATTTTATTTTCTTTGCTGCCTCAGCCTGTCGTGTGGAATCGGCCTCTGAGAGTTTATTATCCTGCTTATGTTTGGGATGAGTAGTGTTCTGGGAGGGAGTGTGTGTGTATGTGTGTGTGTGTGGTGTGTGTGTGCGTGTGTGTATGTGCGTGTGTGTGTGTGTGTGTGTGTGTTTGTGTGTGTGTAGTAGTAGTAGTAGTAGTAGTAGTACAGTAGTAGTGGTCCCTGTGTGTAGGCAGTCTTGCTATATGTACTGTAAGGAAAGAAAATCCATATATCCCTCTCACACTTTTTCTCATCCCATGTTTCCTCCTCCTCCTCCTCCTCCTCCTCCTCCTCCTTCTAATTTTCTTCTTTGTCCTGGGTTTCGGTGGCAACTGCTGAAAGGGCCTTTTGGCACATCACATCATGACCCAGTGGACCGTACTGTAAGTTCACTCCCAACACATGGAGGAAAGTCAGACGGAGTGAAACGAGGCTTGAAGCATTTCCAATCTACTCTACGAGTCCTTATAGCTCTATTGAATATGGATTCATACCCACCTATATAGTCTGTGTTTTCATATTATAGCATTGGACCATGATTTTAAGCATGATATCAATCTAATAAAATATATATTTTTTAAAGAATGTCTTCTAAGACAAAACAACTCAAGATAAGATCAAAAAGGAGACAGGAAATGAAAGTGCCATTAGCCTCTCTTTATGTTTTTAATTCTCAGCATCTGCGCTCAGTTGTCCGACATTTTGTAAAGTCCTTACTCTGTGCTCATTGTGCTATTCATCCTGTTTGCCAATTTCACACCTTTTAGCTTTTGAACGGCACGGATAAAAAGAGAGGAAGGAAAAGCACAAATCGGAGAAACATGAAGACATTTGGTATTGTTTCCCAAAACAAAGCATAAAGAAAGGGAAGATTAGGAGTAGGATGAAGCGTGAATAGAGGGTAATAGCTTAAACCTCACCTCTTAGCCATTTGTATTAGGCATGATGAAAGATATTTTTCTACCAATCGTTATCCTTCCTGTCATCAAACTTCCCTTTGATCAAACTAAAAAGCCTTAAAAGCCAGAAATGTCCATCCTTCCTCTCATGTTCCAATTAGGTCTTTCCCACTTTGCCTCTCTCCAGGTGACTTTTCATGATATGTTAAAAGAGAGCAAGTTGATAAATGGCCACACGCTTATTTAAGAACTAAGGTGTTTTCTACACCACCTTCATTTTAATATATTCAGAACAGAGCAATTATCTGACACGTCTGGCCTTATTCTCTCTGTGGGAGAAGAGCCCAAGTGTCTTGTTCCAGCGTGAGAAGAAGAGGAACAGACCAATTTGCCTGAATCGCCATTATCTATCATTTGTAACTATTTGTACTATTACACAAGAGCTATTTGTGAACGAGGATTTTAATATCTGATTCAAATCTATTGATAGGATTTATGATTGCAGAGCCGCTGTTGATGCCGATGTTGTGAAACTTCTCCCAATTATGTTTAAATAATAGACATACAAAATAAATAAACCACCACTCTAAAAGACATTGATATCATTTTTCTAAAAGAGAAGAATTCCAAGAAACCAAGCATAAAATGCAGTGGAAGATGTTGAGTTTAGAAACCCAGTGGCGAGCCGTCAGGGCCGTCAGGGCCCTCTCTGAGGGCCTAAGATATTCAAAAAAATAATATTTGAAAACATAAAAAAAAAAAAAAAAAATATTAAAATATTTTTTTAAAATATTTTTTTTAAATATTTTTCATTAGTTTTACCAAAATAACTTGATTTAATTGTATTTAAAATAACATTTCCAAAGAAATAAATCCTTCGAATCTGCCTGTTCAGTTTCTGTTGGAATGTGAAGGGTTAAATGAAAGAAGCTCGTCTCTGCGAGTTACTGTGAAGATAGGAGGTGATTGGTGGTCCTGCTGTAAATTCACAGAGGGCCCGCTATATTAACTCAACGAGAGAGTAATGTCAAGTGACAGTACAATTGACCAATCATATCTTCCCTCTAAATGGGTGGGCTTTATTTTCGCGGACTTTATGACAAGTTCCGCCCGCTGTGAAGTTTATGCATGTGTATATCAATCAATCAATCAATCAATGTTTATTTATATAGTCCAATATCACAAATGTTACATTTGTCTCAGTGGACTTCACAGTTTGTACAGAATATAGTATAAAGTGGTGCAGTGACGCGTCCTAAAACCCGGAAGTAAGCTGCGCATGGGTTCCCTTGACAAAAAAGCAATGGGATTTCTCCATAGGATTTTGGAAAATAGCTCGAAATAAGGTCTGTGGAAAACGAACCGGTTAGATAAATGCACGTTTTGTTAAGCCGGATAATATTCACATGTCTGCCCTACTTTTATAATTTTCGAATCATAAATCTAATCGATAGATTTATGATCGATAGATTTCTGATTAGCATAAGTTCGTTCATGATGGCTCATGTCAGTGATAGTGATGACATCGTTGCGAAATTATTAACCAAGTCATTTTCAAGATTGAGTTACAATGATAAACTGGAGTGGCAAAGGATCAGCTGCATGACCCCGCCATCAAGTACTTCATCCAAAAGGACAGGAGGATGGACTTTGTGTTTAAGTGATTTGATCATCAAAGGTAGGCCTAAGTAATTTTCAATGTGGGCCGCCGTGCCGACTTAATTCATTTTTTATTGTTACTTGGCTGTGGGTGCCCTGTCATGATAGGTGTTTATATAACAACCCGGTATCACGGCAAGACGTGAACATGTGATGATTTACCATGCTGGGAGATGTGAAGATGTCACGATTTTGTCCCTTCAAACGTGACAGTTACACGGTATTATTAACATGGCCCAATACCCGGAAATGCCAAGCAAATGTTACCCCGACGGTCGGTTGTTATTGTCAATATTAATATAATAATGATTTATTTTTTAATAGTCACACTCAATTTCGCATTCCTGTTAGTACTGTCAAGGATAAGATCAGTTAAGCTACTGTCAACCAAAGATTTCCTGCGTCACACATTAAAGCATTCTGGCATTGATAACTTTAGAGCGGTGCAGTAATGAGTCTAAATTAAGTTACTTCCCTGACACATTGTTGGTATGTCACATGAGGTGAATTATTGGATTAAAATTACAAATGACTTGGTGAGTGACAACAAGAGAGAGCGTTCACACGTTTGCAGCCTTTCAAATAGTTGACATTCTCTGCAATTGTCCTGCCATGCTGTGCTTTGACAGGTAGTCTATACTCCAAGAAAAAATCGTGTTGCAAGCTGGGTAAAGGCCATCCACTATTAGCAGGTCACATTCAAACGCAGGTCAAACAACTCAACAGTCTGCAGATCAAAGACAACCTGCTATGAACCTTGTTGCCTTTAATAGCGATTATTTGATGTTGGTGACCTTTTAAGGTCCCAAGTTGACTCTTAGTAACCTCACTTTGTTTCATTTTCATATTTGTGGATCAATGTACTCTTATTTATGTCTAGAAAACAATTAAAAATACACACAGGGGAAAGGAGGACACCAGCACAGGAGGAGTAAAACGTACTCAAAAAAACAAAAAAAATGAGAAGGTTTTATTATATGATGTCCTTTAGTCTTCCAGCAACAATTGTGGTATGTTAAAGGCCTCTATTATTCTATATTTGAACATATTACAGGGCCATATCTATACAAAACAGTGTTTTGCTCAAAATAGCAAACAGATCACCCATTGTAGCCATGCCTCATGCCCCTGTATTTCAGCCCTGTTACTAAAGGGCTGATTCTGGGTCTGGCCCTTTAAATGTAACCGAGCTGCTGCTGGCCACGCCCCTTTGGAGCATCCGCATGCAAGCAGTGAGCTCTGTGAAGAGAAGGCTGTCTACTCTACGGCAGAAACTCAGCTAAACGCTGCCGTGATTAAACACCATATTATGTTCCAAACCACATCAAGCATTATTTCTGAAACAGTATGGAGCTCAAACACTTTCTCTCTCGGGTTTACCACAAGGACAGTACCTTTTATATCCGGCTTTTTTACACATATTCTCTCCAGTACAGCGTTAGCTGAGTGTTAGTGATGCTTGCTAATGTAAACACAGACCATATAACTTCCAAAATACGTCACACATTGTTTCTGATACAGCACATAGCTTGACATGTTCTTTATTCAGTGTTTACCGCTAGAACAGTGCATTGTATTATATTTATAAAAACTAAGTCCCTCTCTTAGACATCCTGTTGAATACACAGACACACAGCTGCGGGAGGGGATTCAGCTAGCCGACTGTATATGGGGACGATAGGGCCGTGGGTGGAACGTTTTTTTTCTATTGTAAATCGACCAAAGGATCATTGTCTCATAAAGAGTCTTGTCCCTTTTTTACATAATAGACTTTCATCTCATCTACAGTAATCATCCATCAGCAGCACTCCTGAGAAGGTGAACAAGGCAGTCAGTCACTATGGCAACCTCCAAGACCTGCAGAGGTGCTCATTGGTATGATCTCATGTGATTTGGTAATCACAAGTTTGAGTACCAACCTTCAAAAAACGGAATATGCGCTTATACTACTGATTTGTTGTAGAGCAAGTATTGTATGCAAATCTGATTGGGAAGCGTAATCTTAATTAACATTTTGGTATGTATTTTTCGCTAAAGCAAACACGTATCAATGAAGGCTAAATAACATTAGCCCTTTTTCAGGTTCATATTTGTATTTTGTGCCTCTACTGTGACATGTTTACATGCTTTAATGTTCAAAAAGGTCTGTATTTTTCTCATACTGCCTGTGCTGCAGCACCTCTTTTCACCCTTTGTCTGAAACCAGAGCCCAGTCTGCTCTGATTGGTTAGCACTAGCCAATAGAAACACAAGTTTCACATATACCTCATTCACACCAACGCAACTCCGGTTCAAGCTCCGTGCTAGAGCTTTTCAGGTTCAGAACCGGTTCTTCGGTTTAGCTCCGGCTCTTTTCACACCGCTCAGAGCCCGACTGGTGCCGCGTCATTGAGTCATCGTTTGCGTCATGACGTAACCGTTTGCGTGCCTGCTTCATAAAGCCAAACCGCACGGAAACCCCTCACAGCTCACACCGACAACAACAACAATGGCCGATTGTGTTGAAGCGCTACTCGTTTTGGTTTTGGTAAAAACCAGCGGTTGCCAGCTCTTTCTGCAATTGTTGGAGAATTGCTTTGGACTGCGTGCTCCCCTCCAGCTTCCTCTGTACCTCTTCAGAAGACCAGATTCCCAGTAGGTAGCTGGTCTCTTCAGTGGACCACTGCTGCTTGTTAAGTTTCTCCATCGTTGTGTACAAACTGGATAAAATGCGGGCTTTTTGTTGTTGTTCAGGAGTTGAAATTATTAACAACGATCGCAAATGTGCCCTTTCATGCATTTGAGCCCCTCCTCTGCACGTTTCAAGAAGCAACATGCATAGTAAGATAACAACTTTTTTCAAATGTTTTGAACTGAGAGTTTGTGTGTGAGACACAATATTAATGGATGACTATAACTGGCCTCTGGTCTTAATAATGGTAGGAGAGGTTTAAGTCCATTTCTGTCAATATCATGGACTGTGACATGTATAGAAAATCTGGCTGAACGGAAGTATGTGTTTCTGTATGTGAGAGGGTGTGTGTGTCTATGGGAGGGTGTGTCTTTGAGTGTGTGTGTCTGTGTGTCAATTATTGTTCATTTTTAGATTTTCATTTTGTATGTGTGAGAGATAGAGAGGGGCACATAGAGGAAGAGAGTGAGGGAGCACACAGAAAGGCTGAGAGCAAAAGAGAGAAGGAGAGAGAGAGGTCGGGGGACCAACCCAGTCTCACAGCATTTCGTGTTATAGTCACGACATTTAATCTATTGATTCGTGTTCACCAACACGATCTTCCCCTTTTTTTCGTGTCACACAGAACGATTTTAAAAGCAATGTATTTCTATTGGTAGTGTGTTTCGTGCCTGCAACACGTCTTTTTTTTTTCTTATCAGCAATTAAACAACATCTTCAATTTCTCTTCACACAATACGTCTCCTTGCAGTATCAACACTAATTCGGCTGACTTTTACATTTGATCTAATTCGTAGATAGGCTATATTTACACCATAACGGTGCACAGCTGATAGAAAAGGACTTGTAGTTTTTGAAGATATTACTGATTTTCTTTGAATATAAGAATGTAAATACTGAGTCTGAAATATAATAAATTATGTGAAAACATGAACATCTTCAGATGTTATACATACATAAGTGTCCAACACTAATAATAAAAAGTTATTATGGCTGTGTGTACCTTGTGTGCACCGCCTAGTGGTTAAAGCACGTTATTGAATTATTGTTTTTATGTGTTATATTTGATGAAAAACATATTAAGAGTACATACTTTCATAGGGGGAAAGTAGAAGGTCAATGATAGAAATATAGAATATAAAAAACCAAGAAGATACTCTAAGTGATCTCTACAATAAAACAGTTTAGTGCCGGATGTACAAAGATATTAATAGGAGGATGTGCAAAACAGACAAACTAATTAACCTTTATTTAAACATTAAATAATACTTTAGATTAAGGTCTTCTTTTAAATATTAACGTCTAATATATTGCTTTCCTGCAATGTTAACTATGTTGAAGCACTTATTTTAACTGATATTATACATATGAATTATACTCTTATGTATGTAGATAGTATAAGAAATGTGCAGAATACGACAGTTTAATGGTGGAGGTATACACACATATTGATAGATGTCTTGTACTGTTGAGGAACCTGCAACCCAAGTTTTTCATTCATTGCATAACTACACCGTAGTTGTGTATATATATATATATATATATATGTCAATAAACCTTTCAAAATCTTGAAATCTTGAAAGGGATGTGCAAAATAGCCATTATATACAGTCTTTAAATAACTATTAGAGAATAACGGGTAATGAATATGCTTTATAGGGATCTGCAGATAAATGTTTAGTCTTCTCAAGCACGAACTATCAAATATCTCGCCTGATTGTTGGCACTTGACAATCACCTTCCCTGAATTTTACTCATGTGTAACTAAAGTCTGCTTTAAGGGTTGTTTATATTTCACATCATTAATCAGAATCTGCAAAGTAACTAAAATAAATGTAGTGGAGTAAAAATACCAGGTTAACCTCTGAATTGTAGTGGAGTAGAATTACAAAGTAACAATGAGCTGTCATGTGGGTATATATTAATGCCGCGCATTACATGTACACAAGCGATTTTCACCCATTTATTAATTATATGTTTTACATTTGATAACACCAATGTGTTTAATACTGGCAACTTCTAATTGTGGGAAAAAGCGAAAACGTTCCCAGTAGAGACGTCCCATAGAACATGTTGCGAAACACAATAGCCAGCATGTGTAGTCCTGGGGGGGGGTTCGTTCCATTTCAAAGAGCTGTTTGACGCTCGGCGTAACCTTGGCGCACTGCCACTCCAACATCCAATCCCAGAGCTTGAAGATGAATCACGGGGACTGTAGTCCTAAACGATAGCTGGGGATTATGGGTAGTGTAGTGTCTTCGGCCATCCTAAACTCGATGATGCTCGAAATGTCCCTTATAGGCCTACGTCTGTTTCCGGTTATTTTTATTTTGAAATTCAGTTCCTGACGGGCGCCAAAAAAGCCCGAGATTATGGAATTAAACAAATAAATAAAAACAAGGATAATTGTGTGTTATTGTTGAGTAAATAACAGTGTGTTATTTAGAAAAGAATAACAAATTAGAAGGAAAAAAAGATTTAGAAAAATACAGATTTCAGTATTTTGAGGCTCTGAGCCCCATTCCTTTTCCTCACAGACGACAAAAAAAGTCCGACATTATACGATTTAAAATAAAAACAATAATCGTGGCTTGATATTGAGTAAGAAGATGTTTTTATGAACCCCACAGCTTCCGGTCTTCCAAGACCCGAACGGACAAAAAGACGTGTTGCAGGCACGAAACATACTACCAATAGAAATACATTGCTTTTAAAATCGTTCTGTGTGACACGAAAAAAAGGGGGAAATCGCGTTGGTGAACACGAATCAATAGATTAAATGTCGTGACTATAACACGAAATGCCGTGAGACTGGGTTGGGGGGACATACACCCAGCATGTGTGCCTGTGTGTATGATGTGGCTCTTTGCAGTAACACAGTAAAATGATTGGCTCTTTACCTCTGATTGTTTGGCCACCCCTGTGCTAGTGTGATTAAAACCATTGTATCTACCTATGATAAAGCGCACACGGCATTCCTGGAGTTTTAGCCCATCTTGCATCAAAAGCCTTTAGAAATGACAAGTAGCAAACTTGTCTGTCTTTGTGCAATGAAGTCATGTTTAATCCTTATGTCCCTTATGTCTGGGACAGGAACAAGCCGCTGTCTGACCTTTCCCCTGATAGGCAGCTGAGACGGTGAGTGGAATAAACTAATGAAATTTCATGAATGAATCTAAACTCGGCAATCCACCTGCTATGCAGCTGCAGGCTATAACACATCACTCTTGCAGAAGAAAATCAATGACATGTGCATTTTTAATGACAGATCCACAGTTTGAAGAAGAACATTTCCTGTTCATTATAAGTAACCATGCATGGGTTTATAACTATGAGCTTAGTTTTGCAACAGGTACAGTGGCATCACCCATAAAATAGCTCAGAATTGTTTATACCTCTGATATCAAAAGGGGCTCTAGGCTTTTTGTTATTTTTCCCTATCCTGAAGTGTGTTATATAGGTTTTTGTGCATGTAAATGGTACAAAAATGTACAAGATCATAACACGCTTAACAACCACTGAAAGACAATGAGCTCAGCCATTAAAACAACTTAATTCACAACTAATATTAGAAAAAGGCTATATATAGCTGGGCTGATGGCATACTGTACAAATACCTCTGGCTTACTGCACTCACTAAACAGAGCCACTTAATCAGCATTTACAGTATATAGCACAAGCAGCTTTTTCTAACCTGATTTAACGCTGTGCTTGGAGGAATATTAGGAGGAAAGATATCCTTGTAATGGTCCCGAGCCATATCGAAAATACCTCAAAGTCACATGACACCCAACTGGAGCCATAGCAGTGACCAAAGCACGAGTATTTCTTCCACACAGCCGCTTGAAGGAGCAGTGGCAGTTGTTTTTTTACCTGAGGAAAACAGAAAGAAACCTGCAGATACATGTGCTTTAAATAAGCCATTGTTCTGCATTAGTTTCACTAGGAATATATCATCTAAGTACTACAGCTTTTTTTGTGGGTTTTTTTTATTCTGTGACGGAAGATTTGTAGACTTTCTGCTGCCCTGATATTGTTCCAGCATTACGGAACCATGAAAGCAGGCGTGTTTTTGTCGACCTGGGTACACATGCAGGCCAATGTTCAGTGAGGTGTGAATGTTTTAACCATGTTGTTGATGTTTTCAATTAAGACCGGGCGAGGTACAGTGATTGAATGTAGAAAATTTAAAATGGCATTAATAGTGTGCCTTGAAAAATGGTCAGGAAAATTAAAGAGTTTATGCTAAAACATACAAACATTGCTGACATGGTCCATTTCATTATTATTGTAACTGTATCTATAATTTTTAGGGACACGCAACACTTTCAATTGAATAACACTGTTTGGAATTAGACTTTACTCGCACATGTGGTAGTTTTAGATTATGTGCATGCCTCAGTATCTGTTTTGTATGGTCAAAACACGGCAGGTCTGCAGCTTAGCGTTTTACAATGAGCCAAGTATTTACACAGCTCCTCACTTCTTAATAGTCTCCTCCTATCAGTCATCAGAGCTGTCACATCTAAATCCAGAATCATTTTGAACAAGGGGCCCTCTGTTAGCTCTCAGTCCATGTATTCATGAAGCCAAAATCAGGCAGGTACCTGTGGCGGAAAAAAGGGGACATAAGTATTTTCTCCTAACGCGGCACACAGCGCTGACTGAGGTGATCACCTTTGCCTTCCATCAAGGGAAATCAAACCACGTACAATATAAACCCACATTACATTTAAATTAGGCTTTTATTAAAGCAACTTAGAAACACTACAATATCGTAGAAATACCTATGGGAGCAATATGGCGTCAAATATCTTGCCATCTTCGATGTGACTGCAAGGGCCTGGGATCAAACCACCGACCCTCTGCTTGGTGGACATCCATTTTCAGTACCCCCTCCCAACCCCCTTCAGGACCGCTTATATATGCTGTATGTTAATTTGCATGAGTATGAGGACACAGGAGGAGGAGCAGAAATCTGAACGCTTAATAAAGCCAAGTTCACAATTCTTGTTTCATTTTGTGAAACGTAAGTGTCAAATGTTTTTGCAGAGGGACTGATGGATATCTCTTTGTATCACTCCATAAATCAGAAAATACTGTTACTGTCAACAGCCATAAAAGGAAAATAAATTTCACCATGCGTTATCTGACATAAATTAGGCTTTGGATTTTAAATGAAAAACACATTCAGAATAAAGATAGGAATGACAGTGGAAGGTGTGTTTATTGATATGGAAGTTTTGGCGAGTGTGGAAGAAAACATGTTTTTATAAATTAATTGTATAAAAACACTACAGTTGAAAAGGGGTAAAACATTTAACAAATAGATGTCGCCATGAAACATCCCCAAATGACAATTTACGTTCAGAAAATATTACATTAATATTTTAAGTTTTCTGAAATGTTCTTTTCAAGTATGCAAATTAGGCATTCTCTAATCCTAACTTGAATATATTTAGGATAATTTAATCATGCTTATGAACAGATTTAGTAAGAAAAAAACAACATAATTGTGTAATTTAGAACTTTTCCTACCACTACTCTGAATGAAGACATGCTATGAAAGCAAAATAGCCCAAACAGTCACAAAAAGTGCAAAAAAACAAACAATGTTTATGCATTTAGTTTTTGTGATGGAGAATTCAATCTGAGCTATAGTGTTGTAGTAGGATATGTTGCATGAAATATAATGTTATACAATCATGAAATATATATATAAACCATTATGGTTTTTATAAGAAAAACTAAAACAAGGCCTAACAAACTGTGGAACAAAGATCGTCAAGGTTGAAAGAAAGGCCAACTTCGCATTCATGGAAAGTAATGTGTTACAAAGTTACAATAGGAAAGTGGACAACAGTAAAACTTCAAAAAGGTCAAGTTTCGGTCGAGTTAGTGATAACGTGACCATGAACACCTGGAAGAAAACGTTTACGAGAAAGGGTTACAACGAAGAAAATTGGAGTTGGAACATCGTCTTTTGCCAAGGTCAAACAATGAGAAAAAAGGATTCTTTAACTATAAAAAGGCAAATTCCGATCCCGGGGTCTGCTCGGACTTTGTTTTTTATCATTGACGAAATAAAGATATTTAGCATCCAGCGACTTCTTCTGAACCTGAATTACACGGCTCCAAGAAAGATTACGAACTTTAAAGTGTTGGGGAGGTGGTCCGGACTCTTTAACCTGTTAAACCCCATCGACCCGCCCCCGGGCGGAAAAACGCGTCATCTGCATGAAACAGTGTCTGAGGGCATCTTAATATTTAATAAACTATGAATGTTTTATATCCATGTAACGGGAAGAAACTCAGCTAACAGATCTTTTTTTTTTTTTTTCAATAAATCCCCACAATGCTAACACTGAGCCTCTGAATTAGCAACGAGCGAAAAATGCTAACGCATTACTGCACAGAAACTCACTCATAACACCCTTATTACTTATCGTAGCTGCACATCCAAGATATCGACTAGCATCGTGAGATGACACAGAATCGATAGGTACATACATTATCACTCCATGATAAGAACTCGCGGAGATATTAACAAGAACAGACATCAAAACATGTGGCGCTAGGTAGCTAAAAACGGGAACATGGCCTACCTGTGTCGTTGTCTGGTCAAAAGTGGTCTTCAATGGCATTGAAACGATAAAAACGCTGCTGAAGTTAATCCATAGGTTAATCCAATGTCTGTGTCCCTTTGAAATGATTTCTGATAATCCATAAGCAATAAACCCTGCTTTTCCGTTTTCAGATGTCAGAGCGTGAGACAGCTTCACTCTCATGCAAAACTGCATGCGCGAAACCCCCACCTTTTTGTTTTAACGTTAGTTAAACGGTCAGAAAGAGATGTCAATCACCAAAATCGAGCAATGGGTTCCAGAAAAATGGTAAAAAAGGCGTTTTCCACCCAGATCACCTCAGAAGCGTTTTTGCTAAACCTCTCTAAAAAGGTCAAATGTCACTTGTTTTGCATCAATCTTGATACAGGGTACTTATTATATGTTGTACTTTGGATTCCTAAAGCTTTTACTCTACCTTACCATCATCCAAGGGTAGTTTTCACTATAAGTAAAAAATACATTTTGGACGGACAATATAATTTACAGTTTTTTACTAAGTTCAATCTGAATTTACTTTAAAATAAAAACATATTGATTCTGACTCTTCTACATCCAACTCACAGGTTTATCATTGCTTTGAGAAAAAGATTATTAATTTTCCCCTTTTAGAAGTGTAGTTATGGTCATTTGTTCTGGGAATGTCATTTTCGAGCCTGAGACCTGGAAAACAGGCTCGGGGCCTAACAGGTTAACTGGCCAAGACCGAGATTTCTTCCAACACGTGTCCTAGTTTTTCATTTGGAAATACAATCCAATTTGAATACACATGTTAAATATCGAGCAACTGTATAATTTGTGTGCCAGTGCTAAAATTGGCAAAGAGGAAAATCTGAAGAACCGCTTTCAACCAATCAAACGTCAACTGCGGATGTCCAACTTCCTTCTTGGCCGAATAAAGCTACATCAGGGTTTTCTTTGTCCCTACCTATTTACCTAATTGGCTTCTTCTACCTCTTTTTCACCACCTGTCTGTTATTCCTCTCGCTTTCCTGAGGAGTCCCTGAGGATGTGATTAGAATGTCTGCGGTCCCGGTGGGAAATTGCTCATGTTGCCGCTGGTATGTCTATAGTAAGTGATTTGGCGCAGGACTCACTGGCTGGTAAATTACTCCGCTGAGCTGGCCGGTCCCTATGGTAAAGACAAGATGAACAAAGAAAAATAAAGGGGAAGGACATAGATGAGATGCGAGAGCAAAAGAAGAAGGGACATGAGAGTGAAGGGCGGAACGAGGTGCACAGCCAAGAAGGGGGGCGGACTTGAGGAGAGGGGAAATGGAAGAACAAAATAGGAGATGGGAGATGGAGGGAGACAGGGGGGGGAGACCAAAATAAGAGGGAGAAATAAGAGAAGTGAGAATGAGGTGGAAGCTTGAACATAAGCAAAAGAGGAACATTGCAGAAGAAGAAAATAATGAGACAAAGAAGAACACATGTTGGATTGGAAGTGGATTGAAAGTGCTTAGGTTGCAAGTCTTTTTGTCCTACAGTGGTCAGACTGTTAAACCAATCTGGCCCCTGGTAGACCACCATACAAAAAAAGACTGTAATATCACTGAAGCGCGAAAACCCTATCTTTAATTAAAAAAAAGAGTTGTGCAATACCACTGCCTATTTGCCATTTACAGTTTTTATTGTCATTAGTGCAACTTCGGTCACTTTATATTTTCATGTAAGTCATAATATGTGGACGCGTTAACGCTCGCGATTAATCCCCCCATAGAGCTTTAAATGAAGACAAATCTCTCTTCCTCTCACAATTTCACCCCACGGTGAAAAGGCAAAGAAAACGGAGTCACTGGCAAAAGCTACATGTATTGTGCTGACTGGAGACCACTGAACACTATTTGCTGTAACCTCTCTGTTACTGCACATCTAATCCATGACAGATGGCAACTGCATTCGCGCTTAAGGTGTGGTGATAATGACGGAAAGGAATCTTGTCGAAACTTGCTCCACTTTCAGGTAGAGATGGTGGACAGGGTCACCACCTATAGTGCACGCAACAAGATAGTGGCACCAATAATTCTAGTATTCGAGCATACTGTATGCTCTATGTCATCACAGTCTTCCTGACAGCAGCTGTGTCTATGCTTTAGCTTGGTGTTGGAAAAATTGTTGGCCAATAATCCAGAAATTATCTTATCATGTATCATTAACATCACATGTGTTTTGGTTTTAAATCCTACCAAAATACAAGTAAATACTAGTATTTCAAACTTGTGCTTAATTATTGTGATTAACGCAATTACATTTTTATCGATTGACAGCACTACATACTTGGTTGCATTCAGACCTAATGTAAAGCTTAACTATAACTATTTTATTAAGTTTTTTACGTTTTTTTCCGGCCTTTATTGAACTGCGGGGGAAACAGAGGACAGGACAACACTTGGCAAATGGTCCCAGGCCGGATTCGAACCGTGGTAACTGGAACGTCAGCTCTACCAAGTGGGTATAAGCTAAACTTTACATTTTCCATTATTTGGTAACTTATTGTGTAAGAACATTGCGAACAAAACAAAATAACTTTTCCTGGGTTATAGGACATTTCTGTGGATATTTTCCTTCTTTAACGAAACTGCTCACTCTTGTAAGTAACTATGTACATGTCTAGCTTTAACCATAGCCTCATGTTAAGCAAAGAGACAAACATACAGATTTTGTGCGATTTATCCTTTCAACTCTACCCTCCAGGAGTTTCTCCATTGGAAGCATATGCCACATATTTAAAAGTTTAAAAGCAGGGAGCAGATGTCGACAGCACGTGATTCATTAAAAGATGCTAAACAGCTGCTTTTATTGTCATATGCTCGAGCAACAAGAAGTTCATTCTCAGGGGCGACCTTTGGATGATGACAATGTTTTTTGGGCATTTGGAAAGAATGTGCTGAAATATAGTAGAAATCCTACTGGAAAAATGTCAGTCAAGAAATGTGTCAAAATCTCCCTCCTTTATTATGGTAGTGGTGGTGATGGATGGAAGAAGGATTGGTGGTAAAATGCATAGCCGACAGACAGTGTGAAATTGTTAATGTGAGAGACTGGATATGTATGTGTGTAGTCAAACAGTGTACAGTGGAGTTATACATTTAATTAAATTGTTTGAAACTACGCCTGTCACCCGGGGGGGTGTCGCTCTATGCAAGTCAATGGGACTCCCTGATAGTTGAAAATCGACGCTAAAGGGCCCCCCACTGGTTGACCAATCACAACAGAGCCGGCCAGCTAACCAATCGGAGCAGACCGGGCTCTGGTTTCAGACAGAGGGTAAAAAGAGGTGCTGCAGCACAGGCAGTATGAGAAAAATAAAGAGCTTTTTGAACATTAAAGCATGGAAACATGTCAGAGTGGAGGAAGAGAATACAAACATGAAAAAGAGCAAAATAGGGCCCCTTTAAGTGTGGAATTGGCACCCTCTATTCAGAGATAACTTAACGTAACTTTAGCTAGTGCATCAGGCTGCAGAAAAACAAAAACCATTGAAAGAAAAAATCCTGTTAAATGAAACTGTTTTCAAGTGTGAAAAAGACATGCGTATTCCATATTTAATGACGTCTTGTTTTCGAGTTTTATCTGTATTTTCATTGGTGCTCGCTGCACTTTGGTTCATTACAAAGGCCCCTTTGACAGATTTGGCCTTTAACAACAAAGCGTTGCGTACCACTCTGTTATCTTATCGTAAGAATATTAATCTCAGCACCCAGCTGGCTTCAAATCTCCCCTGACAAATCACTGCATTTTTTCACCACCAAATAACAGAACAGCACTCTCTTTAATTTCACACTCCCCAATAACCCTCGTGTTCATTAAAAGGCAGAGCGGCTCCCTCAGGTAAAACGATTAATAATTCCATCACTTTGACGCCTCGCAGATTTGTGCTTGGGAAGCTTATCGCTTTATTAACTGCTGTTGATCTTTGATGTTTTGCAGATACGAACTGTAACAGATTAATGACTGTCAAATGAAAAGATGATGCTTCAGTCGGGGCGTCGCTCCCGTGAGAATGGAACTGAAACATGTGTCGCCGCGTGCCAGAAGGCGCAGACACACACACACACACAAACAAAAGCACAAGTCCCTGATGAGGAATTGAGAGCTGTGCAGCATTTTCATCGATTCACTGGTTCCATAATGGTAACATTTCATTTAAATGGAAAATGTGATTGTCTCGTGCAATTGTGGTTCATGTAGTGCTGACTTAGCAGAGGTGTGCACCCCCTCCTGCTGCCTCGTTATTGACGGGGAGTAAAAGCATATCCTGTGATCATATTACTCCAGTTTTAACTCGGCTGTGTCAGCTGAGGGTTTATTTGAAAATTTACTGTAAACTGAAACATTTTCTTTTGTGGCCTTTTGCAGAGATTTCTATCTTAAAGGTGCCCCATTATGCTCTTTGGGGTACGCCAAACAAAACATCTTCCTCTTCTAATTTTGACTCTTTATTCCTTTCACTAATACTCCTTTCTCTAAGAAAGTGCCATCAGCATGAACAACAAATATTCTTTAAGAGTATGATTCTGAATATTATTCTTTAAAGAAAGGCCTTAAAAACATTCAGTCAACATGAATTGTCTTCCTGTAAAATAGCACATTTTATGAGGACGATGCACAACAATAATTCATTCTCAAACTCCTTCTTTATTTAAGTCAGTGAACAATTTCAATCTGACAGTTGGCGTAAGAAATGATCACATAATATATATATAATATATATATAAGATATAACCTTGTGTAAAATAAGACACGTGACTAAAATGTGATAAGATGGGGGAATGGCTAATATGATTATAGCTAGTTCTGGTGTTAGCAAGGTCAGCATGTAGATTTACTACTGCTGCAGAGAGAGATGCAGGACCCCCAGTGTGGAGTCATTGACACCATCAAGGCTGACACTGGACTTCTTATTTTAGCCAGAGAGAATATCCACTCTTTCTAAAAAGTGAAAAGCAGAGACCTTTACAAGTTGGACCGATGAGACTGCAAAGAATGCAACGATGCTCATTAAACACTGAATAGACAAACACAGAAATAATTCTGGACCTTTTTTTATTTGCATACAGAAGCAAATGTTCTCTTACACTTTATCTCTCTTTTTCTTTCCCTTGGTTTTTAATATATGTAAATAGGAGAATTCCACACAATAGCCTTGTGTTTTAGCCAAGAAACTATAAGGATTGTAAAGCGGGCCTCAATTCTGTGAGAAGAAGTTACACATTCTTCCTCTTACAAATGACAAGTTGAATTTGAATAAAATATTAAGGGCTTTTACTTTTATCCCCAAAACTGAGAGCATTGTCTGCTGTTATCCCTGGTAATCTATGTACAATGACGCAGCTGAAATTGAATTTAGACGACAACATGAGATCCGACTCAGGGCTTTCCTGATTGATGATTCTAATCATCGAGGGAGCATCCTTACTTTGGAAACCCATAACAATTATGGATTTAGATTAAATGCTAAACTGTTATTTAGCATAAAACATTATACCATGACTGTCAATTGGAGCTGCAGTGAGCATTAATGCAAGGTCCCAGAGCTGAGCAACACGTGAGTGAATGTGTTGACCCAGAAGAATATTTTTTGCCTTCCATAAGGTAGCAGTTTACTCCAGTTTTGGTTGACTTAAAGTCTGGGCATTTATATCTTATCTTCACAGTAACTATTTTAGTCCAGGTTTATTTTAGTATAGGATTACAACATTTTAGGTGGATATTTTGTCTTTCTTAAGATATCAGAATATATTGAACATTTCAGTAAAGGCAAAATATATGTTACTTTCTCCAGAGCCTGGTTGTTCTTATTATTACCTTTAACTTCAGTAACTTACTCGCAGTCACCCTAAGTCATTGTGTTCTGACAGTGTAGTATAACAAATGATGTATTCCTTCACCAACAAAAAACTGTTAATATTTCTTCCTTTTTTTTTTGGTTCAAGAAAAAACAAAACATGTATTTTCTTTTTATTCAATTGTAGTCTTCATTAATATTAAGTTAGGGTTAGCGTTCATTTACACTGGTGCCGTCTCGTTATCGTCTCGTCATGACCTCGAAATGAAAAAAAAAGAAAAGATATCAACATTTGTAATCATAGTTTTCGTTAAGGAAATGAACACAGCAATAATCTTTATAAACTAAAACTTGTTATGAAAATGTGTCATTAAATGGATCACCCATTAAATGTGTCATTAAATGTGTCATTAAATGGATCACCCATAACAAGTCACCCATTTTTATTAAAGGATTAGAACTAAATTTTTGTAGATACTGAAAAGCTGTTTATTTGCTCACACTTGAAACAACATGAAGTTAGGAACTCTGTCTTAAAGAGGACATATTGTGCTCATTTTCAGGTTCATATTTGTGTTTTTATGGCTCCTAATTATGGTATGAGAAGGGAAGAGTGTGTCCCTGCCTTTTTCTGCAGTGTAAATGTAAATGTTCTGTCATTGTTTTCTAATGGCTACAATCATTCCATAAACATCATAGTGTATGTTTAGTGTTCTAACGTTTGACGTCGATGCTAACAGATTAAAAAGTGCTGTTGCAAAAAAGGTCCTGCAGAAGTTTAAATATGCCCTTAATACTTAAAGAACTTTTTGCTTTGAGCATCTCAGACTGTAAAACAAGAAGACTTATTTATTTGTTGTTGCTGACCTGAAAGAGTGGTTCAGCTGACAAAGATGTATCCGACGCTTATAAGGGTTATCTCTTAAAAGCTTTTAATAACAGAAAAGATAAAAGGTGTGGTAAATGGTGAGAGGACTATAACTACGACACCTGAAAGCACAGATATCTGGAAGTGAAAGAAGCAAAAAGGGTGCACTTTTACGTTTTGTATCATCAAACTTGCTCTGATTGCTTAAAAGCATAATGTGTGCTGTTTGAAAGCTCAAGCCCACTTTCACATAATGCATGGGAGTGGATTGAAAGTGGTGTTCTCCTAGTGCTTCAGAGGTAGTTTAGAATAATAATGGATTTCCTTTTGCCAAAAACATTTCCTTAAAGTCATTTGAGACTTATTTTTCACTCACATAGTCACTCGAGCCTGTCTAAACAGTGCCTGAGGTGCATGTCCCTGAAAGACCTCCAACCATAACATGACATATTACAGCAGTGATACTGAAATAAATCTCAGCGAGACAATCTCTCCAGACCACCTTTAAGGCTTCTACACACTCTGACCTCTGACCTCTATGATGGGACAGGCAAACACAAAAGGTCAATCAATAGCCATGAATGTTATTTATAAACTGTAGAGCTCTTTATGGCCTATGACACGCCCCTCATCAGTATACCTTCAATCACCAGGTCCTTTTTTTATTCTGAATAAGATCTATTTGTATCTTTAAAGAGGCCCTATTATTTCCCTTTCCTGTAGTGTGTTATATAGGTTGTTTTGCATGTGAATGGTCTGCAATGGATAAAATCCCACAGTTCCTTCCTTGTGTTTGTGTCCTTAAATTTGTAGAAATAATTATCAAAGTGACTGTTTTTGAATACTGAAGAGGTTTTTGTGAAGGTTTTAATAACCATTTGTTACATAAAGCACTGCTGCTGATCTACCCTTTAGCTAGGCTTATCTAACATTTTAAGAGCCTGTCAATAAGGAACTGCCTGCCCTATAGTATGGTTTGCTTTGCTAAGAGCCTTTTACGCTTGCTACAGTCTTACAACCACGGCAAATAAGACATTTAAGTTTTCTAAATGTAATAAAGTGTAATTGAATTATTGGGAAATTAACTTAGGAATGTAAGGATTAATGGTACACATTATTACATTGACATGAGCTAATCAGGATGGCTCTGCGGTCATTTTCCAGAAATAACAACTTGCAGTCATCTTTCAAAGAGTCAATGCACAAAAGCTATCAGTTACTCTGATTATGATAGGATGAAAAACTCTAAGAATGAAAGGAACCGATTCACAATGAGTAGAAAAGACAGTTCAAATAAATCAAATAGATACTTTGGTTTTGCCTGCCAGGTTTTAAAAAAAGGAACAGCACCATGACAGCACAACAACAGCAAAACAGATTGACAAGAATAAGAAAATAGTCCCTAAAGCTAAGGGAGCAGCTGCACCGGGTCATTAAAACATGACACCATTCCTGTGATGAACTCGCCCAAAGGATTCTTCTATCATAGAGTCAAGGCAGACTCAGTGAAAGTTACCCTGTGCCGTAACATCAAAACAGTAAAAAAATGTATTCACAGTCAATTCGCCTGTTGGTTTGAATACTGAGGTTTGGAAGTCTTGAGTTTGGCATTTGGGCAGATGGCGTCTCTTTTTTGGAACCAGAAGTGAGAGGACAAATGTTTTCTTATAGGAGACCAATATGTTACAATAAACTTTAATGAGCTTAAAACGAACTGTGAAACCGTTAAGTGTAGAAAAATAAACACATATTTCCCCTTAATTAACACCATAGTAGCGAGCGATTCGTGATTAAAATCATTAGAAATATTTGTATTGAGTTTATAAATTAAGTGTCAAGTAGGGTCATTTTCTCATAGACTTCTATAGAATCAGATCTGTTTGGCAACCTGAAGAGTCGTCCCCTGCTGGATATTAGAAATAATTTCGGTTTAAGAAGGATCACATTGTAAAAATGTTTATATTAAAAAATATTAGGGCAGTAAACACTACTGTATCAGCAATGTAAAATCAGTAACATAATGGTATCTTCACTTGCCAATTGCTAATGTTCATGAATATTTAAAGCCATCTTCTATTCAGTTATATGCAGAGGTGGTTTTAGGTCTCCCTAGCAGAATCCTCCAGGCTGATCAGATTCTGTGAAAGCAGAGCACCCAATTGAACTGTGTAACCATTTGCAATAACTTTTCAAGTCATTAACAACAGTGTCTGACTGAATTAGCTCAAGTTTAGACTGTGTTTATTTTCTCCCACTCACACAGCAAGGCTCTGGCCTCATCATTGGGAGCATTTGAGGTCAATGTCTGACTGAAGCTCACTGGCCATATTTCGAGGAATCATACCGGCTTTTGAAGTGAGGGTTGATATACAAATTGGGATGTTTTTGCTCCTCTTGTGCCTGCAGGCTGCACCTCTGGGGTTTATCCCTCTGGCAGGTGTGAGCGGCATGTCTACACTTGTCACTCCAGGGAGCGAGAGGCACTTTAACGGTGAGATGACAGGGTCAACATCATGTTGAACTTTTATTTCTCTTGTATTATATGCCACACACTCTGGATTATCTCTTTCAGCTCTCTGTGGAGTGGGTTGACTAACCCTGTTGAAAAATCAATGAACCAACAAATAAATCCAATAGAGTGGAAACTGATACGCTTCATGTCCTTGTGTTTCCAAAGTGATACACTGCCGAGAGCCATGTGAGGTTGTCATGATAGGAAGGGTTTTAATAGCTTTTGAAATTAACAAAATAGGAGAGACGCAAAGAGTTTTCTTAAAAACAAATTGACTATAAATCACACTTGAAGCTGCACTAACTAACCTTTGCAAAATAGATCATGTTTACGTTTAGAGCTGCACTGATATGTGGATTTATTTCCAACACTTTGTGGTCCAAGACAATTGCATAAAATGCATTTACAGCATTTCAAATCTTAAGGATTTCCAGTTTTTTTTGTTATATGATATCAAACCTAGTATCTTCGGTTTAGGACTAACGAAGCACTACATTTAAGATGATATGACCTTGGACTTTAAGAAATTGTGATGGACATGTTTCACAATTGGGTACAACTTTACAATAAGACTACCCTTATAAAGGATTCATAAAGGGTCTATAATTAGGTATTAACTATTATTAACCATTCAAGCACTGGGGATAATACTGTAGGGCAAACGGCTTTTGTTTGAGGTTGGTAAAATAAGGTCATCCTTGTAAGTTAGAGAGATATTTTATTAGGTAGGTAACTTTATGCATCGCTAAGGTTAATTTAAATTCGCTATGATCGATTATGTAGACAAGCTAACGTCAAAGTAGTGTTGAAGAGCGGTGTAGTGTATGTGAAATTAACCTCACAATAAGATGTGTGTATATTATGAAATAATAATGTCATATTTCAAGATGATTACTTAGATATTACAAGGTGGTTGGTTGAGCTGGAGTTCATTATTGAGTTTACACGTTAACGTCACATTCATATCTGAAGAACGAACCCAAACCTTGTTCTTTTGATTAATTGTATTACCAAATTGGTATCAAATAAATAGTAAGCATTGGTAATACCAATTCTGATAAAGTAAACTATTTTATTTGAGTATTTGTGTCTGGGAGCAGGTACTGTACCCACTATGTTCGGCAGTTATAGACTGGGCTTTCTTGTACAAGAGAATTAAAAAAAATCATCAATATGGACCATTACTGTATAATTATCCTTAAATGATGTTATACAATGCACCTAATAAACAAGTATGGCATTTTGAAACATGATGTGCAACCATTTTTACTGTAATTTGTGTGCATTTTGTTGTTAACCAAGATGATGTTATGATTTATTTTGTGTTGCAAAAGACCGCTTGCCCGGTGTCGCTCGGGGGCCTGAGTCCTTCTGATCGAGGCTCTGTTTACCCTGGACATACCTGGAGAAGGACGAAATGGGTCTTCGGAATGATGGGAGTTAAAGACAAAAGGCGGAGACTAGTGTTGAAACTAGTGGAGAAATGATCAAGATGCCACCTTGTCCCTCTGATTAGACGGCATGTTAAGTCAGGAAGTAGCATTATTAGTGATGAGTGGAGGGCCTACAGGAGAGTGCTGAGTAACATGGGGTACAACCACTGCACCATAAACCACAGCAGGTGGTTTGTGAACCCCCAGACTGGCAGTCATATCCAACATAATGAAAGAGCTTGGTCGACCGTCAAAGGACATGTCCGTAGACTGAGAGGAAACTGTACAGAGAGTTTGTTGGAGGAACACCTCAAGGTTCTTGAATGGTCATCTTGGCATGGCTCTGCTCACCCCGATGGACTGCTTGGACGCTTGTTCAAGGAATACACAAAGCCTTTCCAGTCTGAGTACCATTATGTCTTACCAAGTCTTTCATTTATCTCTGAGAAAAGCTTTTTTGTTTAAATATGTGTATCAGTCATACTAAACAGTCATTACTTTGAGTCCTAATTTTCTTCATGTGTGAATAAAATGTTTTGCTTGGCTCTGTTACATCTTACTTTGCATTTCATGTGAAAAATGTGTATTAGGTCAACGTGAATGTTATAACTCATTCATAAATGGACATGTGTATTAAACTTCAAAAAAACGCACCCTTTCAGGAGTTATACATGTTAGTGACTCATCAATAGATGGTGATGTGTGTCACTTTACAATAAGGTTCCCTTTTGACAGTTCTAAATGTTAGTAACTCATTCCTAAATGGTCATAAGAGATGCCAAGAAACATCAAGATGGATGGGGGGGGAATCAACTCAGTGAACAACAGATACCAAGGATGCTGGCTGATGAAGAAGACCAAGTAAGCTAAGTAGCCAATATAAGGCTATATACAGTTCAGATAAAAGTGGGCTCACTATTTGGCAAGCAACCGGTCACAGTTGCCCTGTTTATCTCATGTCTTATAAAAGCTTATTAATGATTTATAAAGTGTTCACAACCTAATTAATAAATTATTTACAAACTATTCGTAAACCCTTTATAAGGGTGGTCTTATTGTAAAGTGCTACCCACGAGGGTATGTGAAAAACATAGATTATTAAGAAAATAATCTGCCAATTAATCAATAATGAAAATCATATTTGTTTTGCTGCCTTAATATGTGAAGGGCGTGCCAGTGACAGTGTTTGTAGTCAGTAGTTCAAGGGTCAGATATTTCACTCAGGATTTGGTGGGAAAACTGAAAAAAACACAAAATAAATAGTTGAAATTGGATGTATATTTAACAAGTGGCTTAAGACACAACACCATATATTTCGTATATGAAAAATATGTTTATTATTACATTGAGTAAAGAAAGACATTTTAACTATTACACTTCTTGATGTTTTCTCTTTCCTGTAGTGTGTTATAGGTTTCTGTGCATGTAAATGGTCTGCAAAGACTAAAATCCAAAAGTTCCTCCAGAGGGAGTTTCTCTCACACTCTAGTGCTTCTATTGTGCTAGCGCGCCAACACATTATACATGATAAGGCTAAGGGGCGGGACATCTCTAGGCGGTTGACCAATCACAACAGAGCCTGCCAGCTAACCAATCAGAGCAGACTGGGCTCTGGTTTCAGACAGAGGGTGAAAAGAGGTGCTGCAGCACAGGCAGTATGAGAAAAATTAAGAGCTTTTTGAACATGAGGCATGGAAACATGTCACAGTAGAGGCACAACATACAATTATGAAACCTTAATTAGCATAGGGCCCCTTTAAGGTCCACAAATTCACAGTCTCATCCCACAGTCTTCCTCTAGTGGACTTTAGTTGCTCAGTTGTGATAGAAGTTTAAAGATTGTTTTTAAAAACTAGTCAAGAAAAGACTCCACTATAAAGTCCATTTTACAGACACATTTCTCTTCCCTGGGACATTCACTGGAGTTGACACCTGTCAGTCTGCCAAAAGATGTCGAGTTGAATCATGAGTTGCCCCTCACCGGCCTCTCAAAATGTATTCTCAGAAAAAATGTCTTCACCAATGCAAGATATATTCTCTCCTTCTGCTACATGTCATGACAGGTTGTGTGTGCGGACCATTTTAAGCTCAGGGTTCTAGTGACACGAGTGTCCGGATAAACTAGGGGCTGTGGCGGACCTGCATATCAGATCTGCGGACAATAAATCCATATGAAGCATGGCACCGCAATTCATTTGATCTCTTCTCAAAGCCTCGAGCATATTAAGTGGCCAGTGGACACTATCCTAAGGTCATTCTAAGAGGGAAGGGCAGCATTAAGGTAGAACAAAAGGTCATGGGGAGGTTTTTTTTTAGTATATTCTCAATGTTGAGTACCATAAACATGCTGAAGCAAAGCCTTCAACACAGCAGGAAATGTGTGTTGACCTTCCTCTGCCTACTTCGCCACTACTTTTGTTCTCGATCCATTTCCTCTCCTTGACAGCGAGTTGTCGTCATGTTTTCTGTTTCTGACAATATGGCAGTGGTTGCAGCACTTGCATACAAACACCTACTGTACATGGCGTCCTTGTGGGTGATTTGAATGCACGACGGCGGTACCTGGTGACACTTTATCCTTGAGTTGGGAACCTTCAGGGCCGGCATAATGTGGACACAAACAAAGCACCAAGGGCTCCGTGATCTTTCTGCAAGGCGGGATAAACAATTCAAGGTGCACTGATTTCCAGGCCTGATACTAAAAACAGTGACAGTCAGGATGAGGAAGTACACAATATTTATATAATTATGCGGAGATATTAAACAAAATTAAGCCAGTCTCCACCAAACAATATCATTCAAGTGCTCCTATTATAATTCCATCTCAAGAGTTGGGAAGTCTTTCTTCTGGTGTAAGTATGTTCATGAGATCCAAGCCGTAATATGTAAGCAACATAAAAACATTTTTTTATTTTATTGCTAAGAACGTTAATATCTTTTTCTGAGTTGACCAGCACCAGAATCTGGATTATTGCCATATAGGTTTTCACACACGAGGAATCTGCTTTGTTGTGTAATGATCATACAGAAATATGGTTAGAGAAACTAAGAAGTCATGAGAAAATATGGAATATGGAATGGAAACATTAATATACAACAAAAGAAAACCAATAATTTTTGACAAATAACTGTGAAGAAATATGTAATGTATATTGCTGAATATTAAAAGTGGATGATTAAAACATTAAAGTATGTAAACATGTCACAGTAGAGCCACCAAATACAGATATGAACCTGAATATGAACATATGTCCTCTTAAAGTCCCTTTTTTGTGCAACACTAACCTTCCTGGTCTTCATTCTGGATGGAACTTTTCTCTGATTTACACAAAACATAGATTCTCTGTGTTGCCCTTCTAAACCCATTTGTTCCTCAACATCTCCCCAGAGCGTCACTACCGAGTTGACCCAGAAATCCAACTTAATACCAAGTGCCCGGTCCCACTGAGAGGATTAGATGGGGTTGGTATTCACAATAGAACCCAAGTGTCTTAATTCAGCCCAATTATAGGTAGGACTGTATACGGGGAAGATGTCAGAGTAAATGTCATCGTACGGTTTTCACGGGTAATTACATTGTTTCAGTGTGACAATGGGGCTATCTAGTGGGGAGGGATTAGAACGGACCATGATGTGAAAGAGTAAGTCTCCCATCTGATAGTGTAACTTTCAGACCATGAGTTGTATTTAATTGCCGTCTTATTGCTGACATTTTGAACCCGTACTTGACTTTTTCAACGGATCCTATTGTGGACTGCCTGTGCTGTATTGTACGAGGATGGAAGAAACAAACAAACGCAGAAGCCAACAGACACCTCTGTGTAACTTGCTGCCAGATGCAAACGGTTCTTAATACTAGAGTGGCCAATTAAAACTAGGACTTGCTTTTCTTCTCCATAGTATAAAAAGTATGCAAATGTGGTAGCAGTTTATCTGTCAGATATGTAAAGTAGGGTTGTGGACTTGGAATCTTGTGTTTTCGGAACCAAAAGTCAGAAGATGAAGATTAAAACAATCAAACTTTGAACAAGGCATTTTTAAGAGACAAAATGTAACCGTTAGCTTTCTTTAAACTGTTAAAGTTTCAGGACAAAAACACATGAACAACAAGTTAATCAGACGACACTGCAGTTTGTCACTAACCGGTAACACCGCCCTCAAGCGTACCTGTAATGGTAAATTGGTTCCAACATTTTCAGAATGAACAATACATCACATTTCATTTAGGTGATGCTTTTATCCAAAGTCACTTACAATAAGTGCATGCAACCATAACATAATGGAAACTCAAATCAACAACAAAAATGCAGATATACCGGCTTCAAAAAAGTCATTAGAGATCGCTTCACTGAGGTAAAGATTCTATTTAGAAGTGGGGTTGATTTCTCATAGACTTCTATACAATCAGATCTCTTTTGCAACCGGAGGAGTCGCCCCCTGAGGGATATGAGAAATAATGTACGTAAATAAGTTAAATAAGCACTTGTGCACTAAAAATAATGTTTTAATTGTATTTGTCTATATGTGAATTAGACAACATTAAGTCCATGCAATACATTTAGGGTGTAACTGTTGTAAGGGCTGGTGAATTAGTTTCAAATGGGCTAAACCATTTAAGGCAAGTTTATTTATAAAGCACCTTTCAGCACACGGCAACCAAAGTGCTTTACAAAATGAAATAAAAGACATTTAAGAACAAATTCAGTGGAAGCACATTATGAAAAGGCATTTAAAAACAGGCATTTTAAAAAGCAAAGATAATAAAATCAACACAACAGGTATAAAATACATGGATAAAAAGCCATACTGCAGTTTGAATTTGAACAACTCATCCAAATGCAGCGTCAAAAAGATATGTTTTTAATCTCGATTTAAAAGTATTAACAGTTGCAGCGGACCTGCAGGATTCAGGCAGTTTGTTCCAGATGGTCGGGGCATAAAAACTAAATGCTGCTTCTCCATGTTTAGTTCTGACTCTTGTAGCAGAGAGCAGACCCATCCCAGAAGACCTGAGACTCCTGGATGGTTCATATTTTTGCAGGAGATCGTAAATATAATTTGGTCCTAAACCATTTAGTGCTTTAAAAACCAGCAATAGTACTTTAAAATCAATTCTTTGGCAGACTGGAAGCCAGTGTAAAGACTTCAGAACAGGAGTGATGTGATCCACTCTCTTAGTGTCAGAGGACTCGAGCAGCAGCGTTCTGAATCAGCTGCAGCTTTCTGATGGATTTTTTGTGATCCCTGTGAAGACACCATTACAGTAGTCGAGTCTACTGAAGATAAAAGCATGGACAAGCTTTTCTAAATCCTGCTGTGACAATAGTCTTTTTATCCTAGATATGTTCTTTAGGTGATAGTAGGCTGATTTAGTAACTGTTGTAATGTGATTGTTAAAATTCAGGTCAGAGTCCATCACTACACCTAGATTTCTAGCTTTATTCGTTGTTTTGTAGTCTGCCGACTGAAGCTCTGCGATGACTTTTACTGTAATCGTTCCTCCTTTGCTCCAAAAACAATTATCTCAGTTTTCTGTTTGTTCAATTGGAGAAAGTTCCTACTCATCCAGTCATTGATGTGCTCAATGCACTTTCTCAGTGTTGTAATCAGAGAATAGTCTCCTGGTGTAATTTTTTAATAAATCTTGGTGTCATCTGCATAGATGTGATAACTTAGGTCGTTGTTTTTCATAATTTGAGCCAGTGATAGCATATAGATATTAAAAAGCAAAGGTCCTAAGATGGAGCCTTGAGGAACCCCGCATGTCATAATTGTCAACGCTGATGTGTAGTTCCCATTGAGACAACGTTTTTTCTGCCCTTTAAGTACGTAGGAACCAAACCAATTTAGAACTGTTGCCGAAACCCACCAAGTTTTCTAGTCGGTCTAGCAATATGTTGTGGTCAACAGTATCAAACGCAGCGCTGAGATCTGTAGCGATTAAAACTCTAACACAGAAAATACTTGTCTATGCTGCCCCAGAACGCCTCGTTGGAGATTTTTTTCTTCCGGGGCCTATTGACGTCACTAAGTCTGGACCAATTGGCACACAGCTATAGAACAATAAGCACACCCTCTGCCAGGGTGGACTTCCCAAGCAGCTCAGGAGTCCGCCCCGTGAGACTCCCGGAGCGGACAGTGTGAGGTGGATTTCCCGCTGTGTTTCCCTGGATGCTGGATATAGACCAAGTGCCGTGCCAGAGGGACACCGCAGCAACCAGGAAACGGCACCAGTAATCCAGCTCACACTGTCCGCTCCTCGAGCCTCAAAGGGCGGAGCAGCGAGCCCTGCAACATCCCGCCAACACGGCACCCAGACCCCACGCAGCATTCTCATCTGTTTGTCATTACTGGTGTCATTTCCTGGTTGCTAACAAACGCCATTGTAACACATAAACACTGATGTTCAGCTGGTGGTTGACTAATCAGAACAGAGTGGGCGAGCTGACCAATCAGAGCACAGTAGGCTCATAGGGAGGGGGGGGCAGGAGCTCCAACAAGGCGTGTAGGACAGAGAGTGAATACACATACTATACAGAGATGCTGTATATGAGAAACCAATGTGAGTTTGGAACATTGAACAATGTAAATCTATTCTAGTAGACCTCAACAATGGAATTATGATCAGTAGAAATGGCCATGACATGGGACCTTTAAGTGATCATTTTCAGAAAATACTTGAAACTATCAATTTAGGACAAACAATCAATAGGAAAATGTTTACAGAATTTACAATCCAATTCACAATGGTAAATTGCTCATAGACTTCTATGCAATCAGATCTCTTTTGCAATAGAGGAGTCATCCCTTGCAGGATATTAGAAATAATGTAAGTTTAAGCACTTGGTAAACTTGCTTTATTTTTTAATCTTTTTAATATGATCTACATGTTACCAAGACAATAAAAAGTCCATGCGGTAAACACTATTGTAAAGAATGTAATGAAGAGAAAAGAGGTCAGTTAAAATCTGCATACGACCATGTTTGTCCCAAAAATGCTTGTTGGACTTGGAAGATAGCAAAAGTTCAGTAACAAAACAAGGAGTGCAGCTTCTCTCAGCCTGTGCTACTCTATATAGACAGCATGAGGGTAAAGCCTGACACTCGTCATATTTTAGCATTTCCCTGCTCCTCATTATTCCCGTCAGAAAACTGCCATACCTGTGGTTAATTTTTTCAACTTCTGGCAGATGGCAGGAATTATAAATCTATTTCACAGATAGCATCAACCAAAACAGAAAATAGGAAAAGTCATTGGACAGCAGAAAATCTACTATAATGGATTTCTGTGGAGGAAAAAAGCAGCTTATATGTCAAATGTTCCAACTTCCAGATTTGTGTGAAAACTCAGAGGCATGCTGAATTTATTCCACCGTGCTCCTTAGTGACCCCCTCACCACCTCACGGTCTGAAACAACACCCATTCAGTTTTCCTGGAAATTTCATCTTTGACAAGGAGGGTGATTCAGCTTGAGTGTGGGGCTAAATCTGTACAATGAGTCAGCGCATCATTTCCTTGTGTCTAACTTAGCAGTAAGACCCTCTGTGCCAAATAATAAATAATATATTTCATCTAAAATAACAGGTGTGGGGGCCATGACTCAAAAATGTCTCATTCTAGTCGTCCTGTGAAAATCATTAACAAAATCATTAACATTCATGTAACTATTCATTTATGACATCCCATTTGTTAAGTCAATCGCAAGCTCGAATTATAATGCTACAATTACGACCAGAGTTACATTAATTAAACGGTTAATGACTTTGTTATTTTATTTGTTTTAGTAATTAGGTGTTTACAAGACATGACAGTAAAGACTTACAAATGTTCACCGAAACAATATACACACAAATGACAAAATAGTTATACAGGTGTTGAGTAGTGTGTGTGTGTGTGTGTGTGCTTGTGTGTGTGTGTGTGTATGTGTGTGTGTGTGTGCTTGTGTGTGTGTGTGTGCTTGTGTGTGTGTGAGTGTGTATGTGTGTGTGTGTGTATGTGTGTGTGTGTGTGTGTGTGTGTGTGTGTGTGTGTTTGTGTGTGTGTGTGTGTGTGTAGCAGTAGTAGTAGTAGTAGTAGTACAGTAGTAGTGGTCCCTGTGTGTAGGCAGTCTTGTTATATGTACTGTAAGGAAAGGAAATCCATACATTCGATCCCTCTCACACTTTTATCATCCCATGTTTCCTCCTCCTCCTCCTCCTCCTCCTCCTCCTCCTCCTCCTCCTTCTAATTTTCTTCTTTGTCCTGGGTTTCGGTGGCAACTGCTGAAAGGGCCTTTTGGCACATCACATCATGACCCAGTGGACCATACTGTAATATCACTCCCAACACATGGAGGAAAGTCAGACGGAGTGAAACGAGGCTTGAAGCATTTCCAATCTACTCTACGAGTCCTTATAGCTCTATTGAATATGGATTCAATAGAGCTATGTGTGTGTGTGTGTGTGTGTGTGTGTGTTTGTGTGTGTGTGTGTATGTGTGTGTGTGTGTGTGGCTACGGGGTTTTGTTTCTCTATTTATGGGTAGAAGAAAGAGTGAGTAAGATAAAAAATAATCACGTCAATTATAAAACAAATAACAATAATATATGTTCGGGCACCTAGTAAGGATGCCACCTGGGCGCCTCCCTAGGGAGGTGTTCCAGGCACGTCCAGCTGGGAGGAGATGAGTTATTAGAACTTGAATTATAATGCAGACGGACTGTAGTAAGCTGTTTGTCGGTGCAGCAGGCGTTCAGCACCATGGACAGCGCCGCGCATCATTTCGCGCTCATTGGACCGGCACCGGGAGAGAGAGAGAGAGAACAGCTCCTGGAAGTTTTAAGTTGGACTTTCTCTCTCTCCCTCGAGAGACAGAGCTGAAACACAGATCTGTCTGAGAGCCTCATGATGATCGTCTGGTTGGTCTGCTGCTCTCTTCCCCACTCCGCCCCCCTTTAGCTGCTGGAGAGCGGCCAACAGTGATTTAAGTCGGACAGAGAGAGGAGACAGGAGCGTCTTTGCACACTGTGGGTAACCAAAAAGTGTTTTTTCCGAACAATCCCCTGATCTGCACAAAGTTTGACACCTCCACCGAACTCACTTTTTCTCAATTCTCCCATATTTCTGTTTGGACTTTCTTTCTCTATTTGCCATGTCTTAAAGCAATAAGTGTTGCTCGCGACAGTCTAGAGAATTATTTTTCCCAAACACAGAAAAATCAAAAATAAATGCCAACGACACATTAGCTTTCGTTCGGTGCAGTGTGGCCACCCAGTGTGCCGCCGCCGGGACACCGGACCGCGATGATCGTGTCCAACGTGAGCCTGAGCGGCTGCGCGGGAGCAAACAGCGCGCTGTGTGCCGCGGTCGGGGACGGGCACCAGGGGGGAGGCTCCTACCGGTCCACCCTGAGTCCGACAGGGAACCTGGTGGTGGCTGTGTGCCTGGGCTTCATCGGCACTTTCGGACTGCTCAACAACCTGCTGGTGCTCATTCTCTTCTGCCGCTACAAGATGCTGCGGTCTCCCATCAACCTGCTCCTGATTAACATTTCCATCAGCGACCTGCTGGTTTGCGTGCTGGGGACTCCGTTCAGCTTCGCCGCCAGCACGCAGGGAAGGTGGCTCATAGGGGAAGGAGGATGCATGTGGTACGGCTTCGCAAACTCCCTGTTTGGTGAGTAGAAATGCGTAACGATGACCGTTTGGGTTGTATTTGTACTGTACGTTGTTATAGGAGACTGATAGTACGCCGTATTTGTGGAACGCTGTGAGAGCACCTCGTTTATTCAAGTAAAATACTTAATTTCTGGGGTCGAAATTAAAGATACAAAAATGATGCCTTAGTATATCTTTCCTCGTAACTCTTTGTCTTTTTGGTTGTATCAAACTTTCAAGTAAAAGCATGAAATCGGTGTAGCCAATATGAATTGAACTGAGACAATGAGTTGCTTTATACGCCAAATTCGAACAAATCGAACCCATTGTTTGGTCGATTTATTTATTTTTCAGTCCTCCGCATACTTGTGAAAATGGTCTCCCTTTTAAGCTTCCTTTTCTTAATAGTGGTTGTAATTATCCTGCAGATTTTAAAGGTCTTCTTTGCAGAAGCTGCAGTTTGTCTCATTGGCTGTTGTGTTTGCGGAAAAGCCGTACGAGGTAACCCGGTAGAGCGGGGTCTCGGATCTCACGCATGGACGCACCTCGCGGTCCCTGGTGATGCCTTGGTTTATGTCCGGGTGAGGAGATCTTGTGTAATACTGGACATTATCTCCGTTTGGGGCTGCATGAGTGACTGTTGAATCTCTTCCAGACCTCTTCCAAAGCTGCACGTTTCATGGCTTCAGGGCCATTTTGGGAAGCATATGGTGAGCTCTCAGTCGCTCAGTCACTTGTTCAAATGTCCTTAGGAACTCTGGAAACGTGTCACACAGAGCTGTCAGTGCATTTAGGCTGCTTGTTACTGCCTGAGGCAAGGGAAGATCATTGCTCATTAAGGTCTCTGGGAGGGAAATGGATTTGTTGCAGAAACAAATCACCATTAGGAAATGTGCAAGGAGAAAAGGGGCTCTGGTTTAGTGGTGAAATGTTATCAAGTAAATGTACTCAAATATTGTACTCAAGTACAATTTGAAGGTACTTTAGTATTTTCATGTTATGCTAATTTATACTTATACTCCACTACATTTTGGTAGTTGCTTAACGGATTCTGATTATTAGCTTATAGAAAATATATATAAACTAAAATAACTTACATTGACATCTAATTATAGGCAGAGGTGGAAGAAGTACTTTATTGAAGTAAATTTAGCAATACAGGGGGGAAGGTAAACGTACTTGGTTACAAATAAAAGTCCTGCATTCAAAATTGTACTTAAGTAAAAGTTCAAAAGTATTGGCATTCAAATATGCTTTAAGTACGAAAAGGAACTGAAGTAATTTTGCAGATTTGAACACCATCTATTAATAATTGTGCTATAATAATCATTGATGCATCACTTCACTGTTGAACTTGGTAAAGGTGGGATTTATTTGGATTACTTTGATAAAACTGGGTAGCTTAACCTTTAATATACTAATGTATACGTTGATATATATTTTTTGTAATAATCTAAATCCTCAAAGAGGCTACCTCAATCTGTAAAATAAATTAAGTGGAGTGAAAAGTACAACATTTGCCTACAAGAGGAGTAAAAGCATAAAGTTGCATAGTGTGAAAATACATGTTACATTCCACCTCTGATTATAGGCTAACATTTCCAACAGCATTACACTTAAAGTAAATAAATATACAGTATATAAATATAAGTCAACTAAAACTAGAAAAACCCAGAAAACAAAAACAAAAAGAGACAGTGAAAAAAAGCAACATCAGTAACAATCTAGTGCGGTTTCCATGTGAGGACTTATTCTGCTAAATTTACGGCCAGAGTTATAACGCTTAACCATTACCCTTCCATGTATAATGCTATTAGGGACCAGTCCGTAACACACTCAGTTCTTCAGAGAGCGTGTAATAATCTCTCCAATGTTTTCTAAACCATAATGAGATATCAGGGGGATCTTCATCCTTCCATTTCTGCAGTATCGTGAGGCATGCAGCATTCAAAGCAATTCCAAAAATGAATAATATGAGTCTGATCCGAGAACAAATGGGTTCAGAGGGATATCAATGGGAGACACATTTTTTTAATCTGGCTTTGAACTGAAGCACAGAAAGATAGATTTCAGCATAATAAAGAGCACATAGGATCATAACACATCAAGTGACAATTTACATTATTGAATGATCTTGTTTTGGGTCTTATGGGATCTGTTAGAAAAATGCATTAAAGATAATGAATATTTCTACTTTTACTAGAGTATATCATCTGAGTACTTCTTCCACCACTGGGTCTACTTTTGCTCAAGAGTGCTGATAGCGATGCAAATTGGGTGCAGTGATGCACTGAGAATAAAACACTTGCTTTCTCACCTGGAACAAGACACAGGGTGGGGGAAATAAGCTATTTCTAGAGGACATGGGGTGATATGTAAAAGTTGCAAAAAGGGAGTTTTGTATTGAAGAAACATAAAAACTAAAATCATATTGATGTCCCTTGAGCCCAGAATCCACCAAAGCTTCAGATGCACGATTAGGAATGACATTTGTTTGATGCTACAAATCATTTGCAGGATGCTTTAAACATAAAAGTGCTCTCCTATCAACGGGTGTCATTGGCCTGATGCTTGATTTGAGGTCATTTAATGAACAGCGCTTTCTTGTCATCAGTCCCTCTAATTGCTTTAAAAGCTTTTTCCAAGGCATCCAAAACAAGCTTTGAAGACCAGGCAGCCGGTCGGATTTTTGAAAAACACTCATTTATCCTCTCTGTGACATTCACACAATGTCAGGACATGTGCACTCATGTGTATTATAAAATATCAAAGTGCATATTTCAAAGAATGTTTGGCAGACCAACATTTGAGACGCGCCACTTGTCAGTAATTGCAGAATCGTGAAAGAAAAGAAAAACATATGAGTAGAGAGTTGGTATACACAGGACACGTTATGGTTGGCCTTGTTCATTAGCATGCTTGAGTTTAAGTCATTAGGAGTGGCATGTTTTAATAATCTGTCATGTGTTTTGCTTTGTTTCAAGCAATACAAACCATGTTAAGTGAATCAATGCCAATGGTATTCATGGTAAGCTTCTTTCTAAGATGAATTCCGAAATGGCATTGGGAGACAAACATGTTTACTTTGTGAATGGCTTCTAACAGGATGATGAAATATTAAGAGCTTTTTGAAAGGTGTAGACCTCCGCTGCCCTTTACAACCGTCAATGCAGGATGGCTTGCTTAAAGTAAAGCAGCGCCATGCACACTTCTAAACCACCAAACATGTTGATAAATGTGAAGCAGAAGATGGAGGCTGAATTTGGAGAAATGTGTTGCTTCTGTAACCCTGTGACACATAGGACTGTTTCTGAGCATGGAAGGATTGTGAGACAAAACTATCCACACCCCCACCCGCTGTATGTTTTCCATATCCGTGTGGTACTATTGTGACTTTTAATGGTAGTTTGGCCTATTTGTGGTAGTACTCTGTAATTTTGAAGTTTTTTCTGATAGTTTTGTGTTCCTTTTTGGTAGTTTTGTGTCTCTTTGTGTATGTTCAGCACGTCTTTTGGGTAACACTTTACAATAAGGTAGACAAAATGTGCTTAGTTACTGAGTAGTGAATAAGGAACGACTAGATAGTTAATGGTTAATAATGGGGAGTTCCTCAGTGACTGCGATTGAAGAACTGATGGTTAGTTACTGGTAAACAGACTGGGGGGCGGGGTACTGTATTAATGAATGATTCATTAATGGTTAGTTAATGAGGAGTTCCTGAGTGACTGCGATTGAAGAACTGATGGTTAGATGGTAAACAGACTGGGGGGTACTGTATTAATAAATGATTCATTAATGGTTAGTTAATGAGTTACTTTGATTGAAGAATTGATGGTTAGTTACTGGTTAACAGACTTGGGGGTACTGAGTTTCCTGTCTTCTGTTTTTGTAGTGATGTGACGTGCAACCAGTGGCGTAACTGTCGATGGTGCAGCCGGTGCAACGCAAAAAATTCAATTAAAAAAAAAATGTTTATATATCTTTTTTAAATATTATTTTTTAATATTTTATTTTTGGGGCCCCAATGGCATTGACCGGTTCACACAGTCTTCTAAGTAACCAAGCAACCTAAATTAATTTGTAATTTGTCCAATGACCTTGCTCCCTTTCATGTCATGTGATACCTTGCGTGTCTCCTACAGTGGCATTTTGCAAGCAAAGTGCATGGTTAGCTCCTCCCTGCAGCAGAGGAAAGAGCTGCAGCCTTCCAGCCCTCACACTCAGTGAGAGAGATTTATGCAGCACAAACGTCCCTCCATGGCTTCTTCTCAGCAGGCCACCGTGTTGCCTCCTTTTATCTAGTGCTACTATTTCCACCCAGTACATTCAACATAACTAAATAGAATTTTCTTTTGCTTAAAAGCCTCTTAGATCTGTCAAACTTTTTTAATTGAAAACGGATTCACAAGCGCTACTTCCACTCCCTCTGGGATAAGTTGGCAAGCCAATTTCCTCCACAGGATCACTTCATTTCAGTCGTATCGCAGAGAAATAAAGCGAGTCCTTGACGTTTCTCAGTATCAGGATGTACTCTGATTGTAGCTGCTGTCTCGCTAACCCCTCGTGTTATGTCGAGATTTAGCGCCACCTGAGGTGTGTGACGCTGACATCCACAAGGAGCCAATTTATACAAATCCTTCTGACAGGACCAGGGGCGTCGCCTGGACCTGGAAACATTCGGGGCTTAGCCCACAGTGGCGGTGTAGGTACCAGAATCTGTTAGGAGTTCGTTACGCTTACCAATGACGTCACGCATTGGCTGTACAGCAACCCAAGAGGACATTTTACACGGCCAAATTCCGCAAAGAATATTAAGAAATAACAATCGACTGTACTGTAAACATATTATGTAAATATCCCAATTTGTGTTCTGTGAAACTGAAAAGGATATTACATTGTTTTTTGTTACTTTCGTTGCAGTTGTATGTCTTAAATGTAATTTAGGTTAACTTCCTGTGCTTTTATTTTGAAGGCGAGTTTAGGCTGTTGACAGGAAGTTGTTGTTGCTATGGAAACAACATGACGGAGAAAAAAGTAATATCTTCTACATATAAAGACGTAGAAAGTAAACAATAACGTCAGGGTCGGCTCTAGAACAAATCGAATGGGGGGGAAATCATTTACCACGGGGGGGCACACACTGCCGTCAACAACCAACGCACAAACACCAACGCAACTTCAATTTAAAAAAACATGCTGTCTATTGTCTTTCACACACATTGCAGGGTGTAGTGCTATTTTATAGCGCACCTTTGACTTGTGCATACATGCACGTTGTGGCACGACCACCAAAACAGAAACATATGGACATAGGCCACCATATAAAAAGTGTGCAAATGTAGTTAGTATCCTATCCATGTGAACATGTTTTAGGTGGGGGTGGACCTAACCTCCTCTAGGAGGGTCCGGGGGCATGCTCCCCCGGGAAGATTTTTTTAAATGTTGAAGTTAAATGCATCAATCTGGTGCACTTTGAAGCAACATTAAGAGATCTATGGATACATCTCTCAACTCCTGAAACAGAACTGTAAACAGATGTACTTTTTCTTTATGGATATTTTACTAATCACTCCCCTTTTAAACTGTATTCTTGTGTTACTGTCTTATAGTATTTCATACCTGTTTTTCATTTATTCTCTTATTTTTTAATAACTATAATGATCATATAAAGGTGTTCCTCGCAAATACTTGTTTACATAAATGGTGACCAAACCGTTTGAGACCCACTGAGATAACTTACACTAAAGTTAACTATCTAAACACTGAGAGAGTCCTTTAGCTCACTGAGCTGACGTTATAAGATCCTCTCAGTCTGACAGGAGAGGACTCTCCTCCACCTTGGTGTAGAAACAGCTCTTTATACCCATTAGCATAGCTAGCTAACCAGATGCTAACAACAACATTCCACTCACAAAATGCGCTCGTGCCACACACACACAGAGCTAGCCGAGCTTGAATGAAACACAGAGACCCAGAAGTACTTGTACTGTACTGTATATCATATTATTTCGATGGCTTTACTGTATAATAACAGATGAACAGATCGCCACTGGGCTTTCATCTAAACACACAGCCACGTAATGATAACAAAACAACGGTCGGGGGTCATTGGTCAAGCAACACACCAATCAGAGAGCAGCAGTGAGCACACCTCAGGCTGTTTTATATTTGTATTCTTTATTTCTGATTTATTTCACACAAAAAACTTTTAGTGGAAACGTTTTCACTCATATGATTTACAAAAAAAAAAAAAAACGGCAAAGTGGCAAGGCTTACCCGCCCTGCGTTGGTAGGGGGCACAGTGACTCATTTGGGGGGCATGGCCCGCGAATGAACCCCCATGACGCCGACCCTGAATAACGTGGCCTACCAGATCTGTTACAATGAACGCTCGATAATCAGCTCACGGCATCTAGGTGTGTCGTGTGTGTAACACAGAGTTATAAAGGTTGGTATAAAATCCTTGTTAAATCGGAGAATTACGCCATCTGTTGTCACAAACAAACGTGTGCCTGCATTAGCTTTGTTAGGCATGAAGTGCCTCTGGATGCTTCTCTCTAAATCGAGCTTGTACACCTCTCACTTTTCCACTCATAACAGCAGCACCATCATAACTTGAGCAACACATTTAAGATGTCCTATTCCATGTTTGTCAAGTAGCCGCTCTAATGTGTCAGTAATGGTTTTAGCATCAAATGCTGCAAGCTGAGAAAGTCCAAGGAACCTTTCTTTCACTGAGCCTTGTGGATTTACATATTGCAAACAATGCAAGCTGCTCTGTGTGATTATCCCTTGCTTCATCCACCATTACTGAGTACATTTTTGCCTCTTTAATCTCAGAGATTATCCTTGCCATTATAACGTCAGCGGTGCTTTCAATCATATCATTCTGTGATGAGGGTGAGAGATAGGTCACACATGAAGGTGGCTTATATGTTTGCAGAAAAGGATCAAAGTTTTCAAGAAGCTTCATGCATTCCATAAAATGACCCTTGTTATCACTCTCTCCTGCTTCGTTGTGCCCTCTAAAAGCAATCCCTTGCTTCCCAAGAAAGGCTGTCACTGCTGCTACGCGTTTCAGATACTCCCTACGATCCTGAATCTCACTGACATTTGCAGCATGTAGCTGCTCTGTGATGTCCCCGTGGACCTGGGTGGCTTTAAAGCTCTTCCAAAGAATAGTTGAGGCCTTGTGTATGTTAATCAGTCAATCAGTTTCCAGCTCTGTCAAATAAATGAATTTCAAGATACACAAATTTGTCTTCATTAAAATTAGTGTCACCACACTGTCACAAAATATAATACTAACCAATTGAAAATAGTTAAATTTACATTGGAAACCTCGTAGATATCACTGTTAGAGTAGTTATCTGCCAATAGGACCGAATCATTCCTATACAAATGCAGTTTAAGTAATTCACTTAATATATTCACTTAACACTTTAATATAGTCATTTTCACTTAATACTCTAATATAGTCATCTTTCTGCATTCAAAACTAAGGAAAGCTGTACAATTTGACATGATAATGAGGAAAAAAGGCCTCCGACAATGCAGATCATTTTTTAATCATATCAATTTTAAGATGGGGGTCAAGGCTTAATATTTGGGAGCATAGTGTCCCTTGCCCCCTTTCAGGAGCCACACTGGATTAGCTTTGATCTGAAATCTTTGTATATAAAAAGCTTGTTAGCTGGCTGTCCATCTCATAATGTTCACATAGAAACTAGCTGTCAGTGTCAATAGGAAATATCATTCAGAAGAATTATAATTTCATGCAAAAATCTGTCACAAAAAGAGGTTGCACATTTAAATTCAGGTGTTGTTATGGCAACGTCAGTGGCCAAACAGCCACATTTACTGCTGCAAACACGTTCAAACATGCTGTCGACACGTAAAGCAGTGGCAACTATGCCACCATTTCAGCTGACTTTTTCTCAGAAATACTGTCACATAACATCCATATATTTCAGTGCTAGGTTGATGCTTGGCGGCTATGTATGAAACACTTTAACTGACAGGACTCAGGATCAACTGTGTACTGTAAGGTAGCTTCTAGCTTCATGTCGAACAGTAAGTCAACATTTTCCAGAGAGCTTTCTTTGAAATCACCAGGTAACGCTAAAAAACATTACATTTAGATTGTATGACAAAGTGTTTATTTAATATATCTGGCTAGCTATAGCTACTTGCTAACGGTTTAGTTTACCCCCGCGATTCAAAGTAACGTCAACATAGCTGTAATTTATGCTTTGCTTACATGTTCGCATAACTTGGAAGTTTACTGACATTTACATACCTTGTTTATCTGGCTCAAGTGGTGAGTCTGGGGTTGTTGTTTGAGCCACCACTTGAGAATTGTCGTCTTTTTTATGGAAAAAATGTCTTATGTCCATCTTTAGAAACTCAGAGTCCGCGGCTGACGGTTTAAAGTTTAAACATTGTCACAGAGGAGAGGTACGTACCTGTCAGCCAATAAAAGACGTTTATTTCCATGCAACTCTCTGATTGATCTGGTGGTGTCTTGCCTCTGTTGCATTCACTGAACACAGGAAATTACAATCCTGCCATCCTCTAGGTAAAGTACGGTTAATGTATTATATTATTGAGGGAGAATTTGTCCGGGGCTAAAGAAAAAACATCCGGGGCTAAAGCCCCAGATGTCTACCCCAGGCGACGCCCCTGGACAGGACCTTGGCTTGTTTGAGCTAAAACAGAAAAGAAAGAGAGATGGTTCAAAGACATAATTAGAGCCGTTATTGTTTTGGATAAGTCATTCCTCAATAGGCTCATAAAAACAAAGTAAAAGAAAGAGTGTAAGGGAGGGTCTGAAAAGTGAAATGGATTGTTTAGATGAATAACGCCGGTGCAGCTTTGACAAAGTGACTGTCTGTCTTCACTAAATCTCTATGAAGCTTTTGCAGAGTGATCGATGTTGCTTCAAATTAGGGGGCATCACTGTCAATGACAAAGACATTGTTAGCGTTCTGTTGGAACATTGTATTCCTTCTCCCTCCCTCCATTGATTTCTACTTTTTGCCACTGCTTTGAGCCCATAACATCTAGGATTTTTCAAAGACTGAACAACTGAAGATACAGCGCTTTGACTTTATGCCAAGAGCAAAAAAACTGAAGACAATTTGTGTAGACGTGTGTGTGTGTGTGTGTGTGCGCGCGCGCTAACACAACTCACACCCTGCTCTTTCTTCTCTTGGCAGTCAGCCTCCTGGCAAGCATTTAGCCGCTTCACCTCTTCTACCTGCCTCTTTGCATTTTCCTCTCCATGTCGCTGAACTTTAATACAGTTGGGGGGCAGGAGAGCAAATGCATGTGGGACTGGCTCCATACAAAATGCCTGCTGGGGTCAGTGCGAGGTTCCAGTTGATTTCCAACAGGTCTTGGCTTTTTTTAAATTAAACTCTTATCGCAGTGTTCAGTCGTTAAATACAGCTTTTAGACTTGCCAGAGGGAGAAGAAGTACGGTGGCTGAAAGGTGCAAACGCGCTACAACGGCCAAAACAATTCCATAAGGAGAAACGTGCTGCGGTTTAAAATAAAATGCATATATAAAAAAGACAAATTTGACAAGCACATGCAAATAATAATAATAATCTTTATTTGTATGGCACTTTTCATACAATAAGTGCAGTTCAAGGTGCTTCATAATAAAGAAACATCTTCACGGACTTGACAAAACGCATTCAGAAAACACATACCAACTTGACGAAATATGTGTGCCGCTTACTTGAAGCGCTACAAATAAAGAAACGCTGCAAAGGTTGAAGTTTGGGGATTATAAAGTTGGCCAAAGGTCACTCTTGCTGAAAACTAACCTAAAATGTAAGTTTTAATGGCTTATTTAAAAAATGTTTCCTGATTCCTTTCAACATTATAGCAGATCTACTGTAAGCTAGCTAACCAACTAGTCTTGCCTGGCTTCCTTTGTGTTTTGAGCTTCTTGCAGCCTTTGCCTTTGAAGCATTTAGTTTATGCAGTGCTTTTAATTAAACATTAAGCATGTTTCGTGAAGTTGGTGAAGATTCATGTGTTTTTGTCAGGGTTACGGAAAAGGTAGGACCCAAATGCAGAATACAAAAAGGGAAAAAGGTCTATGAACAAAAAACGAGCTTTATTACCAAAGCTGGAGAACAAAACATGGCATGAAACTCACAGGTAACGCAAGGTAGCATGGAGGGAGACAGGAAAGACAAACAATGAACCGACAGGGGGAACACAGGGAAAGACAAGACTAAATACAGGAAGGGGTAATCACGAGACGAGAAACAGCCGGGCAGGGGAGGCGAAACACAAGGGCAACAGGTGAACACAATCAGACAATCAGACACACCAGGGAAACTAACGACAGGGAGGAAAACACAGGGAGAAGGACCAGACAAGAGACAGGGAGAACAGAACAGCAAAAATAAACCCCAAAACACAAACCCAAATCGTGACATAACCCCCCCATCAAGGGACGGATTCCAGACTTCCCTACATAAAGTCCATATTTCCAAAAGGGTGGGTGGAGGGGGTCCGGAGGACGGGTCTGGACCGACAGCCCGGAGGCACGGCAGAGGACCAGAAAGGGGTCTCGGGCGGACGGCCCGGGGACAAGGCAGAGTTCAAGAAGGGTACCTCGGGCGGACAGCCCGGGGGCAAGGCAGAGTTCGAGGATGGGGACTCGGGCGGACGGCCCGGGGGCAAGGCAGAGGAACAGGAGGTGGTCTCGGGCGGACGGCTGGAAGAGTCAGGGGGCCGGGCCCGAGGGCGAAGGCCGCGGCTGGAAGAGTCAGGAGGCCGGGCCCGAGGGCGAAGGCCGTGGCTGGGGAAGTCAGGGGGCCGGGCCCGAGGGCGAAGACCGCGGCTGGAAGAGTCAGGAGGCCGGGCCCGAGGGCGAAGGCCGCGGCTGGAAGAGTCAGGAGGCCGGGCCCGAGGGCGAACAAGAAGGCGGCGACGGGACAGCTCCGGAGGACGGGCAGGACCCGGCGCCGGCCGGACAGGAACCGGAGCCGACCGGACAGGCGTAGACGGGATCCTGGACATGACATGGGCTGGTGTCAATGGGACCCCGGATGGAGCAAGGGCTGGTGTCGACTGGACCCCCAACGGAACAGGACACAGAGTTGGCAGGACCCCCGATGGAACAGGTGTCGGCGGAACCTCCAACAGGACAGGACACAGAGTTGGCAGGACCCCCAGTGGAACAGGTGTCGGCGGGACCTCCAACAGGACAGGACATGGAGTTGGCAGGACCCTCAGCGGAACCCCCAACGACACAGGACAAGGAGTTGGCAGGACCCCCGGCAGAAGAGTAGTCGGCGGGACCTCCAACGACACAGGACATAGGGTTGGCAGGACCCCCGGCCGAAGAGTAGTCGGCGGGACCTCCAACGGCACAGGACATAGGGTTGGCAGGACCCCCGGCAGAAGAGTAGTCGGCGGGACCCCCAACGGGACAGGACATAGGGTTGGAAGGATCCCCGGCAGAAGAGTAGTCGGCGGAACCCCAACGGGACAGGACATGGAGTTGGCAGGACCCCGGCAGAACAGTAGTCGGCGGGACCTCCAACGGCAAAGGACATAGGGTTGGCAGGACCCCCGGCAGAAGAGTAGTCGGCGGCCCCAACGGGACAGGACATAGGGTTGGCAGGACCCCGGCAGAAGAGTAGTCGGCGGGACCTCCAACGGCACAGGACATAGGGTTGGCAGGACCCCGGCAGAAGAGTAGTCGGCGGACCCCCAACGGGACAGGACATAGGGTTGGCAGGACCCCCGGCAGAAGAGTAGTCGGCGGAACCCCCAACGGGACAGGACATGGGTTGGCAGGACCCCCGGCAGAAGAGTAGTCGGCGGGACCCAACGGGACAGGACATAGGGTTGGCAGGACCCCCGGCAGAAGAGAGTAGGTCGGGGACCCCCAACGGGACAGGACATAGGGTTGGCAGGATCCCCGGCAGAAGAGTAGTCGGCGGAACCCCCAACGGGACAGGACATGGAGTTGGCAGGACCCCCGGCAGAAGAGTAGTCGGCGGGACCTCCAACGGGACAGGACATGGAGTTGGCAGGACCCCCGGCAGAAGAGTAGTCGGCGGGACCTCCAACGGGACAGGACATGGAGTTGGCAGGACCCCCAGCGGAACCTCCAACGGACCAGGACATTGGGTAGGGACTTGAGACGGAACTCGAGAGGAAACTCGAGAGGGAACTCGAGAGGAGACTTGAGAGGTGACTTGAGAGGGAACTCGAGAGGAGACTCGAGAGGGACTGGAGAAGGAACTTGAGAGGGAACTCGAGAAGGGACTCGAGAGGAGACTTGAGAGGGACTCGAGAGGGAACTCGAGAGGAGACTCGAGAGGAGACTGGAGAAGGAACTTGAGAGGGAACTCGAGAAGGGACTCGAGAGGAGACTTCAGAGGGACTTGAGAGGGAACTCGAGAGGAGACTCGAGAGGGGACTGGAGAAGGAACTTGAGAGGGAACTCGAGAAGGGACTCGAGAGGAGACTCGAGAGGGGACTCGAGAGGGAACTCGAGAGGAGACTCGAGAGGGAACTCGAGAAGAGACTCGAGAGGGGACTTGAGAGGGACTCGAGGGGACTCGAGAGGGAACTCGAGAGAAGACTCGAGAAGGGACTTGAGAGGGAACTCGAGAGGAGACTGAGAGGGAACTGAGTGGGACTAGAGAAGGGACTTGAGTAGGGACTGGAGAAGGGACTTGAGATGGGACTCGAAAGGGGACTTGAGAAGGGACTTGAGAGAGAACTTGAAAAGGGACTTGAGAGGAGACTCGAGAGGTGACTAGAGAGGGAACTTGAGGGACCGGAGTTGGGACTAGAGAAGGGACTGGAGAAGGGACTGGAGATGGGACTTGAGAAGGGACTGGAGATGGGACTCGAAAGGGGACTTGAGAAGGGACTTCAGAAGGGACTTGGAAAGGGACTCGAGAGGGGACTTGAGAGGAGACTTGAGAAGGGACTTGAGAAGGGAACTCGAGAGGGAACTTGAGTCGGCCGGTATGCCGACAGGACACGAGGGGTTGGCGTCGGCCGGAGAGCCAACAGGAGACGAGGAGCTGGAGTCGGCCGGTACGGCGACAGGAGGCGAGGTGCTGGAGTGGGCCGGTACGCCGACAGGAGGCGAGGTGCTGGAGTCGGCCGGTACGCCGACAGGAGGCGAGGTGCTGGAGTCGGCCGGTACGCCGACAGGACACGGGGAGCTGGCGTCGGCCGGAGAGCCAACAGGTGACGAGGAGCCGGAGTCGGGACCATGGCTGCTGCGTCCGGTACTGGAGCCGGAACCATGGCTGGTGGGGCCGGAGCTGGGGCCGGAACCATGGCTGCTGGGGCCGGCACTGGAGTCGGAACCATGGCTGCTGGGCACGGAACTGGGGCCGGAACCATGGCTGCTGGGGCCGGAACTGGGGCCGGAACCATGGCTGCTGGGGCACCGGATGGAATCCTGGCCTTACGTCTCCTAGAGACCTTTTGGAGGCTCCGTGGACCTCCTGAGGCAAGGCGGGATCCCAAGAAGGGGTTTGAGGCTTGAGGCTGGTACTCAGGGCTGCTTGTAAAAAGCTTAAGCCACTCGGGCAACAAGCTCCAGAGCCAAGGCTTGTTGGCCACCTCCAGGCATACCTCCTTCAGGGTAGCCTCCTTGGCCGCTCTGGATGAGACTCTCATCCACTTGTAAAAATTGTACTCAGGAGTGTACATCAGCGGATCCAACTCTTCAGGGGAAAAAACTGCTGGGTCCAAAATTGGTCGGTTCATTCTGTCAGGGTTACGGAAAAGGTAGGACCCAAATGCAGAATACAAAAAGGGAAAAAGGTCTATGAACAAAAAACGAGCTTTATTACCAAAGCTGGAGAACAAAACATGGCATGAAACTCACAGGTAACGCAAGGTAGCATGGAGGGAGACAGGAAAGACAAACAATGAACCGACAGGGGAACACAGGGAAAGACAAGACTAAATACAGGAAGGGGTAATCACGAGACGAGAAACAGCCGGGCAGGGGAGGCGAAACACAAGGGCAACAGGTGAACACAATCAGACAATCAGACACACCAGGGAAACTAACGACAGGGAGGAAAACACAGGGAGAAGGACCAGACAAGAGACAGGGAGGAAAACACAGGGAGAAGGACCAGACAAGAGACAGGGAGAACAGAACAGCAAAATAAACCCCAAAACCTAACACACAAACCCAAATCGTGACAGTTTTGGCACATCTGTGTTTTTATATTTGCATGGTTTTTGACACTGCAGCGCGTTTCTCCTTATGGAAATGTTTTTGTCGGCCACTATAAAGAAGTACTCAGATCTTACACATAAGTTAAGGTAATAATACAGTGTAGAAATACAAGTAAACGTCCTGCATTCAAAATATGACTTAAGTAAAGGTGAAAATGCAGCAAAATATACTCAAGTTCCAAATCTAAAGGTATTTGTGATGGAAACTTCTGAAGCAATGGAGACAGGACTCAGAGAGACACGGGGAGGGCAGGAACTTTGATGGCAAACACTGACGGTTTTTTGGAGCTTGGGCCGGAGAATTCACAAGACATGCGCTGTGCCTCGAGTTGACCACAGGTAGAGATGCCAAACCAATTCTGAAGATCTCTACCCCAGACCCATGTATTTAGCTGGTTCTGAGAGAATAATCAACATGCTGCATAACAAGATAAAACAGGCAAAGCACAATACCATCTCTATCAGCTGACGCCAACAGGCAGGAACAGGGACACAAAACACTGAGAGCACAGCAGCCAATGCTACAGGTGCCTACGCTCACTGAGGTCAGTACAAACTGATAAACTGGGTCAAAGTTATGGGCCTTGGAAAATATTTCCCCAACAGTAAGGATTATCCAAAGTGGCAATTTTCAGAATAATATATATTATATCCAGTGTTGGGTGTAACGCGTTACAAAAGTAACAGAGTTACAGTAATGTATTACTTTTTGCTGTAACGAAGTAATGTAACGCATTACTAATGAAATGTGGGTAATATACTACCCGTTACAATTCTCAGTAACGCAGTTACAAGTAATTTTAACCCGATATTAAATGGTGTTTTGTTTTTGGAGAATTTACCAACATCGCGAGACATTCCGACACCAGAGAAAAATTGTGCGGATAGATTAGTAAGCCTGGTGTTTACCCTTCAGGCTCATGAAGATCCCTTTCCGCTTCGCGTCGGGTTCCCTGATCAGCGCGTCGGGTGTTCTTTTCCCCATAATGACCGCATCGCTGCACATTATCCCGCTTATTACACGGCCATATACTAAACAAACTATAGAGCCCATTCCGTGTTCCTGTTATCGTTTACTTCGTCTCTGCCTTCTTCTGGTGATTTATCTGACGTCCAGCGCTCCCTCTTTTAACCTCTTTTCCTTTCTCTTTCTTGATCCTCATTAGTAACCTTCATTATAGTCCTTGACAGTGGTCTGTACTACAGTATTAACAACGTGTCACATGTTAAGAATTTACAATCAGAATCGAGTATTCAACTAAGCCGTGTAATAAAAGTTGTTAGTAGCCTTAATGGCCTACACAGTGGTTATGCTATACCACATTGCCCTTCACTGGATGTATAATGAGCTGCACTAAACTACATTTTAGCATTTAAAATACCTAGCCATTCTTTTGCGGTTATTTTGCTAAAGTAACTCAAAAGTAATATAAAAGTAGTGTAACTCATTACATTTCAGAGACAGTAATATTGTAATGTAACTTATTACTTAAAAAAGACAGTAATAAGTTATATGTACTGTATTACATTTTGGAACTAACTTACCCAACACTGATTATATCACAAATGTTTGATTAGTGATGCTTTAGTGTGTCTATCATTTAAATCGTGTAGCTGGTAAAGGGAGAGCTAACATTAACATATTTTACACTGCCAGGTCTCTAGGTTTTAGTTGATTTAATTAAAACAAATTAAATTAAAAGAGGAGCCAGTAAAGTTGTCAAATGTATTTAGTGGAGTAAAAAGTAAAATATTTGCTGCAATAATGTGCAGCAAATGTGAAGTACCTACAAAATGTACCTCAGTACAATACTTTTCACTTTTACTTTCCACCACTGCAACAACCCACAGAGCAACTTAATGGCTGGCATTAGGCGGTGTGTGTTTTGTGTGCGTTTCCTTGGAACTACACACAGCACGTGACTGGTTTTGATTAAGTAGGTCAGATATACATGTGCATCACGCAGGCACAAGCAACACCTGGCTTGTGATGTTAATTTGTTGCGACGTAAGAAGAAATCTCAGCGAGGGAGCGAGAAAGCCGAACAATGCTGGTCCGCGGTAAAGGTCAGAGAGAGGAACCGGATAATGAGCCCATGTAATTAATAGTGAAGAAGCTCCTGCAGCAGGGACAACGATATGTAGTGGGCTGGAGTCAGGCATTAATGTGAATGATGGTCTTTGCACGCGTTGTGCATTACTTAAATCCGTCAACTAAAATAAGCCAACATTTCTATTTCTAGTTTTTTTTTTACCTGTTAGTGTGAGTGACAGTAGTTCTGTTTCACATAGTACGATCTGGGAAGATGTAGGTCCTATGTAAAAAAAGTTGCACACTCTAATATTTAATTGGACCGCCTTTAGCTTTGTGTACGGCACCCATTCGTCATGGCATCATGTCGATAAGCTGCTGCAATTTCACAACATGTATTTCTGTCCAGTTGCATTCATTGCGCCAAGATATTGTATGATGATGATGATGGGAGAGTTGCACCGCTGTGCAAAGTCTTCACCAGCACATCCCACAGATTCTCATGGGGCTGAGGTCTGGAATCTGTAGGGCCAATCCATGTGTGAAAAAGATGTCTCATGCTCCCTGAACCCCTCATTAACAATGTGAGACCGATGAATCCGGGCATTGTCATCTTGGAATATGTCCGTGCCATCAGGGAAGAAAAACTCCATTGATGGAAAGACCTGGTCATTCAGTATATTCAGGTAGTCAGCTGACCTCATTCTCTGGGAACATAATGTTGCTGAACCTAGATGACCAACTGCAGCAACCCCAGATCATAACACTGCCCCCACAGACTTGTACGGTAGTCCCTAGGCAAGATGGACTGGATGGATGGATCACTCTAGAACAGGGTAAATCTGGAGTCATTGATTTGGTTTTCATAATGCATTGGACAGTTCTTAACCCAATTTTAGTAGTTTCAGCAATCTCCTTAGTTGTTTTCTTTGCTTGATGCAGGCCAATAATTTGACCCTTCTGAAACTGATTAACATCCTCTCCATGACCACAGGATATTTCTTCCGACATGGTTGTTTAGGAAATGGGAATTTAAACACCACATCAGCTAGGGTTAAATAACTTGTTGCCAGCCGAAACATATTCATCACTGCAGTAATTATCCAATGGAAGGCTCTTACAGATTGGCTTAGTTTAATCCAGTTGGTGACTTATTTTTTGGAGTGGCGTGTAGCACCTTTTGTTCTGGCAGAAAGGCGGTGGTAGGGCAGAGCATCCCAACAGCGTTTCATCAAAAAAAACGTATCATTGTTTCCATGAGGTTACTATTTACAATTTTAAAACGATATCTTGACAACTTGTCAGCTGTTGACTCGAACTCAAGACGCTATGTGGACACAAACCCTTATAGAGCAAACAAATCTTTATTTAATCCTTTGTATTTTATTAAAACTGCCTACTCCTGGATTTGTAGTAAAAGACAAACTAGATGCTTTCATAAAGACAAATAAAACAGAAAGAATGAGGGAACATCAGATCTGGAATAAGCTCATTTGATTCCCTGTCTTATCAGATCATAAGATGTTTGATTGGTAAATATTAGATTCAGCTGTTGCCCTTAGTACGGGCCAGAAGACGGATGAAGGGTTGTTTGATTTTGGATGCTATGAAGTTAAATCCACATTTGTACGCTTGTCTTCACATGACATTGCCCTCGACAAAGCTGCCCTTGTCGCCCACGCCGTACACAGTGTAATGAGAAAAAGAGCCATTCGCATCAAGGGACATGTGATGTGTTAATCAAATTTCCATATCAAAAGTTATACATCATATTGCTGTCAATTGTTGTGTGATTGCTATGGTATTTGGATGCCTCTCCTTGGAGCAGAGCTGCTAATTAACTTTAGCAGTTTTGAGACAGTGTGATTTGATTGCCTCTGATTACGTTATCAGTCTGTCATCTCAAATATGTGCTCCACCACATGCTCGCAGAACTTACTTGAATCAATTTCATTCGTCTTATCCCTCTTTGCCTTTCAGTTGTTTTCAGTTATCCTATTTTTAATATAAGAACATTTAGGAGTTTGTTATCCAGGGGTGAACTGATCCAATACACAGGAGGTGATCAATCCACACTAAATACAGATTACTGTTGATGTCATATTCAAATGGGAGTTTCCAGTGTAAAAACATGTACATGTATACAGTATGTTTATACAAACGTATTGAGGTATTTAGATTTGAAAATGTAGGTAATTAAAGGGATCAAATTGATTCTCATGGCATGTATCAGTGGATTAGGTTGGCCACTGTATCCAAAGATTCAGGTTTTCTAAACTGACATTTGCCATTGCCCCCAAAAACAACAGATATGTTCGAAATGTCCTCTGAGACTTCATGTCAGCAGAAAGACATCCTTTGTATATATATATATATATATATATAACTTCGAGAAAACTTTAACCCTAAACTTCATGTGACTCTTACAAGAAAATAAGTTTCATATAACTATGCCTACGTTTGGGAGAAAAAAATGCAGGAAAACTGTTGATGTTGAAACATAAGATTATTCCGAGCACATGTTGGCTTTTGCCAGCATTGAGTTTTCCCTTAACCAACTTCTTGCAGAGGAAGATTATGTGATATGGTCAAAGCTTCAGAGCGAGAGATAAAGTACCTTGAGTGCAGACTATTTTGTCGACTTACAAAGTTGTTTTTCCATTGTGAGGAAAGTCTTATATATCTTAATATGCACATGTTGCTTGAATGTTAGCATGAAGCAGCTGTAGAACTGTGGACTCCTGCATCTTAATATACTTTACAACTAGAAAGCATTGTTGACTGGTTCTATATTGGAGGTGTCTGTTTGTACTGAGGATTCTAGCTAATCAGAATAAAGATTTATGTGGCCCCAGTATCTGATTATATTCATTAACTAAGAAGAACTAGTAAAAGATCAGAATGAAATTCTGTCTTCCACACACTGGAGTAAACAAACAGATTGTGGTTCAAGGTAACACGTGTTGTTATGAACACTAGAACAAAGATTTAGGCCTGAAACAAGATCATACAGCCCACCTGTTGTGAGAGGCCAGTTCGTCTGTACTGATTTGAAAGCTAAAAGGCAGAAAACAGAGGAAAAGGACAGAGCTGATGAAAGAAGGCCGCAATAAGCACGGCTGGAAGCAACTTTCAGCTAAATATCCGATTGCAATTGCTTGCTATGTCAGCTAAGATGAAACAAAAACACAAGTGTGATGTTGTAAAAACTTTGTAGAATTGCAGTAATAAAGCTATTAAAAAAATGGAACAAAGCAGTCATTGCAGGAAAAGCAACATGAGCCAATAACTGTGTGCATCAACACGCTGAGCCAAACAAACTACAGCCAGGGGTGCATGCTGTGTGTTCAACTCATTTCCACACAGCCACAAACAAATTCTGAAGAACAGTCACCGTAAATCACAGAACTAATGTTGTTTCCGTCTTGTTTTACTGGCTATAACTCCCCTCCTACCTTCCCTTCTTACTGTTCCCTTCATTCATTTATTTATCACTCAGAAAAGCTGTTGCGTTGGCAATTCACTGAAAGGTCTGGGCCGCCTTCTTAAAAAAACGTCCAATTTAGTTTTGCTCCATTGCAGCTGAGAATCAATGGGCATGAAGGACAGCCCCATGGATCATAAGGACTTTGAAACAAATAGTCAACAGGATGAGAGGGCTGAGGGGTCAGCGGAAACACTGAGCTGCAGGCTCCTGCTGCTGTGCCACTGCAATGAAATAAAGAAAGGGCACAGAGAGAAACAGAGAGATAAGAGCTTTGTCATAATGTTGTGTTACCCCGCATTGCTTCTGTCCAGCAGAGACACTGCAGGTAATGCCTGCACAACCACGTTTGCTATTGTGGTGATACGCGATCTGCCATGTGTTGAAAACAGTTAGGGTTCTATGGTTACATCCCCTGCTAGCTTGCGTCGCTACATACAGCTGTCATCTGATTGGTTGCACATCAAAAGGTCAGTGCTTACTAGAAATAATTCAACTTCGACTTTTAGTGCAGCGCTCGGCCACAATTTCGAGCGGTGTGCTACGTCGAGGGTAGCTCGTCCACGTAGGCGGGCCAATTTAGCGCGTATTATGTGAATGCAGCTTTACTCTGAGGTAGCAAATCATAGAGCTGCTGCTTGTAGGTGCTCTTTTGATCTTAGAAATACATTTATAACGCAGTGTTTCCCTCATTACAGTAGATACACATTTGTACAGGCAGTGCATATTCTTCTGGCCCCATTCAATGTGAAGTACAGTAATCAGGGTATATAAAAGAAGAACACACCTGCACATGATGTCTACAGTGTTATGTTAGCTTGAAGAGATGAGACTGATTCCTTCCAATATCGGTATCGGATATAATTGAAACCCATACACAGGCTTGGGGAGTACAGATTAGATGTAACGGGATGAAGTAATCGGGATACAAAAATAAGTAACTGTATTCGCTAATAGTTACATTAAGAAAATGTGTAATCAGATTCCCCTTATTTAAAAAAAAAAGGGGATTACTTTCAGGATTACAATGTATCAATAAAGACCAATATATTATAGGTAGACCTGCATTTTCTTTTGGGTTTTCATTGAGGCTACTTTCATTCTTTTCTTTTGAATGCAGTAGGTGGACACCTGATTTATTAAAACAATAATACTGTTTGCTTTTAATTCGTATATTAACCTTAAACACTTTTTGTAAACTCTACTATTCTGTAGGCCTAGCCTAAATTTGAAAGGACACATTTTTTATCCTAAATATCTTGGTTTCTTCTCTTCTAAGTTCACATTGTTCTTTTGTCTTAAGACATTTAAGTAAAAAACATCTTATTGATATTTATATTCGTTTGTATTTATTTGGATTGCTTCTTTTATTGTGATACTCATATTAGGTTACTGATTAAATCTTTTTACAGGAATCAGTAACTGTAATGGATTACATTTTTAAAGTAACCATCCCCACCCTGCCTATACATATAAATATGTATTAATGGAGTTGCGGATCGAAAACTGTCTTTTCTCTCTAGGTCTACTGAACAACACATTGCACGCAACAGTCCTGCAGCCTTCTACCAGGTAAACATGGCAGGCCTGTTGTTGAATCACATTTATGGTCTTCTGGCTCTTAAAATGGGGGCTTACTCCCAGTGCTTCAAATAAATATTTTACACAGCAATTTATGAAAAAGCAGATTAATTTTAAACTTTTTGACAGGGTTTTTGGATAGTGTAGATACTTCTGAACAAGTTTCTCATGCACATTTGACACAAAAAGAGCTCTGGTCACAACTCAAGTAAAGGAATGGAACAGAACAAAGTGGATTGGTGCAGCTCTATTAGCTTGTTTCTTGTATCAAACTCCTTCTGTTGAGGCAATATTTGTCTACACGCTATGCGACTGAATCTATACCCAATGTGGTTTACCTATGTTTGTGCCCCCCCCCCCCCAGGCATTGTGTCCCTGATCTCCCTGGCGGTCCTCTCCTATGAGCGCTACAGCACCATGGTGGCGCCCACTGAGGCGGACGCCTCCAACTACCGGAAGATCTCCCAGGGCATCCTCCTGTCCTGGCTCTACTCCCTCGCCTGGACTCTGCCGCCACTCTTTGGCTGGAGCAAATATGGCCCCGAGGGTCCCGGGACCACCTGCTCTGTGGACTGGACAGCCAAGACGGCCAATAGCATATCTTACATCATCTGCCTGTTTGTGTTCTGCCTCATCGCACCCTTCCTGGTGATCGTGTTCTGCTACGGGAAGCTGCTGTGCGCCATCAGACAGGTATGGATACTAAAACTGCAGACAGTATATGCATAAATGAGCCTGGGGGCTTTTTCAACCCCTTCTGGTGTGTTTAAAGTAATCTATGGCTGTATTTTCAACACTGAAACCACATATTCCAAATCCCATATGCTTTAGTAGACAAAATGATGAGTACATGCTGGAGAATAGCTCACATTTATTCTGGCATTGTAAGCTGAAAATGTTAATACATTCATTTCATTTACAGGCTCATTACAGATATTCTCCCCTTTTGCTAGAAACTCAGCAAAGGTCAAACAAAAAGGTTAATATTAAATAAATGGCTGTGTTTATAGAGTCCAAAGTGCTTTGCAATTTGCCACAAAAATTAACTACTCCCACCCACACAGTGCGACCGAGTTCAACATAATTATTGTTCTTGGTAATAACACCACCACATTAGTGTTTTTTTAGGTTAAAATTACATTGTAGTACACTTTTACCCACAGAGAGTCATTACCAAACTCTATAGTTCCTTCAATTCTATGGAGCGTTTTGGTGTATTGTTCTGGTTTTACATCCAGCGTCTGTCATTTTAGATTTGTTGCTGTCATGCACCTTGTACCAACAGCAGCAGACATCTATTTTAAAAGAAAAAGCCCTCTCTCTATATCACCTATAGAGCACCGTCAGAAAGAGTTGGCAACTAGCTCAAGAAGATAAAGGAGCAGGTTTTTCTATAATGCGTTGGAACCGTCCAAAATAGACTTAAATGAAGAGTAGATATCCGATTTTCATCAGGTGATTAGAGATTTAATCCAAATGAATGCTAATGTTTCTCCACGTCTAGTGGAGGTGTAAATCGGCCACGGTAATCTCACTGCTTCACCATATAAACACTAAAATGTTGGGTTGTCTGTTTCTGCTGCCTTACAAAAAGGTTTAAGAAGTTCCATCACCAGAGAAAAAGTTCTTTATAACAATAATGCTTAAATAAAATGAAAAAACTCCTGAGATGGTGTCATTACATGCCAGCTGATTTCAGAAGATTCAGAGTATCTGACTCTCTGCAACGATATTAAATGCAACCCATGACCTATCAATTTAAGATCAGAGGCAGCAATAGTGAAAGTATAACTAAATTCAAACTTCTAGAAATGGCGTTAAATTCAATAACTGAAATAAATAGAAACTAAAACAATAGACTCTTGCAATCTAAATGTCATTGAAGACAGCATTCTTGTTTTTAATAGGAAAGGAGTTTCATACACCTAAACTAATTTGTCTGCATGGAGTGCAAAATGTGTTCCATGGGTTGTGAAATGTTTTTATTGAATCCAAAAAAAACAAAAAACAGTTGTGCTCAAGTACGCATCGAGATTACATTCTAACACTTAAATATCATGTGATAATGGTAAGTTGATTATTATCCTCAGCTTTAATAGAGATCCACCAATGCCTGTTTGGTGACTCACTGCTCCCAGATTTAACATCATTTGCAGAGCTAAATATAAAAATGAATAGCGCCCACTCTGAACTGAAAAACTTCAGAGTTCAGCGGAATAACAAACTACTTTTCTCCTATAACTGAAAACCTGCAGCTGCATGTCAAACGGCTGTTTTATTGCAAAGCTTATGATGGTTATGAATCATAAAGCGTTGGTTTTATGGCACTAAAATGATCATCAGTGTGAAGTCCATAATACCAGTCTGGTTCTTTCTCAGTGGAGTTATATTTTGATGAGTCAAACTGCACATGCTATTTGGTTCAGACATTCATTTAAATGACTGGATTGATGGGTTGTATACACCGGTTCTGAATTCAAAATGAGAAGAGCCAGAGCCCGCATATATTAATAAAAATACATTCTCTCGAAAATGGGCTCTCAGGATATCAGATTTTACTTTTATTGTGACCAAATTAGGGTTAGTGTTACACTTAGGAAGTTAAAGCTCCGGAAAGGTGGTTGGGGTTACAGTTAGGGTTAGGGTCACCTAACTGGTCACCAAATGTTCAGGCAGAGAAATGTGCATACACTGGATTGATGTAGTGGAAAGTGTAAGAGAACAAATAAGGTTTTCATGAGGATGTTGCCCCTGTCCGTTTGCAACAAAATTGCAGTGCATGAAATATTGCCAAACTATTATTCTAATAACTAACATATTATTATTATTCTTCGAGCCTGTTGCTAATGTTTATGTACCTCTTATTATGGGTAAATGTGATCCAATTTAAGCTGTTTATCGATGTACACCTTTATAACCCTGAATCAATGGTATTTGCACTGCATTAAACATTTAAAAATGCCTTATATTTCAGATCAACAGCACTGTTACACTAATCTTCTCTTTGCTGAAAGGAAGTATAGGAAGTTCTTGGCTGCCCTCCAATATGTATTTGTGCTGAGTGAAATGACCTCAAAGTGTCAATCTGCCGTCCAAGTGCTGGTGGAGTCCTCCAAAGGAAAGCTTATTCAATTCTTCCTTTCTTATCCTATCTAGTATCTTTAGCATAGGGTACAAAAGACCATCCTTTACCAAAGGAAAGGAGAAAGGTGTCCCACAATTCTTTGTGAGATCATCTGACCGTCACTGGACAACAGATCAAACGCTATATTTTTCATAGTCGCAAGGTTTACAACTCACTCAGAATGTGTGTGTGTGTGTGTGTGTGTGTGTGTGTGTGTGTGTGTGTGTGTGTGTGTGTGTGTGTGTGTGTGTGTGTGTGTGTGTGTGTGTGTGTGTGTGTGTGTGTGTGTGTGTGTGTGTGTGTGAGTGAGCCTGCTTGCCTTTACTCTTCTCTATAAATCTACTTCAGTTCACCATTCTTGATGCAGGGACTTTTTTTTACAATATTTATCAATTTATTACATCAGTTTCTTTCTCTTTTTAGTCCTTCTTTTGTCCCCTCTCACATCCAATTGTTCCTCATAGGAAAAAAGCACATCTTTAGAATTGAATGAGAGGCAAGGGAACATATTTAATTATGTTTCTCTCTTTGTGTTTGTCGGCCTTTGCACATCTGTATTTTTCCTTTCCTTCCAAACTCTTATTCATCCCTTAGATGTGGCCTTCAGCTTCATTGTCCCTTTTCTCTCGTCCTTTATCCGTCCCCAGTGCAGGACTACATGTGCGTTTCTTTGTCTTTGCTAGTTTTAATAACCCGCTCTGCTCTTCAGGGTTGTTCCTATCCCACTGACAATGCAATGTAAAGTAAAGGCTATAGTTCTCCTGTCACATGCACGCATCAACAGCTGGGACACAGTAGTAGCAGAACAACTTGACCGCAGAAGAGTTGAACTCCCATATCGAACACTGAGCGGCTCGATGGAAGCAGTCCACAAGGGAAACACTGAGACTAGGGATTGGTTCGAGTCGATTTGAGTTCACTGTACAATTCACTAACTCTCTACCAATTTTCAGAGGTGAGTGAGTACACAGAGAGCGGGTAGGATGTTTATTATATAGGGCTGCAGAATATATCGTTTTTTATGTGGGTGGTTTGTCTCAATGTCATTTGTTTGAACAGATCATTAAGCCACATGTAAGTGTGTAATCTGTAAATGTAAAACACCTTCCTCAAATGCAGCAAAAGGATTTGCAAACTCACAAAACTATTTTGAAAATATGAAAAAGATCTGCAAATACACAATGAACATATCTCGAAAGATGTGATTCCGATAATGCATACAGAGATTTTGTCACGGAGGTACTAGGTGTGGACCCAAAAGCACGGAGGCAGACACAGGATTCGAGTAGAAAATAGTCTTTACTTGAAATATAGATCCAGTACAAAAATATGATGAATACCAGAATCACAGGATCAGCAGATCCAGAAAAATACATACAATAAATAATCTACACTAATCAATAAAATAGAAAAATACAACTACCTGATCTTACCTTACTATAACTATATATGTGGACAAAGACTATAACGGTAACTTTGATACGATCTGTAAACGCTGGAGAGTTCGGCATAAGACACAAGACAATCTGGCAAAAGACAAGGGGAGACAGGAAAATGTATACAAGAGGTAAGTGGGCACAGGTGGAAACAATCAGGGGCGGGGCAGACACTGACGATGGCGGGAAAACAACCAAGGCAGGAAGTAAAGGGACCTGGAACGAGAAAAGGTGAATAAATAAAACTGGAAGTGGAACATAAATAACTAAACTAACATAAAAAATGTAACACAGTTGCGGACGCACAACAGATTTTTCTACCAAGCTGAGAGTATAGTAAGTATAAATGTCAGTGGTTCAATTCCCAGTCAAAAATGGATTATCAAAAGGTATTTGTTTTGTGATGGCAAACCACAGCTGATGTTAAATTGAACAAACTTTTATCTACGGATTGATCAACCCGGTATCACGGCAAGACGTGAACATGTGACGATTTACCATGCTGGGAGACGTGAAGATGTCACGATTTCGTCCCTTCAAACGTGACAGTTACACGGTATTGTTAACATGGCCCAACCAGTGGAGAAATACCCGGAAATGCCAAGCAAATGCTCTACCCCGACGGTATTAATATAATAATGATTTATTTTTTAATAGTCACACTCGATTTCGCCGATTTTCTTGTTGCCCCAGCTGGTCGACACCTCTTTTAGCAGAAACAAAGGCTACATTAATGTATTAAATCGATGTTAATCCATGTGTGTGGATGTGGAATTAACGGACGTGACGTTGTGCGATTGCGTTGCCAGGCAACAGCTTCGGTTCATGTTAATTTACAAACTCTTCAACTAGAACCCTAGTTATATTTAAAAACATTTTAGAAGGCCTCACGAAATACTTTAATGTAAATTAAAATTTAAATGTGAAGGAATGTGTGTATATCAAAATACATCCGTCATAAACATAAACCTTGAACCCTTGAACAATACCGGAAACAGACGTAGGCAAGATCCTCAGCTCGATGATTGGATGGTTTAGCCGCAATGCACGCTGGGATATGGTGTTTATGCGATGTGAAATCCGAAAACATTTTTTAAAAATAAAATAATACTTTATTCCGAGTGTGCTTGCTTTTCTCTTTGAAAGTCATCACATAACGGCATTGTAATACACGGTTCGGCTGCATTAAATATTACATATATGCCGTAGTTCTCTATTTATAGAGCCCTGAGAACAAGCTTCTAGACAAACAGGAAGAACTGCCGCCAAAACTGAAAACGTGACGTGGATCATAAATATATCAGCAATTAAACAACATCTTACATTTCTTTTCACACAATACGTCTCCTTGCAGTATCAACACTAATTCAGCTGACTTTTATATTTGATCCAATTGGTAGATAGGCTGTATTTACACCATAACGGTGCACAGCTGATAGAAAGTGACAACTAGTGGTTAAAGCACGTTATTGAATTTTATTATTTTTATTATTAGATATTAATAGGATCCCTATAAAGTATATTCATTACTTGTTATTCTCTACTAATAGTTAATTAAAGACTGTATATAATGACTATTTTGCACATCCCTTTCAAGATTTTCAAAGGTTTATTGACATATCATATTATACACAACTACGGTGTAGTTATGCAATGAATGAAAAATTTGGGTCGCAGGTTCCTCAACAGTGCATTACAAGACATCTATCAATATGTGTGTATACCTCCACCATTAAACTGTTATATTCTGCACATTTCTTATACTATCTACATACATCTTATAAGAGTGTAATACATATGTATAATATCAGTTAAAATAAGTGCTTAAACATAGTTAACATTGCAGGAAAGCAATATATTAGACGTTAAGTACTTTGTCAGGCTTAATATTTATCTGTAGATACAAATTTCACTGTGTGTGCTGTGTGCTCTGCATGTGTGACCATTAAAGAGGGTTTTATCCCTCCATATTCATCTTCAATACCCCCAAAGCTTTTTTCTTATTCAAAAGAAGACCTTAACCTAAAGTATTCTTTAATGTTTAAATAAAGCCTTATTAGTTTGTTTGTTTTGCACATCCTATTAATATCTAATAATAAAAATATTAAAATTCAATAACGTGCTTTAACCACTAGGTGTCCCTTTCTATCAGCTGTGCACCGTTATGGTGTAAATACAGCCTATCTACCAATTGGATCAAATATAAAAGTCAGCCGAATTAGTGTTGATACTGCAAGGAGACGTATTGTGTGAAAAGAAATGTAAGATGTTGTTTAATTGCTGATATATTTATGATCCACGTCACGTTTTAAGTTTTGGCGGCAGTTCTTCCTGTTTGTCTAGAAGTCTTCTCATCAGGGCTCTATAAATAGAGAACTACGGCATATATGTAATATTTAATGCAGCCGAACCGTGTATTACAATGCCGTTATGTGATGACTTTCAAAGAGAAAAGCAAGCACACTCGGAATAAAGTATTATTTTTAAAAAGTGTTTTCGGATTTCACATCGCATAAACACCATATCCCAACGTGCATTGCGGCTAAACCATCCAATCATCGAGCTGAGGATCTTGCCTACGTCTGTTTCCGGTATTGTTCAAGGTTCAAGGGTTCAAGGTTTATGTTTATGACGGATGTATTTTGTTATACACACATTCCTTCACATTTAAATTTAAATTTACATTAAAGTATTTCGTGAGGCCTTCTAAAATGTTTTTAAATATAACTAGGGTTCTAGTTGAAGAGTTTGTAAATTAACATGAACCGAAGCTGTTGCCTGGCAACGCAATCGCACAACGTCACGTCCGTTAATTCCACATCCACACACATGGATTAACATTGATTTAATACATTAATGTAGCCTTTGTTTCTGCTAAAAGAGGTGTCGACCAGCTGGGGCAACAAGAAAATCGGCGAAATCGAGTGTGACTATTAAAAAATAAATCATTATTATATTAATATTGACAATAACAACCGACCGTCGTGGTAGAGCATTTGCTTGGCATTTCCGGGTATTTCTCCACTGGTTGGGCCATGTTAACAATACCGTGTAACTGTCACGTTTGAAGGGACGAAATCGTGACATCTTCACGTCTCCCAGCATGGTAAATCGTCACTTGTTCACGTCTTGCCGTGATACCGGGTTGGGATTGATATGACTGCACATATTCTCTGTGAGTGAACATTATCAACCTCTGTAATCACGGAATTGACCAAAGAGAATCAAGTATTCAGCTAAGCTGTGTATTAAGTTTAATTATCTCATGTAATGTTGCTTTTATTAAATGTTATTGTCTATTTTCCTCATATCCTAAAGCTCTGTTAGTTTGGTGGGAAGTGATACTTTAGATTATACATTACATTACATTACATTGCATTTAGCTGACGCTTTTATCCAAAGCGACTTACAATAAGTGCATTCGACCAGGAAGATACAAACTTGAAGAAAACAGAATCATATAAGTACATCAGGTTTCATAGAGCTAAAACATTTCAAGTGCTACTCAACTGGCTTTAGATAAGCCAGTCCTTTATTAGTATATAAGTGCTTTGTTAGCAATTCTTTGTTAGTAATTCTATCGCTCGAAGTGGAGTCGAAAGAGATGAGTTTTCAGTCTGCGCCGGAAGATGTGCAAGCTATCTGCTGTCCTGATTTCAATTGGGAGCTCATTCCACCATTTTGGGACCAGGATAGCAAACCGACGTGTTTTTGCTGATGGGAACTTGGCTCCCCCTCGCAGTGGGGGGTAACATACATGTTATGATTGGCAAGCGGACAGATTATTGGTTGTCTATGTTTTAAGGTTCAAGGTTCTTTATTTGTCGTACGAACATAGCTACTTAGCTATAGTTATGTCGATGAAAATCTTAGGTCACAGGCTTCTGCAACAGTGCAACACAATAATACAGATAAACAGAAAAATATAGTGCAAGTAAATATTAAAAAGTAAATACAAAAAGAAAAATAGTTTAAAACAGTGAAATAAGAGTCTATATGCAAGCTATTGGAATGATATATTAGATAAATAGATAAATAATTACTAAGTAGCAGATGAATGTTATGGATGTTGTTTCAACAGTTCAGGTGTTTAACAGTCTTATTGTCTGTGGGATGAACTGTCCCTGAGTCTGGTGGTTGTAGTCCGGATGCTGCGGTAACGCCTGCCAGACGGCAGCAGACTGAACAGTTTGTGGCTGGGGTGATGGGGTCTTTTATAATCCGGAGGGATTTCTTCCTGAGCCGCTGGAGTAAAGGTCCTCCATGGATGGCAGCTCCGTCCTGGTGATGTTCTGTGCAGTTTTCACCACCCTCTGTAAAGCCTTACGATTGAGGGCGGTGCAGCTGCCATACCAGGCCGTGATGCAGCCAGTCAGGATACTCTCTATGGTGCACCTGTAGAAGTTGCAGACTATCCTGGAGTCCATGTTGAACCTCCTCAGCCTGCGGAGGAAGAAGAGCCGCTGTCAAGCTTTTTTGGTGATGGTGGTGGTGTGAAGGGTCCATGTCAGGTCCTCAGTGATGTGGACACAGAGGAATCTGAAGCTGCTGATTCTCTCCACCGTAGTCCCATTGATGGCGATGGGGGCGTGACCCTCTCTCTGCTGCTTCCTGTAATCCACAATCAGCTCCTTTGTTTTGCTGACATTGAGATGGAGGTTGTTATCCTGGCACCAAGATGTCAGGTTTTCGACCTCCTCTCTGTACGCCGTCTCGTCGCCGTCTGTGATCTGGCCGATGACGGTTGTGTCGTCAGCAAACTTCACGATGGTGTTGGAGCTGTGTGTGGCCACGCAGTCGTGAGTGAACAGGGAGTAGAGGAGAGGGCTGAGCACGCAGCCTTGAGGGGCTCCGGTGTTGAGGATCAGGGTGGAGGATGTGATGTTTCCCACCGCACTGCCTGGGGTCTGCCCGTCAGGAAGTTCAGGATCCAGTCACAGAGGGCGCTGTTGAGCCCGAGGTCTCTGAGCTTGATGACCAGCTTGGAGGGCACAATGGTATTGAAGGCTGAACTGTAATCAATGAACAGCATTCTCACATATGTGTTCCTCTGGTCCAGGTGTGAGAGGGCAGTGTGGAGGTGTGGGCTATGGCGTCCTCTGTGGACCTGTTTGCTCTGTAGGCAAACTGCAGGGGTCCAGAGAGTCCGGGAGGGAGGAGGAGATGAATTATTTGACTAACCGCTCAAAGCACTTCATAATGATGGAGGTGAGTGCTACTGGGCGGTAGTCGTTGAGGCTGGTGATTATTGTCTTTTTGTGGACAGGAACGATGGTGGAGTGTTTGAAGCATGTGGGGACTACAGACTGCAGCAGGGACCTGTTGGAGATGTCTGTGAACACCTCTGCCAGCTGAACTGCACACACCCCGAGAACACGGCCAGGGATGCCATCAGGTCCAGGAGCCTTGTGTGGGTTAACCTTTTTAAAGGATTTACACACATCTGCCCTGTTTAAAACAAAAGGGCAGGGCTCCTGATCCTTCTCTGCACCCCCAGCCTGGCTGCTCTCAAATCGTGCAAAAAAACTGTTCAGCTCATCTGGGAGAGATGCGCACGCAGACACTCCTGCTCCCTTGTAGTCTGTCATTGTTCGTAGAAGGTAGTACTTTGGCAGTAATGCTCTACCTTGGCATGATGTGGAAATTGCTTGCCAGTGGGTTTTCAGTAAAAGAAATAGACAGGCAGGCTTTCTGCTTGGTTGTAAGTGTGTCAGTGTTGTCATCTCTTTTTATTTCCCTGTGATGGAAATGGAGGTTTTTATCAGTGCGGCAGACAGGAGTTGTGAAAAAGGCGAGTTTGTCATTTCACAGGCTCTTCAGTCAGGGAACATCTTAAATCAGATGCAGCACTCTTCTTTGAATTACAGTGACACTTTGACGATCCCTGTCTAAAAAATGGTGATGGTTTAATGTGATGATAAAATGTTCACGCAGGTGTTGACTCTGTGACTGAAAATAAGTTACTTATTATTTTGTATACAATCATATGAAATGTATTAATACTATTATAATGTTCTATCGTTATGCTTTTGTTCTGATAAGTTCCATACACTGTTGTCAGCAGGATATCATAAATACAATACTAACGAATTAAGGAAAATGTGGCCAAAAACTGGGGCAGTGTGTGGGAGAGAAACTCCTTCTGGAGGGTATTTGTGTATTTTAGCCTTTGCAAACCATTTACATACGTAAACCTATATAACACACTTCCGGGATGGGAAACCAAAAAAAGCGGAATAGGGCATCTTTAAACCAAAGCATAAAACTTGATTATTTTTTCCAATACATAGTAGAGTAGTTCCTTGGTCTATAAAGTTTTAGGAAATTATGAAGAATGTCAATCGATGTTACAGAAAGCCAATATGACGTCCTTTCATTGCATGTTTTGTCCATAACCCATAGATATTCAGTTGAATGTCATAAAGTGGTAAAAATACAAGTATATTGACTTTACATTTCCAAGGCTGTAATCCGAAATGTACTTTTTTTCTAAAAGAATGACACAGTACAAACCGGAGAGACGATAATCAAAGTAGCTGGCCATTAATTTAAAGGTGGACAAATAAACACATCTTTGCAACTCGACAATGATGCAGTGCAAAAATATCATAGGAACTGGGAAAATTACAGTTTTTCACCGAAAGGAACATCATACAAAGAGAAAGTATTGCAGAGTGATTACCTTTTACTTTCACATAATATGATGTGTCTCTTGATATTTCAGATGAAATAATAATGATGACCATCAAACTAGATTATTTGAAACCACTCATTCATTGCTTTGTTTCCGGGGACAGAAGGCACAACTTAGTGGTTGAAGTAACGATGACCCCTGGCTTTAATAAACTTGGTTGGCATCATGAATCATCAGAGCCATTAGATTTCAAAGACCCCAAATCTTTCCTTCAATTAGCATCAAAGTAATAGCAGAAAGCAGCATCCTTTGGATTACTGCTGTGACATCGATAAACATATATCCATGAAAATGTTTTGCATAATAAAAAATTGGGACAGAATACAAACTTGAACACCAACACACACACAGCAGTTATTGGTTAGATAACCAGCGGCTCCCTCTCTTGTCTCAACATCTTTACCCTTGGTCTGAATTCATTACATGACTCATGTCCCCCTGTGGATATCCAGCAATACTCTCAAGTGCTGCCATATGTCTCCGACGTGCTTAAGGCTATGTGACACAGAGGTAAGCGCTGGATGGAGGGAGGGAGATTGAGATATCAAGAGGAAGTGAAGGAGGCAGATAGATAAAAGGAGGGGAGGAGGGGGAGAGCAGCAGACAGCCTGCTGGGTTCCTAATGTGGTGCTGGCCCACATCAGATGCTCTGACCTTGCACTGGTCATGAGCAAATTTTATCGGCCACCAGCAGACTTGTTTCACGCCTTGCCAATTTGGTAACTTTGTGACCTGGTCTCATATTTTAGACCAGGAAAAATGTTTCTTATTCTCAATCCCTTATTACCTTAGAGAAACGGTATCTGTATTGCAGTTTATTAACAAAAGTGGGACAGGTATTGGTATTGGTGGGAAGCCAGTGAGGGAGGTCTTGTAAAAATAGTGGTTATTTGAATGCTTATCTTCTTTACAATTCATCTTGTGGACTAATGACTGTTCGTATACTTGCCTTCTTTTAATACAACAGCATGGAAAGATTACAAAGTGTATCCATGAGGGGGAGCTCTAGGTATCAATCCAAGCCACCACCACAATAGAGTGGTGTAGTGATGTCGTATATTGTGTAGGCCAATACGGAAGTTGATTTTGGAATTCCCCATTGGATTTTGGTATATTGCAAAGTATAAGCTCTGTGGCCAACACAAGTTTATGCTTCTTAATGTGTTTTGTTCAGCAGGCAATCTCCACATATTAACACCACTTACACCACAAACGTCGGCTTGATGACGTTTAGTCGTTTATTTAGACACTTGTTTTTGTGCCACAAAGAAGCTTCGGACATTCACAATTAGGGTATTTACTGATGTATAACATGTCGTAGAACCAAACGAGAAAATATCTTCAGCTTGTGTTAACCAAAGACCTTATTTCAGGCACATAACCCCAAACAAGTCAAACAAAACCATTGACTTTAAGCCAAGGGGACCGGAAGTAGTAAGATGCTAACCTTCTGAGTTTTACGATTATTCCTGCACCACTTTATATCTCGAGATCTTATAAATATCAACCTTGCAACACATGAGGATTTTGGTAGGCCTATATTGTTTAAGATCTGAAACAACTAGCCCATACTGTATATCAACGGAAAATTCTTTAGCAATGATTATAAAATTTAATAATTTTAGTCACCTTTTGAGCAAAAATGAAAGCCATTCCTTGGTACCAGTTTTTCAAATATTCAGGTTTTTTTTAGTACAGGGATGGACATTGCCTGAAGAACGACTAACTGAGATCACCCTTTTGCTAAATTCTCTGGAAAGTCTTGGGTTATTCATAAAACATCTGAAGTTGTAGCATCTGATGCCCAAGCCAAATTATGCTGTGCTCCTTTTTGGTCTCCTCCACCATGGGGGCAGTGGCAATTCTGCTCTAGCTGTACTTGTTGTTGTCATGCCTAATGTTGTGACAACTTTACATCAACAAGTTGGACTATTGTGCAGGATATTCATTTCGTTTCTTTTATTAACAATTTTACTGGGATTATTGTGGCCAATTTCTCAAGGCACACCCTTGGGAGACATTTCCAAATCCCTACAATGAAAGGGTTGTTAAAACTATAGGACCAGAAGTTCTCTTTAGAAGCAGCTCTGCATCTTTGGTCGTGTATTAGGGACAACAAAAGGTGTTGTTCATGTCCAAATGTACTGCTGCTACAAATCACTGTTTGTGTTTATTTCTTTGTTCAGGAACCCTGAAGTCCCTCACCACAAAATCTGCATTACTTAAAAACTCCCCCGCCACACAAACAAACATAACAAACAAAGATGTATAAAGAGGGAGACACAGCTGTGAAAACACTTCTTAGAAACCCTTGGAAGGAAAATTGCCATCACTTCCTCTTGATACAGGCCTGATGAGGGGGTGAGATGCTGGAGGGCATGCTGCTGTGCTGCAGAGGAGGCTGCGCGCTTAAAGCACAAATGAGTTCTCCGTCAGAATGGCTCCACGATGAAGCACTTGTTCTCTTTGTATTACAAGTTCCTTGTATTTGCTTATTGTGCTACTGGGTTTTAAAGGTTTGAGTCGTTTTTCTTCTTCTCTGAGCATCCATCTCCAACTATGTTTCGCTATTTTGACAAGACTATGTTCCTTATCTTGCTTTTGCGTATTTATTCTTTCTTACTCACATCAATATTTTGAATCTGTGTGCACACAGTGAAATGGCCCATTTAATTTTCTACAGTGACTGCTTTAATCCCGACTTTCTCATTCACCTTTTCTAAGCTCTATTCCTCCCAGCTCTCCTTCTGCCCTCTTTGGATATTCTTTCCATTTCACTGTGCCAACATCAGCCATCTGTTTCACCTTGTTGTCTCTATTGCCATTGTCACTTACGTCCAACCTCTACGTTGCATGTCACTCTGTCTGGGGTCCGCAAGTGTATTATAAGCCTGGCGACTGAAGTGAGGAGCATTTTCACAGTTTATTTGTCTGTGACTGAATGCTGAAATCTTTAAAGTGCCAGTGAAGTGCATTTTTTTGCGCCAAAATGAAATGGCAGTTTCATTTCTTACATATAATTGTACCTGTTCATGGCTAAAATAATTTTTTAGGAAGTGCGAGGGACGAGATAAACATCGCAAATTTTTCAGAGTCTGAGCCTACCGCTGCTGCAGACGATAGCGGCTGTGACGTCACAAGATGGGCCCAGTTGTGATTGTAAACATGGCGGAGCCTTCGGAAAGTGATACTGGTGCGAGAGAAATGAGTGATTTTGACAGCTTTTCGGACAGGATAGATGAGGAAAGTGGCCATGGAAGTCAGTTTAGTTGAGGACAATATTTTGTCATAGATCTAGAGTAGATCTACACACAGGATTGGCCATCACCTGATCATACATTCATCTGTTCATAGCATGATGCAACATTCATGTTCACATGCAGTGTTGTGCTAGTTACTGAAAACCAGTAACTAGTTACAATTACTAGTTACTTCACTACTTACACCAAAAAGTAATGCGTTACTGTGAAAAGTAACTTTTTAGTTACTTAAAAAAGGGCACCCATTAATGCCCTTATACTGTAGCCTTCATTTCAGTACTGTTATTGCATCGGAGAATAATACAACCTGTTGATCAACTTGACATGCATTTGCATCACTGAACTCTGCTAAGCAATGTGTCTATACAAACACAAACACAAAGATATGTTTCAAAGTGCCAATCCAGCCGCTGTTGCTTAGGTGGAGGTGGAGTGGCGTCGGATGAGTCTGGGTCTGTGGTCTTAGCTACTAGCTTCGTCCCAGCATGTTGTTTCTGCAGATGTTTCAACAGATTTTAATTGCTGTTTTGGGCAGTCGATAGGATCTTTGACCCGCCAAGACACAACTTACATTTAACTAAAACGTTCTTTTCTTTGTGCTCGACAAAAGTGAAATAGTGAGAATATCTCCAGGCGGAGAAACTCGACTTGAGCTCTGCCGCCGCCATGATAGTCTTGTTATAGACACAAACACAGTGGCCTTTATTTTTCATAAACAATCTACGAATCTACGAAACAATGACACCAGCCACTCACCTTCATCTTTTGGAACAGAAACATCGCCACTTCGGCAGAATTGACATTACCACAGCCAGCGGCAATGCATCGCTTCCCGTGTGTTTTTCCTCCCTTTTTCTTCACTGTCGCCTCCATTGTCAGGTTTCCTCGATTGGCAATCACTTCCAGTCGACTGCGAAACACTTTCCAATAAAATACTCGCTCAAAAACGTTGGTAAATTCCACTTTGAAACAGAGACAAAATGAACGGTGGTGAATGTAAACACTTCGGCTGAGCCCATCTTCTGACGTCACGCAGTAGATCGCAAGCCACGCCCACGAAGGCGGATTTCCCAGCGGAAAATTCCAACTCGTCAAATTCGTTGCTATTCCAACATCTTTTATATGGGTTCCAATGGACAATTTTGGTCATTACTATACGTATTAGCATAACAGATCATGCACCGGCGCACACTTCACTGGGTCTTTAAGACCCGAGCTCTGTGTCTTGCTGCCACCTGCTGTGAAATAGTTAGCCCTGAAGTTAGCTAAAACTGCGGCTCACTTGAGGTGGGCTGACCTTTAAGGCAGAACTGCTTTTCTCAAGTTTAGCTCAGCTTTTCTTCTCTCTTACAATAGGGGAGTGGTAGATTCATGTAAATCAGATTTTTCTCCCTGCCCAATGGTCTATTGGGCAGGCTGCTGTGAAGTCTTAACATCTTATCTTACATAGAGGTTCATCTAGAACATTCTTTTCCAGGAATAGGAGCCATGAAGGCAGCTTACACATGTTAAAGAGGCCCTATGCTCTCTGGGGTTATCCTGCAGTGTGTTAAATAGGTTTTTGTGAATGTAAATGGCCTGCAAAGTCCAAGTCCCCTCCATATGGAGTTTCTCTCCCACACACTCCCCCCTGCCTGAAATGCCTCCATTGGACTCCTTACTTTACTTCTGTAACATAGTGACATCGCTACATAACACTCTTCTATTGGCTAGGGCTCAAACTGATTGTACGTGAAAGGCTAAGAGGCGGGAAATCTCCAACCAATCACAACAGAGCCGGCCAGCTAACCAATCAGAGCAGACTTGGCTCTGGTTTCAGACAGAGGGTGAAAAGAGGTGCTGCAGCACAGGCAGTATGAGAAAAGTAAAGAGCTTTTTGAACATTGAAGCATGGAGACATGTCCCAGTAGAGGCAAAAAATACAGATATGAACCTGAAAATGTGCATTATATGTCCTCCTTAACCATCTTAGCCCTTTAGCATGCTTACGCCTGCAGTAAACACAGAAAATAGCTGTTGCTGATGTGAATGTCATACTGTAGACATGTCTACGGAATTAAAAAGTATGTATCTGTCTTGCTCAAGGAAACTTTGATTTAATGTTCACTCCCTGATTGCACTGCTGAACCTGAGATCGGTCGACATCTTTTTATCCCCTGCCTCACAGTCACCATATATCTAGTATTCAGATACTTTCAATTACTGTGGGTACAGAGCATCACATTTCAAGTAAAGACATCTGCCATATTACCTTATCATCTGCAGACATATTGAGAACACACGCTGCCTTTAAACCCAAGCTGTGAAACGCCATTAACCAGAGACCACTATTTTAATTGATAACCTCACTGAGGAGCACTTCCTCTAACTGTATTTCAAAAGTGCAACCAACGTTAAAAATCCATTAGGAAACCTTAGATAGAAAGATTGAATCAAGTTGGGAGGGAGCCGGGTTTCTTCGTCACAATCTGTGTTTTCCGCGAACGGCCAAATGTCGTGTCATGTTAAATGTTGCAGCTGCAAGGTATTGTTGGACAACATTTCCTCCCTTTGTAAAGGATGTGTTCTGAGCTTAAGGTGATTACAAATGAAGTTTTGAAGCTCCTTTCCAGATCTAAAGAATCCGAACAGTTCTTATCATGGCTGCCACTTAGGTACTTACAGGTCATTTTACTCCGTTAGGAACCTTCCAAAGCAAAATTGACAAACCAGATTTGAATCAGTACATAGTTACTCCAGCTCTTACACTGAGGTCAGGTCACTCGAAAGAAAAAAACCCTGACCCTTTTAACCAGCGCCAGCCTAGAAGTGTATAATTATGTCGTTAACTCCTTTTTCCTCGACAGCTATGTTTATTTCAAATCTGAATTAAGGATATGTCTCATGCACATGAATAATTAATAGTAAACCTAGGAAATACTTTGATCTAATTACACATCATGTTTGCCATGTATTTATTCAAATGCACAAAAAAGTGTGTTTCATTTGAGTAATTTACACTAAAAGCATGTGCTGCCTGAAAATGAGCACTTAGAGCAGGGAATTCAATGAGTTGCAAGACCATTTTTGAAGCCTTGAGGAGGTATTATTAGTTTAATTCATAATTAAGATGGGCCCTAAACCATTTATTTGATCTTCCTTGTTAAAACGGATCATATTAAAAAGGGATAATGTTTCTTATGACTGCCAGAATAATATCTGTAGAGCTACATAGTGTAAAGACAGAGTGGGTGGTATTAAAGTCATTTCTGTATCTCCCGTCCCATGTGCATGTCATCGACCTTCAACTAAGACAGCAGATTCTCAATCAGTGATAATATTTGAGAATACTATATTTATGAGAAACTGTTCCCAAGGTATACAAAGGTTATGTTTAATTCAACATGGTTTTCTACCTGCATTTTATATTGACTCTACTTAAAACATCACTGATTTAGCTTTAGTAGTTATACTGTAAGCTCAATTGGTAAAATCGACCCAGAGATCTCAAATGTCAATATTATTTTAACTGAAACCATTTTTTTTTTTTCTTAACCCAGTTACCACATCCACAAGGGCAACAATTCTTAAATAATTTATTAAAACTGTGTAAATTATTGATATTTGAGTTTCGATTGGCTGTCATCCAAATGACATAGTGTACAGTAAATGTGCTTTCAGAGCAAACTGGGACAGATAGATCTGAAAATATCAACCCTAGTTTTTCACTTATAACTTAGATGATGGAGGAAATCATCAAAGTTACTGACAAACCTGTTAACCATAGGGCAGGAAGTACGTGACATAGATGGATGTCAGAGAACCAATGCAAAGTGTGGCTTGATCATACATCTGAATAACTTGGTGGAAGTCTATTAGTTTCCACAAAAAACGTTGGTTGTGTTCTGCAGCACTGTGGTGTCTGCCATCAGCTTTTCCTTTTCATGTGATGGATTTTTTATATATCAGTAATATTATATTCATGCACACCCTGGTAAATATGTGTTGATGCTCTTACAGGTCCAGATCAAAACAGTAAACAAGTTTGTCGAAACTACTGAAGCCATGTGAAGCAATTCCAGCAAGAAAAAAGTTCTCAGAGCAATCCAATTACAGATTCTACAGAGTCCGGTGACAGGAATGGGATTTAGCAGTTGTGTTGGCAAACTACAAATGTGACAGCCTTGCCAACCCATTAAAATGTATCAAATCGTAGCATGTGTACTTCAAAAGGAGGAAGCCCTACATTTGGGACACAGCTTAAGGCTGTCCTATTAAAGCTATGCCCCGAAATGACATGATGTGATCTGATTAAATGAAAACATGATATTTAATTTCCTTGTGTGGCTCCAAAGCCGAACCGGGACAGTCACACAGCTGTGTTGTATGTCTTTAAGGACCCGTCTTTGGTTGAACCCAAATGGTACAGACACTGGCATGCCGAGCGCGTTTACAGACAAACTAAACTTTAATTTGTCCAACTTGAGTAATTAAGTCAATATGAGCTGATGATCAAAACCCTGAGGCGATGGTTATCATCAGAGAAAATTATTAGACGCCAATAGCATTCTGATTTAGTGGTAATTGTGAAAAATAGCAGCAGCTGCATACAGCTGTATGGACAGCAGTGTTTCTCTATTAGCTAACATCCTGGGCTCTATAAACAGTTTATTTATTGGGTCAGGACAGTGTATACATATATTGGAGGAATTTGAATGTGTGACAGCCTCTCATCTGGCAGCCTCTGCAGCCATCTGTCTGTAGCAGCAGCAACATGTAACTGATTCAACCAGTAACGCAGTGTTGAACAATGAGGCATTCAGGGAAATTATAGCAGTCATTCTCTGCCGCGGTTTAAAGGACACAGGTTTATTGAGGATGGCCGCCCGCTGTTAAGTGTGCTCCTTCCTGGGTTTCTCCTAAATACATAAATCTAACGCACCTCTTGAGGATTCTTAATCGGAAATGGGGCAGCAGCCTCAGATATGTTATCACTTTCATTGGGTTGCTCCTGACCTATTTTCATGGTTTCACTTGTTCCCAGTCCTCATTATAACATTTTGAATGCTTTTGGCAAAGTTCACCCCTGTTGGATATTCTTAGTTAGATTTGTAGTTTGGAGCTGAGTAGTTTGCTTTCTGCTTTTGTTGCTTCTTGTAAGTTGATTTTCTTGCTGTGCTTGACGTTTTAGTCCTTTAGGGCAACTGGTTACCTTTTAAGTTTCACATCTGAATTCTGGAGACCCAACTCCACATATGGCTTAAGAGTAACTCTAAAAACATTTCCTCCAGCCTCAGGGTTGGATTTCAGCGCAGTGACCTGCATCGGCAGGGCTCTCATTTGAATTCAGTTTGCTCCACAAAACTTCATCCTCATTGTTAAACTGTATGTATTGTTTTAGGGACTACAATGTAATCTGTTAGCAATCAGTTAAAGGTGGGGAAGGTCATTTTGGAGAAACCAGCTCGAGTGCGCTAGAATTTGAAAATACACAGCCGGAAAAAATCTGCCACTTCCTTACAGAGCCCCTCCTCCAACACACACGAACGCGCACATGACCAATGAGGGCACGAGATAAGTTTGTGCACAGATGGAAGGCTGACAGGCAGGTAGGCCATCCAGTTACTTTAGCCGGGCCGGCTAAAATGATTGGTCGTGCTTTTTACAATACTACGGCTTCCACAGATGACATTTTTTATGGATTTTTTGTCAAAGCGCTTAAGATATTCATTGCTATCGGGATGTTAAGAGCATTCGGTTTCTCAAACTTACCTACCCCACCTTTAATATTGTATTTTTTCGATAATGAGTCTTCCAAATTTTTTTAATTGACTCTGCTTTAGTTACATTTCAGAAGAAGATTTTAACCCTAACCCTAAGAGGATATATATTTGGCTTGTATTGGGAAGTAGGTTGTAACATAGGATTTATAAAGATGCTGACTTACTGACTCACTTAGTGCTGCTACTTTTCCTCCATTTATATTTGCATATGGAGAGTTATATACAAATTTGAGCTAGATTGAACTTGGCAGCTAGCTTAGCCGATTTTGTTTCTTGGATATCGGGGGTCAAAAAACATCCTAAGGCTCTGACAGAGCATGTTTTAGCCTGGGGCTTTTTGTAATTGTTTTCAATAACATTAAAGCGTTTTCTCCCAGCATTTGCTTGCTCAGTGCCTTGTGCTTTTCCACTCCAAATGCCTAGTGTATAGCGCCCTAAACGTCTCAAGTGGAAAAAGTTTAACTGAGAACGGAAAAAGTGTCTCATGTCATTGCAGTTTGACAGGCAAGTCAGATGTAAATAACTCAGAGAGCTTCTAAGTCTGAAAGAAGTTAAAAGTGTGTTCAGAGGACAGGTCAGTACTTTGTGTAATTCCTGCCTTGAGTCAGCATTTTGTAAAAACCCAAAGATAAAAGCACTTCTGTGTACTGATGAATATTTCATTACACATTCACTGTCCCTGCCAGGTCACCTTTCCACCAATCATTCAAGAAAAGTAATGTTATTAAAAGCAGCAGGGTCTGCCCGGACTCCTCTTTAAGCTGTCCGATTCTTTCAGTTCAATAAGTAAAAGTTTCTTTCAGAAGGTTTTTGAGGACGTCTTAAGACTAACTCTCAGTAACTCTTAACACTAAAGGGGGACATTCCTAAAAATGGTAAGACAAGATACTCTGTGAAGATGGCACCTTGTTGTGATTATATACATTTAAAAGGCCCTATTATGCTTTTGTGTGTTTTCCCTTTCCTGTAGTGTTTTATATAGGTTTTTGTGCATGTAAATGGTCTGCAAAGGCTAATATCCAAAAGTTACCTCACCCCCGTGCCTGAAAACCCTTGATCGGACTCCTTTTTTTATTTCCGTACCATAGTGACATCACTATAACACTTGCTCTCCAAAACATTGAACGTGATAGGCTAAGGAGCGGGACATCTTTAAGCGGTTGACCAATCACAACATAACAAATCAGAGCAGACTGGGCTCTGGTTTCAGACAGAGGGTGAAAAGAGGTGCTGCAGCACAGGCAGTATGAGACAAATAAAGACCTTTTTGAACATTAAAGTATGGAGACATGTCACTGTAGAGACACAGAATACAAATATAAAACCTGAAATAGAGCAGAATATGGCCCCTTTAAAAATGATTTAACTTTGAAAAATAATCTACATTTTTTTCCAATCTTTGCAAGTTGTACCACATGGTTGATCCTGTTTGCAGTAGGGAGAGCAATACATTAAAATACACCATTGGAACACTGAAAAATCTTTAGTTACCCTACAGCTGGAAAAAATGTAAATCTTCACATCTGTAGGATTGCAGCTTGGCTAATTGCTTTTCCCTCCACTAAATCACATTAAATATGCATAAGGATAATTAATTTGCTGACGGAATGCTAAACTGTGTGTGTGTGTGTGTGTGTGTTGTGTGTGTGTGTGTGTGTGTGTGTGTGTGTGTGTGTGTGTGTGTGTGTGCTGTTGTTTTAGACAGATCCAGGACACACTGAGTGATGATCTGTTGGCCCCCTGCTGCTAACTAATGAAACACAAGAGCATAACAAACAGTCTTTCATTGCATCTTTTTCTGTATGTCCGCTTGTTTATGAATGGGTGATAGAGTATCATTTTACTGCGTGTACAAGGAAGTCTAATTATGGGATATCTGCACTTTGAATGATATCTTCTCTTGCTCAGAAGTATGGGCTCAGAACAGTCTCATAATACACACATGCACACAGAAGGATTCACACTTGTATTTCCGGATCCACACTTGTGTTTTTCAATGCACACACAAATGTGTTCCGTTTCATATACATGTAAATAAAATCCAAATACAGAAAAAAGTTTTACATGTGTATTTTTGATCCTCACATATTTGTTTTCCGTTGAAAACCTCTGAACCTGCAAGCACAAACCGCTTTCTGTGCACGGATCGCTGTGCATTCGTGTGTGGGTTTTTTGAGACTCCCCTGACGGTCATCCGATTCGTACTTGTAATTTTTTCTATCTATAGCCAATCAGATGTCTCCTCCATTCTAAGCCAATCACATGAGCGCGCCCCCACGAGGGAATGATTTCTTGCGTTCATGGCGTAGCGGTTCATGTACGCATTTTGCGCTGTCCGGAGCTGACAGGTCGGTGGAGCCGGCCTGCAGGCGCTAATCTCAGGACCGAAGGACCGTAGTATAGTCGTCTTTATTTTTACGTTATTATTATTCAAAGATAAATAAGGAAGTGTGTGTTATATGAGATGGCAGAGAGGTTTCAGCTCCGATTATTAAATCAAAGAGGCTTAATGTTTTCTATTATATTATTTCACTATAGCTTGTGGACGGTATCAAGGTCCAATGTTTACAAAAATTAATCAATAGCGGGTGTAACTAAAATACAAGTGTCTTTATTTATATATATATTATTATAATAATAATAACATAAAATATTGTATTTGCGTGCATTTCCTGTTCGGAAAGTGGCGCTGTACTGAGAGTGGCGATTTTATTTTGTAATTATATAATTATATAATACTTGTAATAATGGTGCGTTCACACCGGACGCGATGCGAATAATCGCTCGAGTTTCACGGCGGCTGTCAGCTGTGTTTAGCAACACGTACATTGTCACATACTGTATGCCGAAGTGTTATTTTAAACCACACATTAAGTTGACGAAACACTTGAGACTTCAAATGTCTAAAGTCAAAGATGAATCTTGATTGGGCCAAATTTGACCCCGAGTCACCCACAACAATTCTGCTGGGTCTTCCCAGACCCGAACACCAAATTATACACTTTTTTTTTTAGAGACCTTCAGACTTGGCTAAAATTGTCAAAATCAGTTTTGTAGTGTTTATATAGCTGTTGTGGAGGATATCATGAAGCCTTGTTCCGATAAAAAAAACTAGAGCGTAGTTATTATATATTTTTAACTTGAAACGGGTCACGGAGACCCGAACACAACATAAGGGTTAAGTCATGGATGTTTAATTAAAGTTTAACTTCTTCATATTTGTCAAATATTATAGTTTACTTTTCATTCATGAAGTATGACGCTGCGCTGTCAGTACGCTTGTCCCTGTTTGTGATTGGTCAAATGTTGCTAACCCCGTCCCTTTCACGTGAACGCGCTCTCAGCCTGACAGAGAAACCCTGGGTTGATTTACCGAGTTGATAACCAGCGTCGTAGGACCGCTTAGCGAGATCTCGCTTGTTAGGGTTAGTTAAGCCAGATAACTCAGAGATATCCAGGGTGTGTAGAACTGGCTTCGTAGTACAGGCCACTGATCGATCAGGCTAAGCTAACCTGTAGCTGCTCTGTCCACACTCACAACAACTTCATACAGACATAAATAAAGCAACTGTATTCACCATACAGGAAACCAGGATGTGCACAGGTACGGGCTAATGTTGCCCGGGCAATGGCCCTTTTGCCCTTTTTGGCTGACCTGCCCCTCTGGAGAGAGCAAGAGGTTTTTTTTCTTCTGTTGTGGCCGAATCAACATGATAAGCCCACAATTAGTATTGTAGCGTCTCGCTGCGATAAAACACACCTTGTCAGCGATGTCATCTGCCCCCAGTCACGTGACTTTGTTTACAATCTGACAGCTGAAAGCAATGGACAGCCTTCCGGCCTCATATGGCTATGCTATGGTGATCATACCAAATGCCCGCCTGGCTTTGGTGGCAAATCCCCGGGTCAATCTGTCCCCGGAAATGTCCCCGTTTTTAAATATGCTTATATTGATTTTGAGTTTTCTCATGGCAGTTAGAGTAGGGGACAAACCAGGGGACTTTACCTCCTCTTGACACCGTTGGTTATTTACAACAACAAAAAAACTAAATATACTTGTTATTGTGCTTCTGTCTTTCTGTGTATTTTCATCTGTAATCTCCCTCAACGGGGCCGCTCGCTCTCTTTTCTTGATCGCCCTCTCTCACATACGGGAGAACACTTCACTGTCCCGCTTCATTGTAGGATTTCTGCCATGTCTCTACCACTTTAGTTTGACCATCTCTGTTATTAAGTTATGGAATACTAAATAAATAAGTAATTAGATACCTTACCGTTACTGCGCTCATAAAGAATGATAAGAATAAGAATAATGCGTATTGAACTGGTTTCATTCATTAGTGAGTTTATTTAAGGTAATTACTTAGAAGCCCTATTTTATCAGAATGTCTGCACAGCAGTTACAATGGGCAAACTAGCCTACATTAAAACAGAATTGTCCCCATTTTTTCTTTAATAGTTAGTAACGTTAGATATTTTAATGAGATATGGACTGCAAAACTAAAAATGTCCCTGGTTTTCATTTAGAAAAAAATTAAAAAGGTCTTGTGTTTTTTTTCGGGGGGGGAGGCCCTTTTTCTAGTTTAGAGCAATAGCCCCTCCAAATGTCTGTGCACGTCCCTGCAGGAAACACACATGTAAAACGGTTTTGCCCGCCGTTTTTGTGTACACAAGCATTCATTAATGGTTCGGTAAGTGGCGCTGTACCTTAATAATATAAAAGATTGTATTTGCGTGCATTTCCTGTTCGGAAAGTGGCAATGTACTGAGAGTGGAGGTGTCCTGAGATGCAGGGCCGGCCCTTGGCACTGGCGAACTAGGCGGTCGCCTAGGGCGCCAGATCTGGAGGGGCGCTGTGCTGGGAGAAAAAAAAATATTAGAATAAAAAAATATTAGAATAAAAAAATTTAAATTGTTATTCTGCCTAATTTTCTGCCCTTGATGTAATACATTTACATTAATAATTGAATAAAGTAAACACCCTTTCCACCCCGGGCCAAATACTTTACATTTATTTGTTACTGGCTATGGTAGGTTATTGGTTATGTTCACATACTTATTTGATTATTAAAATGTAAACCGATCTTTTTCATATGGGTGTTTTAGAGTTGTACCCCCTATATCTAGTCTCTAGTAATTCTGCTCAAAGTGCACCAGATTGAAGCATTTTACTTTAAAATGTTAAAACAAATCTTTCCGGGGGGGCATACCCCCGGACCCCCCTAGAGGATGTGACGTCCACCCCCCAATTAAAACATGTTCATACAATAATTAATACATTTGAAACCTTCTTTATGTATATAACCAACATGTCAATACATTTCAGTTGTTGTAGTGTATTGGTCTTTTGTAGAGATTTTTCATTTATTCTTTATATATTCTATTGTGTATTGCTTGGAGGGGGGGGGGGGCACCAAATCATAATCTCGCCTAGGGCACCAAAATGTCTAGGGCCGGCCCTGCTGAGATGGACCTGTCAGCTCCGGACAACGCAAAATGCGTATATGAAGCGCTACGTCATGAACGCAAGAAATCATACCCTTGTGGGGGCGCGCTCATGTGATTGGCTTAGAATTGAAGAGAAATCTGATCACAATTTCATTCAAAAATAATTAAATGTTCAAGTCAGTGCATAGATACTAGATAGATATTCAATATACTCAGTTTGCTAAAAAGAAGAATTGGTGTGGGAAACCATTTCATGAAAGCAGAATAAAATGCTTTAAAGACAGTGGATTTTTTGTTTGAAAGAGTCATACCAACTCATTGAGTGTAAAACACAAAATGCAAACCTAAGACAAATTGTGATTGATTTGATTCATGTTAAACTAAACAATTCATTTTAATAAAAAGTTTGTAGTATTTTATTTTATGCTTGACACCATTTTTACTTGGTGTGTACTTTAAAAATCGATTGAGAATGTAAAGAAATAAGAATCAGGATTCTTATATGAACTGTTTTTTTTCCCCCAACTGCAATTTTGACAATTTTTTTCTGTCTGTGCACATAAAGTAATAAATGAGCCATGCTTAATCCAGAAAGTCCCTTTATTTTACACATTTCGGTGAAATCCTAGTATAAGTGCCCTTTTGCTAGTTCAGTTTTGCTTTCATTACACTAGAAACACAGTTAATTGGAGCTAAGAGGCATGACCATTGAAATAGACTCACTGCATCTCACTAAGTTAATTACCTCTTATTGCAAGATGCTGCCAAACTTCTCTGTATTGTGTTTCTTTGGCAGTTTGTGTTTGAATGCAGAGGGAACATATTATAAAGTGCGCCTCTGCAGTGTCAGAAAAAGTTTGAACTTTACCGGCAGCCTACCTCATTTACTCTTCACAGATGTGCATTTCAAACAGCTGTTGTTTCACAGATGCAGACATTTACTGTTGAGCCAATGTCTGGTTTATTCAATTAACCAGGGAAGAGTGAGTGAGTGTCGCAGGATTTAAAGCCTGTCTTTGTGTCCGTCTATATGTCAGTGAATATGATTGAGTCAGTCTAACTCTAATCAAATCAGGAATGGAGTTGAAATTAAATACTCTTTCATCAAAGGCTTCCATAAGAACGCCAAAAATTCTTCAATTTAGGGACATTTTCCAACTTGTCAGATTTCCAACTGGTATTAAATTAACATTCTTCTCGGGTTCTTTTCATGAATCTAGTGATCCATATTGAATATGTTAGGAGCTACAAGTGAGGCACTTTTATGTCACTAAATGTCACTTAGTGTTTAGCAAAAGCAGGCATGCTTAGAAGCTGCGATGGACTGGTCTTGAGACCTTGCTGACAGCCAGTGGATACAATTTATTTTATTCACTGTATTTGGTGAACTCTAGAGACTTCTGGCATTGGATGAGAACATTGGTCTCTTTTTTTTGTCCCCTTGCTTAAAATCTCCAGTCCTTTTAGAGCTCCAGCAGGCAGGACAAGAGCCAGAATCTTCCGACATTAGAAAAAGCAATCTTAACTGAGAAAAAAAAAGCTCTTTAGGTCTTAAGTTCAACAAGTGTGTTCCATATCACCGTTCGCCCTCAGGTCCTCCAAGTGTTGTTATTCCTGATGAAAATGAATGTCTCGACACGACACTCTATCTCAGTTTACACAAACACATATGCACCCGCGCTGTACTCACAATCACTACATACGCTCCTGAATTCCCCCAGCAGCCCGACATAGCCTCACCCTCAATTTAATTTCTGATTCCCTCCCTTACAAGTTGTTTGCAGAAAGCAGCCGCTGATGCTTATTCCCCCGGCGCCCGACAGTGTTGACTCTACCTCGTTTATAAAAATAAAAAAAGCAGTTACAATCGTGCTCCTTTCCGCGAGACCCTGCATTCACCTCCGAGGGGGGTTGAGATGGAGCAGGTGGAGGGGAGGAATCCAGGGGATAGAGAGAGGTTGGGAGGTGGAGGAGGATGGGGGGGGTGTTTGTGAAGCGACTCAGCGGAGCGTTGAGGATTCTTGCTGAGAGAGAACCTTTGATGGGCGTCAGTGTTTGGCAGGCCGCGGGAGGCCCGTAGTGAACGAGACTAATGCGGCAGACACAAATCATGTGATCAATTTAGCCGCCAACGACTGCGCTGGCAGAACACCCGGCCCGACTCAGGGGCTGGAATGCTGAGACGAAACTAAAATGCTGCGCCTGGGCTTTTTACCTTTTGGCCGACGTGATTTTGTGTGTGTACTGTCTGAGGATTTTGTCCCAGGTGTGAGTTTAAAATGCAAATGACAGAGTTATTTGTATCTGGGATTATTTTGATTTAAAAAAGTTCTACATTTGCATGCCAAGTATATTTTTGTATGAGTGTGTATGCCCCAAATCCTTGTCAGCATAAGATCGGAGTTGTTTAGCTGATTGGCTTCAAGAATCATTCACCCCTTCAAGGAAGTTTTTCAGAGGCGAGATGTTACTCGTACAATCGTTGACATGTTTAATGTGACTCTGATCATTAGTTGAACGCCTCGTCTCGGTGACTGCGCTTTCCCTCCCCCTGGCAGAGTAAGGGAGGCGAGAGATAATAGAAGGATGAGAAATGCGATCAGATTAGCTTTGATGGTGTGGTGCAGTTTCAGCCGTCACAGCTCCGGAGACTTTCTAAACAAATGCAAAACAAGTTTCATCTTTTAAACTTGTGATATTTTCCGCAATTAGTGAGACGCATAGAACAAAATGAGCCACTGTTATTACAATTCCTGTACTGTAGGTCTTTTAAAGCTCTGGCTTTCAGTTGGAAACGAGAAGAAGAAGTTGTTTTGATACCGGCACACGATATGCTCGTCTATAATAAATGAACAGATAAATAAAACTGAGTCATTCAGAATCAGTTTTTATGAAACTCAACAGCTGCAGAGTTTCCTACAAAGTAAATAGACTTTAAATCAGAGAAAGATCTCCTATTCTGTTCCTTTCCACATAACTTTGGTCACATTCAACCGTCACAAGTTTTGCTCTAATCTTTTTAAAGTTAGATTAAGTTTTGGAAATTGGATAAAGGCTTAGATACTCTAGAAGGACCCATTTTTATCTTTGCTTCCTGGTTGAGTATAGATGTTATATTTCACCTTTCCTAGAGTGTTTACGTATTACGCCTTCTGTAAAACTCTTGAAACCTATGGCCAGAACTAGGATAAAAAGGCAAAAGCAGGAGGGGATGAACTTGAGTCTTAAATATAAAATCAGTTATTCACTGTATGCCTTCTTTTCTTTTGTTGGAGACTTTCAATCTCATACCTCTCCTCCATCCAATTTCTCTCTCAGCGCTTTCACTTCTCAAACTATAATTTCCACTATATCTGACTCTCTCCACTCCCCCTCCATCTGCCGCTGTCTGTTCTCATCCCCATGTCTGGCATCCACCGACTGCTTTCTGTCACATCGCAGCCACCAACTTCCTTACAGTCCAATAGACGGTGTCTTGACTACTGTGGGGGGGGGGGGGGAGGTCAGGCAGCAGCTGGGGAGAGCGCAGGAGGCACCGACTGCCTCCAAACTCTCCCAGGGCGGAGGTGACTTACAGCAGCCGGTCTGGCAACCGCCCGCTAAATCCTTGTAATCCAGTTAGCCCGCCTAAAGTGTCCAAATCAACTGACCATGTGGCTTAATTAAGAACACTTTGATATGCTAATGTGGTTGTGTGTGTGTGTGTGTGTGTGTGTGTGTGTTTGGGTGTGTGTGTGTGTGTATCTTTGTGTAACTACTCACCAACTAAGAAGCAGTTTTGTGTTGAATTTCATCATTGTCTTTGCTTCAATCTGCCTCACCATGATACAATCATAGATATCAGTTAATGAACAGAAAGAAGAGACAAAATTGGGATTAGCCAGATGATCTTTTGGTAAAGTGAGATATACGGAGAGGAAAGACACCTGGACGTTGATACTTGAAACTGAATAAGACCCTAACACCCTCCCAGACTGACAAGCCGCCATGCTTTTTATTACCCAATTGTGCGTTTTATAGTGGACGCACAAACCGGCAATCTTTCAGAAAAAGGTGCTGGGTGGAGCTCTTTTACTCAAGGCGGATAAAAGATAGATAAAAGATGCTTACTTTTAGAAATGATGTTATGCCGACAGAAGCCCTAACTAATGCATGTGGTATTGAAACCAGGTTCAGGACATGATGCCTCTAGAGTTCTTTTCTGAGCAGTTTTTGAAATGGTAACAGTCAAGAGTTATGTGCTGATTTATTTCCACCCTGCTTGAGCGCTGCTGTCAGCATGTGTCCACCTGCAAACCATGCTTTGTGTTGGGAACATGCTGGAGGTGACTTATCCTCCACAGTAGGGACTTCACACATGCCTGCTTCCTCCAAAATAAACCAAAGCTCTCAACTTTAGCTAAGAAAGTTCGAACCATGCCCCTCTCAACCAAGGTTATTAGATTATAACCAGGTAAAGCATAACATAATATTCATGCAATCTCAAGATTCCTCTGGGAAGACAATCTCACTGAAAGAACACTAAATCTATTTAGTCGCTTGCAGCTCCATCACTGATATTAAACGGATGAGATCTGATTACACTGATGGAACAACTAGCTGATCCCACTGGTGTGACATAAAGCTTATCACAGTCAAAACAATGTGTACTGAGCCTGAGGATCCACAATACTTATTAAATTAAAGCTCACGATTGAATTGTTCATGCATGCTTCAATAAAAACAGCAGTTTTTCCTTTAATACGTTTCCTTCAAATAAGGAAGTATTTCCTATTTTCATTGATTTTAGTCTGAAAATGAATGTTTGCATGCATATGAGTGCAGCTGAAATTGTTAAAATACTAAAAGGAGTTGTTGAAGTGATAGACGAAGCACAAAGCTAAAAGTTGAAATGGCAGTCATTTTAGAAACCTATTAGAGTTTAAGTGTCCAAATAAGTGTAGTTAAGAGTTGAATATGTGTAATTAAGGGTTTTGTGTCATCAAAGTGTAGTTGATCAATTGTTTTGAAGGTGAAATCTTCAAAAGAAACGAATGCAGGTTTGTGGATTGCAAAAAATATATCAGTTGAATGTCAGCTGAAGTCTAAGCACTTAAACGATTTTTGAAAGTTGTGTGGCACAAAGGATACGAGTACGTTTTTGATCAATATGTGACTTGGCAGTAAAGGAACTCACAGTTAAAGGATAGGACATCCAAGCAGTAAAACGTGTTAAATCAGTGGAAGCCAGTAAAGCTGAACCAACGTTTTTAATGATCCCTTTTCACTCCTCCATGGTTTTGTTAAAAACAAAATTACATGAGTGAAACCAACCTCCCACCATAGTTCAGACTAAATTGATAACTATTTTTTCAGAGCCAGCCTGTCCTCATTAACCAAATGTACATGGTTTACCCCAACCAGTTGAGCCCCGAGCCTCTTTTTCAGGCCTCAGGCTCGAAAATGACATTCCCAGAACAATTGACTATATCTTCACTTCTAAAAGGGATAAATTAATAATCTTTTTTCTCAAAGCAATGATAAACCTGTGAGTTGGATGTAGAAAAGTCAGAATCAATATAGATTTTTTTAATTTTAAAGTAAATTCAGATTGAACATAGTAAAAAAATTAAATTATAGTGTCCTTCCAAAAAAACATGATTACTTATAGTGAAAACCACCCTTGAATGATGGGATAGTAGACTAAAAGCTTTAGGAATCCAAACTATAACATATAATAAGTACCCTGTATCTAGATTGATACAAAACAAGTGACATTTGACCTTTTTAGAGAGGATTAGCAAAAAAAAACCACTTCTGGGGTCATTTGGGTGCATTTTCCATATATGGCCCCCCTTGGTCGATTTTGATGATTGACACCTCTTTTTAACCGTTAGAGCCAATGGAATCGAGGAGAAGTTCCTAAAATCCATCTAAACATTACCCATTGGTGAATAGAGTGATGCGTAGCCAGAATGCACAAAACCGGAAGCTGTCATACACTCTAGCACAGTGGTCGCCAACCAGTCGATCGCGATGGACCGGTGGATCGCGAGTATGGTGCGGGTAGATCGCGGACCGTTAAAAAAAAAAAGTAACAAAAGAAAGAAAAAGAAAATAAAAATAATAATGTTTAAAAAATAAGTTTTTAGATGTAAATCTATCATCCACCACCCCGTTAGCAGGTGCCACTTGATTGACGTATATTTGAGACATTCCCTGTCGCTCCCGAAAATCCTGGATGTACACAAATACGTTATGAATTATTAATGTTTGTTTTTGCGAGTTCCCTTGAATCAGCCGTATGCGTAGGCTACTGACCAATGAGATACGAGAAGAGAGCGGGCCCTTTAACTGTTGCATACATCAATATTAAAATAAGATAACAGTTAGATAAAATGGCGGAGGCTCCACGAAAGAAGGCGAAAACCTACCATTTCCAAGAAGAATGGGAAGAGGAATTTATTTGTACGATGGTGAAGGACAAGTGTGTCTGTATGTTGTGCCACCAAACGCAAAAACTGGCGAAAAGAGGAAATCTGGAGCGGCATCACAACACCCATCACCAGACGTTCAAAGACAGCTTCCCACCCAAGAGCGCCATCCGTGGTAGGAAAGTTGAAGAGCTGAAATCGAGTTTAAAGGTCCAGCAATCGTTTTTCTCAAAGCCTGCTGCTCAAAATAAGGCTGCCACTGAAGCATCATTTCGCATAAGTCACCTTTTGGTGAAACACAAGAAGCCTTTTACAGATGGAGATGTAATTAAGGAAGCAATGTCCATTACCTCTGAGACGCTCTTCAATGACTTCAAAAGCAAAGAAGAAATCAAAACGGCGCTAAAAAAGGTACCGCTTGGCCCCGCAACAGTCACGAGGAGGGTGGAATCACTGTCAGAGGACGTGGATCGACAAGTATTAAATGACTTGTCACTTTGTGAAAACTTTTCGCTGCAGTTTGATGAGTCCCTGGATGTAACAGACACAGCTCAGCTTGTTGTGTTTGTCAGAATGGTTTTCCGGGATTCTACCACAAAGGAGGACCCTTTTGCACTTAAAGGAGAGGACGAGAGGTGAGGACATTTACAGCGAGTTTAAAAAATACATCCTCGAAAATGACATTCCCATTCATAAAATGGTGTCAATTACTACAGATGGTGCCCCGGCAATGCGTGGTGTGCACGTCGGTTTTATTGCACTGTGCCGCAAGGACCCTGCTTTTCCCCACTTTGTGAATTATCACTGTGTGATTCACCAACAGGCCTTGGTTGGAAAGATAGTGGACTTTTCCCATGTAATGACACTGGTGGTCAAACTGGTCAACTCGATAAGGGCAAAAGCGCTTCAACATCGCTTATTCAAGGCGTTATTGGACGAGCTTGATGCGTCTTACGGAGACCTACTCCTCCATGCTGACGTGCGGTGGTTGAGTCGCGGCAAAGTCCTGCAGCGGTTTGTTGACTTGCTACCGGAGATTAAAACGTTTCTGTCGACAAGGAATGAGGAGCACAAGGAACTCTCAGATGACGCGTGGCTACTGGACCTGGGGTTTCTGACAGACATAACGGCGAAACTGAACGCACTCAACAATGAGCTCCAGGGAAAAGACCGACACCTGCATCACATGATAAGCGCAGTGAATGCGTTTAAGGCCAAGCTTGGTGTCTGGACTTCACATCTGGGGAACAGGAGGCTGCATCACTTTCCCAACCTGGAGAAAATGTCACAGGCCATTGAAGACAAGGAGGCTTTTCACCCTGAGCAGTTCTGTTCTCACCTGGACAAAGTGGCAAACGAGTTCAACCGGCGTTTTGGTGAGTTACATGTGATGGAAGATATTGCTGCTTTCATTTCAAATCCATTCCAGCCCATTGACATTGAACAGGTGGCAGATCAATTCCAAGAGGTGTTGACATGGAGATGATCGATTTGCAAAATGAGATAGAGCTAAAATGCAAAAGAGAGAAGTTTCCGCTTCTCACTGCATGTGCACTAAAAGTGAGCGCCTACTTTGGATCCACTTACCTCTGTGAAATGGCTTTTTCACAGATGAAAATAATCAAGTCAAAGTACAGGAGCCGCCTTACTGACAGACACCTGACAGACTGCCTCAGACTGGCTGTCTGTAGCTATGAGCCAGACTTCAAAGCCCTCACAGACAGCGTTCAGTCGCAGCCACACTGACTTCCATTAACAGGACTGTTTTGCCCTTTGGCATTGTGAAAGGTGATGCTGCATATTTTGGAACTCACTGCACTTAGCTCTATGCACTAGGGGTGTAACGGTTAACAGAATTCACGGTTCGGTACGTACCTCGGTTTGGGGGTCACGGTTCGGTACGGGTTCGGTACAACAAGAAAAAGCAAAAAAAAGTCCCAAATGTATAATTCCAGGTTTGTTTTTTATTTATTTTGAACAGTAGTGGAAGTTTCAGTATAAAAATAAGGAACTCTAACATTTTGAATAATTAACTTTATTACACAGTTAAAAACAAACCACAAACAGTACCACACACACTCGGATGGCCATATTATCTATAATGGCTGATGTCAAACAAAAAGGTTTCATCAAGCTGTAAAATTAAAAAGAATGTCTAGAAAATATTACAAAATAAATAATAAGACAGTGTTTCAATCACTTTCAATCACAATCAATAGAAGCCGGGGTCCTCTACTATTGCATAAGGGCGCAGCATAGCCGTTGAAAAACATATGCCAAAAGCTTCCGTTATTTATTTTGGTCTCTCGGCTTTCATGTCTATTGGCTTCTTTAAAACAGCGGGGATAAGCTGTTGAACTGCTGTTGTCTTTTGCCGGGCTCAGGTGATTACGAAATCTGGATGATGCCTTCTGATATGATTTAGCATGTTTGGCTTGTGTTACCATTAGCATACCGCACCGCTGTCGAACAACGCCGGCATATCGTCCTCGTCCGATCCACCACTCGCACTCCATCGTTATTGTAGTCCACAGGGAACCCGAAATGTTCCCACACAGCTGATTTAAAAGAAGCAGGTGGGTCTTCTAGCTCCTGTGTGTTATCTGCACTCGCAATACTGACTTTTCTTCTTCTTGTATTTTGTTCGTTTTGTTGTGTTTTCTTCTTCTTCTTCATTTGTTGATTTAAGGGCGGCTGGCAAACAGTTTTTAGGCGCAATACCGCCCCCTGGATTATATATAGTGTAGTGGATACTGCCCTGAATGACAGACTTTTTTCCCACTCGTAAAAAAAAGGCGTATTCGTCGTGTGACTGCATGCACCGAACCGTGACGTCCGAACCGTGACGTCCGAACCGTGACGGTACGGGACGAATACGGATACCGTTACACCCCTACTATGCATGGATAAAGAATGTTGTTGTTAAGAATTGTGTTAAAATAACTCGTTTTAATGTTAATGTTAAGCCTCACAGTTAAAATGGCCCTTTATGTTATCTGCTCACTGCAAGAAGCTACATACATTTATATTTAGGATTGTAATGAAGGAATGAATGAAACTTAAAATGATAGGTATGATGTGGTTTAAAATATATATATTGATCTTTTTTGACATGTTATATTTAGGATTGTAATGAAGGAATGAATGAAGGAATGAATGAAAATTAAAATGATAGGTATGATGTGGTTTAAAAATATATATATTGATCTTTTTTGAAATGTTAGTTATGTTGTGTTCTTGGTTGAATCAAATTGGAAGTTGCACCAAATGATTTGATGTAATTCAGATGCAATTAGCCTATATAAAAGGCCTCAAATTGGAAGCAGTGTCTGGGCTGTCTTTTTCACTCAATTCTGCAATAGGTAGATCTCGCCTTTCACCTAGGCCGAGGTCGGTGATCTTGGGCTTAAAAAGGTTGGTGACCACTGCTCTAGCAGCTAATATGAAATCTCCGTTATTGACATAAATATGAAGATGGATTATCAGAAATCATTTCAAAGTGACACAGACACAATTGATTAACCTTCAGCAGCGTCTTTATCGTGTTAATGCCATTGAACACAACTTTTGATCAGAACAACAGCATAGGTAAGAATTTCTCCCGTGTTTGCTCCGTAATGCTACGTGGTGTGATGACTGGTTTTGCTTCCCTTGTCGCGAGTTCTGATCGCTCAGTGATGATATGTCTTATATGTCTGGAATCTGTGGAATCTCAGCTTGCTAATCGATATCTTGTTTGTGCAGATACGATAAGTAATAAGGGTATTTTACCTTGAGTTCTGTGCTAATTGCGTTAGCATTTTTTTGGCTCAGGGCTAATTCAGAGCCTTTGTTATTACCCTTATGTTTCGTTTAGCAAAAAATTATTAATATTGTCTGAAAGCTGAGTTTCTTCCCGTTAAGTCAGTATGACACATTCATAGTTTATTAAATGTTAAGAAGACCTCAGACACTGTTTCTTGCAAGATGTTGCGTTTTGCCCCCGCCCGCGGGGCCGTGGGGTTTAACTGGTGGCACTGGATGCAATAATAGGCAAGCAATCTTCATGCTCTTATTTAGCTTGTTTGGCAAATAAGAACCAATAGAAAGGTATACTCTCGTGTGTACTTCAGTTTGAGCACAGGAAAGAAAAGACATTCTTGAGATTAAAAACATGTTATGCAAATGTTCAGGTTCATATTTGTATTTAGTGCCTCTGCTCTGACATGTCTCCATGCTTTAATGTTCAAAAAGCTCTTTATTTTTCTCATACTGCCTGTGCTGCAGCACCTCTTTTCACCCTCTGTCTGAAACCAGAGCCCAGTCGGCTCTGATTGGTTAGCTGGCCGGCTCTGTTTAGCCTATCGCATACAATGTGTTGGAGTGCTAGTCAATAGAAGTGCAAGTGTTACATTGTGATGTCACTATGTTACGGAAGAAAACTAATGAATCCACCGGAGGCATTTCAGGCGGGGGTTTGAATGCCTGCCACCTTTTCATATCTGGCAGGCATTCAAAGAAGTTTGTTTGCCTTTTTCAACTTTCAGGAGTGCGTCATTCAACACATTTTCCGGAATAAACCAAACAATGGGTTTTCTATTGATGTATTCTCTTTGAAAACTACCAACAATACTAAAAAATTGATAGGCTGGATGTTAGGACTCTGCTTCCACCTGTCCATCACTGTGGACACATCATCCAAGACTGTACCAGCTCCTGTCTGAAGCCTGCTGGGGCCCTGACATGATTCTAGATGAGGACATCATATATAACCCACGATGCAGCCATAACCCGAGAATGGAAGTAACTTTGTGCTTTCCTTACCCAGGATTCTTTGCTCAAACTTTAATAATCTCCTGCCTTAAACACTGCAACACCAACAGCAGTCAGTTCTTTTTTTCCAGCCGAAGCTCAAATTATTCCCTGATTCTTTCATGTCCTTTCACTATTCCCTTCTTGAACAAGGATATTAATAATAGAGCTGCTGCCATTCAACTAACAGTATCTAGCGCTAGTTTCATTCCCCTCAATAAATTGTCATAACTTCTTTTGGCTTAGCTGCTGTCCTCCCTTCATCCCTCTGTTGGAATTCTCTCTCCATTCGGCAAAAAAGTTAAAAATGTTTAACAGAATATGTGATTTCTGTACCATTCCCTCATCGTAAGACAGGTGAATTGCCTTCAATAAAGCCTACAATAGAGCAAAGTGTAATTGTTCATGTCTCTCCAGAGGTGCGGCACACAGATTACCCGTCTCCTGCGCTTCACACACCATTATTCATCCTGTTATATATGACATGCTGTGATTAAAATAGATGGCTTTAACTAAAGATAGGACATTTCTACAGCAGATGTCAGTGTGACAACAGCTTGTCTTCTCCCACAGACAGTCACATATTGAAAGTATGCTCTTAATGTCAACTTCAGTGTCATTTGGAAGAGCAAAAGTCTGTGTAGCAGAAAGCAAGACCACAGAACACACAATCACTGTCGTATCTTTCCCTTTCAGACTGGCAGACTTACACAGCGTTATAATGGCAGCAATGTACATTACAGAAAAGGATTCAGAAGGCGATGCAAGGTTTTTTTGCAGGATTATTTGTCCTCTTGACATGATATTTAAAGATGCCCTATTATGCTTTTTGGAGTTTTCCCAAAACGTTTCTGTGCATGTAAATGGTCTGCAAAGGCTAAAATCCCAAAGTTGAACTCCCACACACAGAGGGTGAACAGAGGTGCTGCATTGAAGCATGTAAACATGTCAAAGAAGAAGAGGCACAACATACAATTATGAAACCTGAAAGGATGTTTTTTGTGCTTTACAGTAGAAATGTTATACAACCAAAGCATAATACGATTTTCAGGTATTTTGATTCTATTATCCAAATGGTACTACATGTCAGTCTTCTTTGCATTGCAGACAGCATGGTGATGTTTTTAAAATTTCATTTTTTTATAAATTGCAGTCTGAATGGGCCTTCCAATTTCCTGTTCTGTTGGCTGAGTGGCCTTTCTATACGTCAACACTTTCTTTGGGTTTAGATTGATTAGGTTCTGTGTGTTTATAATAAAAAGTGCCCAAGAACAGCCACAATGCATCAGCAATAATCCCACAAGAATAGGCCTGATTCTGAGTGTGTCAAGTGGTCAAAGTCCAAATTGCTGTTCACATAAGACTGCTGGGCATAAGTGCAAGAGAAACAGCTTTAAAAGTGCTGCAATGCACACATTCAAAGGTCATTTAGCGATCAATCATCACAATTTGTTCCATCAGGTCCAATAAAAATTATTACTTTTTCTGTCAATCATGTGGGCCAGCGGGGAAAACAAGCTGAAATTGGCTTACATACTGTCCGTTTTTTTCAGAAGACAAGTTTGACACAGTGAGCAAAGCAACGTTTTTAATTACAACAAATAACCAATTTCAGCATTTCCTGACAGTTATTATGAAAAAGTTGTTGGTAACCAGTTCAACACGCAGCACACTTTTTATGGTAAACATCCGCTGTTTCTAACACCTTATTGCGCACTTTGTTCTTCAGGTAGTCGCTAAGTTTGTCTGTTATTTAGTACAGGACAGGAAGGTAAAAAGGACTATAACAGGTGATTCTAATTCATGAGTTTTGAAAAATAACATTGACCATAATACTGCATTCACATGATACGCGATTTCCTCTTTGGGTTTGGTTTCAAAAGGTCAGTAAATTGAAATAATTTCAACTCTTAGCACGTCTCTTCACACACAATTATTCATCCTCAGAACACTAAATCAATGTTGTATCTTTCCCTTTCAGACAGGCACACTTACACAGCGCTGTGTTCAGTACAATATCGATCTTAAACTATGTTTCTCAGACAAGTGAACTATTGTGGCTGCGTGAAGAATGACCTTACTTGTTCAGTAGAAGTGGTTGAAGTACAGTGAGTGACCTTGTTGTTGCACCACAATGTACTTTAGGGATTGTGTAGGACTGGATGGTTAAAAATATATTGGTGGTTTCTGGGCTGACAGTTGTTAGTTGGACATTTACAAGGGTTAAGTGTTGGAACTTACCTTTTTTTTTGCTCGGCACAAATTGAAAATGTATAGTATGTGAGACAGATACAAGACAAGCAAAGTATAAATATGGACAAAGGGTAGATGCAAATAAAATGTGTGTATGCAACCACAATCTGAAAAGCTTTTCTATTTCTAGGCAGTTCATTTTAGTTTCAAGACTCATTTTAACAACAGCACACTTGCCAGATGATCTGTCTGAATAACTGAAAGCCTGCCAGATGTCTCAAGAGCAAACAATGATTCTTCTGTCATCACAGAAGGGAATAAGACATTGAACATTTTATGAAGTCAGTGAAATGATGTGAAGTTATTCTCTCTTGACCAACATTTCTCATCAAACAGTTCTTGACAAATTATTTCCATCTCGCCTATCCACATTTTGTTAGCATCAGGGCTTCTTTGGACTACTGCCCATCATTTACAACTCCATTTCAAGCTGTTACAGCGTGCAGCTAAAGAAAAAAGGAAGGGACTGCTGCTCTCAGTTCACTGCCTGCTCAGAGTCATTTGTTGTCAATCATCAAAATTGACTTCCTGTCACATATTCATGCTCATCACCGAGCTTGTAGTCCTGTCGTTTTGACAAAATGCTGCCACAGATTTGTGCTGTCACATGGACTCGACACAGCTTTTAGTGACTGATGTTTAGCATAATTATGATACATTTTCTGTGCTACCCAGCCTTTAATTGCAATCATTCATCTGTTACTTCACATTTTATCAATTTGTCTGTGATCTCTGCCACCATTTATTTAATCAGAGCAACGATTGAAGCTATTAGCAACCTATTTTTTAGAGTTGACAAAGGGAGAAAGTGTACAGAGTGAAAAAAGAGCAAGAATTTTGCTTAGCCGAATTGCAGGTGACCTTTGCCAAAAAGGAACAATTCTTAAAACTTCACCAAATATAATATGACACCAAAAAAGAGAGAAAAAGACTACAAGTTTGTCAAATGGCAAGTGGCAAGCCGTCTTTCATGACTTGTGTAATGTTGTTGGTAAATGGATGTGCTAGGGAACTGATTTCCATGAACAGGTGGTTTTAGCCGACATTCTAAAGCGTCCGGGTAGCGAGATAATGGGCTGATATAATGTATTCAGAACCATGCATGAAAAAGTAGAGCTATGCACAACATGGCACTAAATTAAGCTTTGGACAAGAAACATAACCGTTTTTAGACATATTGGCTGCTACTAGAATCTAAAGTGTGTTTTTCAATTTGTTTGTTGAGTTTATAATTGACATCTCAAGCAAACAAGCCACAAATCTAATTGTTTTCTCAGAAGCTTTTTAAAGCATGTTTCACCTTCTGTGTGCTGCCAAATTAGAAATTGAATGGCAGAAGGAGTTAAAACAGATTCAGTTAGTCCTACTGGCATCTGTGTGATGTCAGTTTAAATTGTATTTAACTAATTTGTTTACCATTTTAGATTATTTTTGTTATTGTTTTGTACGCATATACCAAGTATGTAGTGCTGTGATGTTGGATGTTACAAGGGACTATGATAAAAGCAAAATCATTTGATGGTGTGTTTTTTATTATATTAGCTTTCCTAAAATGAAATGTTTTTCTTTGCTAACAGTTTTTCAATATTACTACTGATATGATATCATTAGATTATTGCCTATACACTGCCCTGATAAAGAGTTCATTTCTAAAACCAAAATCACAAGAGTGTAAGGAATCACAAAGCAAATGTTAGCATGTCCAGTAGCGTTATACCCAAAGTATTAATGTACATTTTATTTCATTTATAAAGTCAAAAAGCATTTTATACTACATTCTTTTGTAGGGTAACGGGTTAAATTGCCTTTTCTAAGATAGCACATCCATCATATAGTAATTCCTCAATATGTGGAAACTGGTCCTAGATGCTAGCTTTAACAGAGTTCAGGCTAACGTTAGCAACTCTGTCTTGCACTTGGTTTGGTTCTTACTAGAAACACATCCTCATCATAAACACTAGAAGTGAAGATTTGACATTAACATAAATCTATTTTATGTCCAAGAAAGATAAGCAGCAAACCTGAGCCATGCTTGAAGGAATTAACAGTCTGATGTTATATTCATCTTTATCAAGATAAAATCTCTCAGTGGTCATTTCAGCCAGCAACATGGATTTCTGTTGGCTACAAATTAAAGGCGCGCTTCTATATACCTCCGTCTCTAATCAAGGAGCCATTGTTAAAGACATACAATAATTGTGGAAGCCTCCTGCGGGTGAATAAGCTAAATATAAAGTGGCTGTCAATCACTGGTATTGCTTGATTATCCACAATGGAAAAGCATTTATTTGCCTTCGTCATATTGCTGACTGCTTTATTAATGTGTATATTCCTGCAAATGCTGCAATGTGAGTCACAGCACAGGAGTGTGTTTAATGTGAACAGAACGTTGCAGGAGAGCCTTTCTTTTTTTACCCACTATAGCATGCATGTATGTAGCATGTGCTGAAATGGAAATATAGGCTTTTAGAGGAGCTTTTGCAAATCTGTGTCAAATCTGAATCTGTCATTAAAGACCCAGTGAAGTGTGCGCCGGTGCATGATCTGTTATGCTAATACGTATAGTAATGACCAAAATTGTCCATTGGAACCCATATAAAAGATGTTGGAATAGCAACGAATTTGACGAGTTGGAATTTTCCGCTGGGAAACCTCCGCCTTCGTGGGCGTGGCTTGCGATCTACTGCGTGACGTCAGAAGATGGGCTCAGCCGAAGTGTTTACATTCACCACCGTTCATTTTGTCTCTGTTTCAAAGTGGAATTTACCAACGTTTTTGAGCGAGTATTTTATTGGAAAGTGTTTCGCAGTCGACTGGAAGTGATTGCCAATCGAGGAAACCTGACAATGGAGGCGACAGTGAAGAAAAAGGGAGGAAAAACACACGGGAAGCGATGCATTGCCGCTGGCTGTGGTAATGTCAATTCTGCCGAAGTGGCGATGTTTCTGTTCCCAAAAGATGAAGGTGAGTGGCTGGTGTCATTGTTTCGTAGATTCGTAGATTGTTTATGAAAAATAAAGGCCACTGTGTTTGTGTTTACTAACAAGACTATCATGGCGGCGGCAGAGCTCAAGTCGAGTTTCTCCGCCTGGAGATATTCTCACTATTTCACTTTTGTCGAGCACAAAGAAAAGAACGTTTTAGTTAAATGTAAGTTGTGTCTTGGCGGGTCAAAGATCCTATCGACTGCCCAAAACAGCAATTAAAATCTGTTGAAACATCTGCAGAAACAACATGCTGGGACGAAGCTAGTAGCTAAGACCACAGACCCAGACTCATCCGACGCCACTCCACCTCCACCTAAGCAACAGCGGCTGGATTGGCACTTTGAAACATATCTTTGTGTTTGTGTTTGTATAGACCACATTGCTTAGCAGAGTTCAGTGATGCAAATGCATGTCAAGTTGATCAACAGGTTGTATTATTCTCCGATGCAATAACAGTACTGAAATGAAGGCTACAGTATAAGGGCATTAATGGGTGCCCTTTTTTAAGTAACTAAAAAGTTACTTTTCACAGTAACGCATTACTTTTTGGTGTAAGTAGTGAAGTAACTAGTAATTGTAACTAGTTACTGGTTTTCAGTAACTAGCACAACACTGCATGTGAACATGAATGTTGCATCATGCTATGAACAGATGAATGTATGATCAGGTGATGGCCAATCCTGTGTGTAGATCTACTCTAGATCTATGACAAAATATTGTCCTCAACTAAATTGACTTCCATGGCCACTTTCCTCATCTATCCTGTCCGAAAAGCTGTCAAAATCACTCATTTCTCTCGCACCAGTATCACTTTCCGAAGTCTCCGCCATGTTTACAATCACAACTGGGCCCATCTTGTGACGTCACAGCCGCTATCGTCTGCAGCAGCGGTAGGCTCAGACGGCCATTCACGGGATGAAAAATTTGCGATGTTTATCTCGTCCCTCGCACTTCCTAAAAAATTATTTTAGCCATGAACAGGTACAATTATATGTAAGAAATGAAACTGCCATTTCATTTTGGCGCAAAAAAATGCACTTCACTGGCACTTTAAGGTGTCACCTCAGGGGGAGAGTATTCCAAAAATGTTTTCATGATTAGCTGTCACAGGAGTGATGATAATAACTGGTCCTCTGGCAGTTTGTTGTTTCATTGCATGTTGCTACATGCAAAAAAGGTGTTTTTCATTTAAGTGTATAAAATTCAAAAAAAATTGGAATAGCCTACTCTCCAAAAGAGAAAATGTGAATGAATGCTGTTTTTGATCCATGACATAATTAAATGTTTGCTAGTTTGTCTTAAATTGGTGAAAAACAATAAAAACGGGATGGTAATTTGACATTGTTGTTGGTTTCAAGTACTTTTGTGAGAAAGTTTACATTAGATCTGCGTGGAGCAATGCAGAAACCTTTTTAATATGCTGCTTTTATTTTTAATTGCAACATTTAATTGCATTTTGCTTTAAATTGATGTACCAACTTTTCTGCCTTAGCCAACTTTCTGCAATATTTCAAGATATTTCCAATTTTCTGCATGTCTATATGGCTTTCTATGCGTGATTTGAAAATATGTTTCAAAACTAATATATACACTTTCTTAAAATAACATCACTTCACTTCACCTCCCTACCAAAAAAAGAAGCTCAGCAGGAAAAGGTTGCTCCCTGTCGATGTGTGTGCCTCCATGGCAATGAAGTTGAGTGACAGCTGCTGACATATAGCCATCACACAGAGAGACGGGTGGAGGGGATGTTGAACTTTGTTGAGGGTGAAGGTGACTAGCTGTACTCACATTTCAGAAAACGTAGAGAGAAAAGTATTAATCCTGAAATGTATTTTCTAAAATCGATTGCTTGTTGAGTATTATATTACTGAAGGGAATTATGGCTAGATGCTTGCTATTACCCCTTAATTTCTGAGGACAAAACAGTTGCTATATCTCAATGTGGATATTTCCCATAGTACACTGTCATGCACTGTGAACACTTTTGCAGTGCGTACATTTTGATTTTAATTTTTGAGCATTATAAGTGCACCATCCGCGTTCCATAGTGCATTTTGCCATACTTTGCATTGTGACCAACGTATGCAAAAGACAATTCGGAAAACAATGTGTATCTTTTGTGCAGTACCTAATATATATTTTTTAAATCCAATGAGCAGGGATGTACGAGTTGGCGTTTTTTTTCTTCTGCTGCATTCCCGCAATGCTTACAGTCATTTTGTTGATGTACAGTATGAGTTTCCCTGTTTGCTCTCTGTGCATCTTTATACAACTTTCAATGCCTCCCTTCAACTCGTCTGACCTCCACTCATGCATTTTATTTCCTGGACTCCTCGTGGCGAAAAACCTGTATGTCAGAACACATTGTGTCATCGCTAGCTCAATGAAGTCCAATTTCTCATCCATTCTCTCCCTCACGTTCTCCAGGTGAGCGGGATCAACGCATCGGTAAGAAGGAAGCGTGAGCAGCGCGTGCTGTTCATGGTGGTCGTCATGGTGGTCTGCTACCTTTTGTGCTGGCTGCCGTACGGCATCATGGCCCTGCTGGCCACCTTCGGGTCGCCGGGCATGGTCACTCCCGTAGCGAGCATCATCCCATCCATCCTGGCCAAGATGAGCACCGTCATCAACCCGGTCATCTATGTCTTCATGAATAAACAGGTGAGAGGGTGGGGGGAGGGGGGCTGATGTCAGTGCTTTTTATCTTTCACTGTCACGCAGCAGCAGGCGGAGGTCATCCTACCTACTGAGGCCAGACATCTTGTTTTCACGTTGGTTTGAGAAAACGGTAATGAGTCATTGTTTTATATTCCAATCTGTTGCCAGTGCCTTGGTTTCTACTGAATAATCTAAATGCTGAACCTATGTTTATGAATGAGGAATAAGAAGTTGGTTTCCCACATTTGAATCTGGCTATTTGAGGAAAAAGGCTATCAATCAGCATCACAAGGCAGCTAATGACATCAACTATTCAAGAAGAAAGGGATGGGTCCTCCTGTTTGTTTTTTGTTGCATCTCAGGCCATGTTGGCCAAATCTAATATAGTCTTTAATTACCTTATCCAAGACTTTCATGTGATTTTAACCAATTCCCGTTACTTTTGTTAAACCAGAGGGGGCATTTGCAATGTCATGAAGCAATATATCCTCTGAAGTGGTGATTATTGTCTCAAAGTTAGTTTGAATTAGCCTTTTCCCATGCCCACAGACAATATGATAAGTCACTTGGAGATTAAGTGTTTATAAATAAGAGCTCCTATTTTGAGCTTTCATAAGAAGCCCAGGACTTTTGTTATTTTTACTTGCGCTTCAACTTGGTTAGGGTAATAAGTGTCACCTGATTCTCTTAATAAATGTGACATTGGGTTTATCACTAACATTGGCAAATAACTAGGCCTACTCAAAATGTTTTTTTTCCTCTGAAGTGTTGCGTGTGTTATGTGATGTTCAAATAATAACTCTGCTTCCAATCAAGCATTTCAAGGATGTATTCTTAACATCAAGACAAATTGCTTATTTCATTTCTGGTATAGTTAGAGGACAAGATCAATACCACTCTCATATCTCTTGAAGAAAGCTAAAGTTAGCGGCCTGTTAGCTTAGCTTAGCAACAAGCGGAGTTTCCAGGAAGCTACTTCACAAAATAGTTCGGCACAAAAAAACATGCAAAACAGAATCATTTGTACATTTCTGCTTTTGTGCCTATTAAACAAATAAAATGTTACGCGTAGATGAGCTCAACGGAGCCAACTAGCTTTTCCCGCATATGCTAAGCTAAGATGCTAACTAACTCGTCTTTTCGTAAGACTGTAACACTATCATGAGTTAAATCATAGAGACAAACTTGTAAGGTTGTTAGCTTCTAAACTACATAGCTTTTGTGTCCGGAGGGCCACTGAAGACTGGATGAAAGCAAAAATGCCGTCGGGAGTTGGGGATGGAACCCAAACACCAGACTTGTTTCATCAATCATGCCTTGTGTTATGCCACTGGTTGAGAACCACATTGATTATAAACTAGATGTACATAGATACTAAATAATAGATTAAGGTCTGGGGGACACAACGCCTCTGTATGCAAATAATTAATAACAGCAGACCTTTAAAGTGGTATCACATTTATTGTGCAACTCTGGCATGTTCGTGTTATTTAATTTGATCCGTAGACTGATGGAGACAAGCATCTTTCTGTTGAGTTACTCCGTCTGAGCCTTTTTATTTAGCAATTTCACGTTCAGTCAAGACACTACTTAAGAGTCTAGAACAGTGGTTGAGATTCTTGTAACTCAAAATCAGATTAGGCTTTTTCTAGCAAAGGTCTTTGGTGAATTCAAATCAGATTTAATGAGACACATCGCCAGGAGGAGTACCGATGCAGTTTGGTCCCAAAAGGATACGCTTTGAGGGCAGGTTTTGTTTGATGGATAACTCCAGTTACTTTTAACTAGGCCTTGATTTCCTTGAGTTTTCTATCATTATGATTAGTTGTGTTTAAAACACTTGCTTCACTGTAGAGCTTTATACACAAGCGGTTTGTATTTCAAAACACATTTTCTACATAAATTGATTGATTTATAGATACATTCTAGCTTAAGTAGCTCATGTATCACATGTTTGTATTGTTTACCAAGGCTGAAATACCAACAGCAGATCTGAAGGACATATATATATAGGAAAAATATATTTCTGTTACATAAAATCATGGAATTCTAGTTTGAGTTAAAGTGTGAGTGCATGTAGTATTAGGGACAGTGAAGTGGCGGTATGACCGAACATTTTTCATTGTATATAATAGAGCTTTTAACACCTAAAAGCTCTATTACCTTCCGTTTGGAGCAGAAAATGGCACAAACGTATAAAATAGAGAATCATAATTTACAGTTTTTCACAGTCGTCCTCATATCCTTTTTGGGGTTGGAAGAACATATTGTTTATTTAAAGTTAAATGCATCTGATACACTCTGAGGGCCAAATGAAGAGGATAGAACTTAGGGCTCTAGTAAACAATGTAATCATATTATTAACTTGTTTGTATAATTACAAGTTTGATGACACTGTAATATACTCATACCGACAAACCGTGTTTTGAAACTAATCTGATGGGTTGGCATCATTGCCGTAAACCTCACTGACGACAGTCCCAACAAAAGCTTCTCCCCACCCAGATTAAGAGTTCTAGCTCTTCACAGTCTAGGTAATAAGACTGTAAACATATTTATTTTGCTGCGGCTGTAAAAGACCTGATTCTCTGAAAATGTTACATATTTTATATGACAAAAAGCATTCAAGGAAGGGACATTTTATTTTAGATTGAAAACACTACATATGGAAACAGCCCAGTTTAACTAATTGTAAACCAAGCTAGCCAACATAAAAAAAAGAAGAAAAAAAGTGAAATGATAAAACAATTTCTTTAAATGTTTTAGCTCCATTGCAAGCAGTTGACCACTATGGATACTTTTACCTCTTCAGGCAATTAAAAGTCACCAAGAGCGGGCTTCCGGTAGTGATGATGTAGGAGAAAGTCGCACGTAAGAGGTCTCCCAGTTGAACTTTTAATATATCTCTGTAAACACCACAATTCATTCGGGAAAGTGACGGATTACAGTTATAACTTCAATTCAGTCGTGAAATGAGTGGTTCTAAATCTAAAGCGAGCAATACGCCGAACTGCCCAGTTACTCGTGGCGGTGCGACCACTGTAGCTAGCAATGTTGCTAAAATGGCGGCTGCAAGCTCCGGCGCTAGCGACACACTGGACACCTTTTCAATGCACCAGCTGGTTTCTGAACTGGAGAAGCAACGGGCCTCGCTCCGGAAAGACATGTCTGAGTTAATCCAGGAGTCTGTCAAACCTTTGCAGAGCTCGGTGGACGCGCTCCGCGAGACGGTGAATCACTTTAATAACCGCCTCGTTGCTGCAGAGACCCTGGCGGGTGATAACTTTGAGCGCATAACAAGCACGGAAAAAACAGTGGAAACACTACTGACCCAGAATAAGTCTCTTCTAGATCGCCTCGACGACATGGAGAACAGGTCCCGTAGAGTCAACCTCCGGATAATAAATATTCCCGAGGGCAGTGAAAAAGGCCGGGACCCGACCGAGTTCATATCCGACCTGCTGATGGGAAACCTCGGCCCCGATGTCCTCTCCAAACCCCCGGAGCTCGAGAGAGCACATCGCTCACTAGCCCCCAGACCTGGACCGGGAGGTAGACCCAGGCCTTTTGTGATATGCTTTCATCGTTTTCAAGAGAGGGAGAAGGTGCTTCGTTGGACCAGACAACACGAGCTTAAGTACCGCGACACATCGCTGCGAGTGTACCCAGACGTCAGCGCCATCACTGCAAAGAAACGAGCTGCTTTCAACAAAATCAAGCAAGCCCTCTACCAGAAAGGAGTGAAATTCCGGCTTCTCTTCCCCGCTCGCCTGCAAGTCTCGTTTGGGGATGGAACGTTCACTTTTGAGACTCCGGAGGACGCGCACGCATTCTACAACGAGCGGGTGATGGGCAAAGAGTAGGGCGCAGTATGGTGTTCCTGGCGGCGGCCACCCACTACTGAAGGTTTCTCCAAAATACTGTATTCCTCCGTCTGTTTGGAGGAGGCCGTCTGCTCCTGCCACTGTATGCTCCCCGTGGACTCACTGCTACGCGGACACCTTGAACGAGCGTCGTGGTGACCGTGGAAACGGGTCGGCGCGTGAGTTGTGCTTACTCTCAGTATGCTCCGGGAGCGACGTGCATAGACTCCATGTATTTTTCTTTGTTACGTTGGGGACTTTGTTTACTTCCAATTGCACGGTGTGGTCGCCGCATGTGATTTTATCACCATTTTTTCTGTTCTGATTATGATGGTAAACATGTTATGTTTGTTTCAATGAGACGGTTAGGCTATCCTATATCAGGCGCTGCCTCGCTAGGCACTTTATTTAATTATGACTATTATTACCTCTTTTTGTTTGCTTTTATCTCTGTGCCTGCAGTAGAGTTTCTTAAGTGGGATGGTTTTAAAAAAAAAATGTTTTACTTGAGGTAAATGTTTAGGCAAACTTATTGACGGCCTGTTTAAAGGTGAGGACTAATGTTGCGTCACTGTAATCCTATATGTTCTTTAAAATGTGGGATATTTTTCTTTTTTTCTTTTCATATTGTTTAACTGGTTGACCTCTGAGTAAGGCTAGGTTATGGAAGCAGAAAGGGATACCCTGTTGGGAGTGAAGATGTGGTCGCGCTTGGTTTGTATAAGGGAATGGAGGGTGGGAGGGTTGTGGAGGGATGCTTTTTTTTTTTTTTTTTTTCATTATTATTGTTTTTTTTTTTTTTTGTATGTGTGTTTTTCTTGTTATGTGTTTTTTTTTGTTTTCTCCCCTTTTCCTTTGGCTCGGGAGTCACGTCAGCCATGGGAGAGTTAGTGCTCCTCGTCTCTTTATGATATGACGACTCAGGGTAAGAATCTTCGCTTTATCTCCTGGAACCTGAAGGGTGCCAACCAGCCCGTCAAACGTAATAAGGTAATGACTCATTTAATGCAACTTAGGGGTGATATTTTCTTTTTACAAGAAACCCACCTTCGCTCCTCAGAGGTTGACCTTCTCAAGCGACCTTGGATAAGGGATGTATTTCACTCTAAATTCCCAGTTAGGGCAAGGGGTGCGGCTATCCTTATACACAAGAATGTTCCGTTTGAGTTATCAAACTCCATTGAGGACCCAAATGGTCGATTTGTAATTATTTCTGGTAGACTGTGTAGTATGCCTGTGGTTATGGCCTGTGCTTATGCACCAACATGGGATGACGATACATTTATTAAACATTTTTTCTCCTCACTCCTCTAAAGTTGATGACCACTACTTAATTATAGGCGGCGATTTCAACTTAACTCAAAACCCCTCCCTGGACAGGTCTTCCTCTAAGCCTCTGGCGTTATCTAAGTCAGCTAAAGTCCTTGACACATATAAATCTAGTTTAGGTTTATTCGACCCATGGAGAGCCAAATCCCATTCAGACGAAGCCTTTTCATTTTTTTCACACGTCCATCATTCGTACTCTCGGATAGATTTTTTTCTTTTGGATAATTACTTTCGATCAGAGGTCCACTCATGTGAATACCATAGCATTGTTATCTCAGACCACGCCCCCGTATCTATTGATATTAGCTTTCCTAGTCGTGTCCCCTCATCCAGACAATGGAGACTTAACTCTTCCCTACTAGCCCACACTTCCTTTAAAGAATTCCTTCATACGCAGATCTCCTTGTTCTTTGATACTAATGATTCTCCAGAGATCTCTAGACGCACGCTATGGGAAGCATGCAAGGCGTTTATGCGTGGCCAAATCATCTCCTATGTCTCAACCCTAAGGAAGGCAGAAAGGCGAGAGTCGGAGGCGCTCACTAAGGAAATATTTAGAATTGATCATTTGTATGCTTCAGCTCCTACCCCTGCTCTTTATAAGGAACGCCTTCAACTTCAGTCCAAATTTGATTTAATGTCCACATGTAAGACTCAGAAGCAGTTATTCCTCGCTAGACAACGTTTCTTTGAGACTGGGGATAAAGCGGGAAGATTATTAGCACATCAGGCGCGTACAGCTACACTATCCAGATTGATCCCCAAGATCAAATCTACTTTAGGTGAAGTTACCTCGGACCCGACAGAGATCAATAAGACATTTTGTTCTTTCTACACTAACCTCTATTCCTCCCAATGTCCTCCGGATGTTTGGGATGGAGATAATCCTCTAGATAGGACAGTTTTCCCCAAAATAAATGAGGATTTGTGTAGGGAGCTGGGAAGTCCGATCTCTATCAAGGAAGTACAGGAGGCAATTATGTCACTTCAGAACGGTAAAACTCCGGGCCCTGACGGGTTTTCTGTTGAATTTTTTAAGTTACTCCCTGTCACAATTGCACCAGCCCTCCAGAGAATGTATAATGAGTCTTTTGCTGAGGGCCGCCTGCCTCCCACCCTGTCGGAGGCCTCCATTTCTCTTCTGCTTAAGAGTGATAAAGACCCTCTTATGTGTGGTAGCTATAGGCCCATCTCCCTCTTAAATGTTGACCTAAAGATCCTGTCAAAGATCCTAGCCCAACGCCTACAACGGGTCCTACCAAGTATAATATCTACTGACCAAACAGGTTTCATGCTTGGAAGACACTCTTTTCATAACACAAGGAGGCTCTTGAATATCATTGGCTTATCTAGTTCATGCAGTCCGGAATTGATTATTTCACTGGATGCGGAGAAAGCCTTCGACAGGGTGGAGTGGAGCTTCCTTTTTTTTGTGTTGCAGAAATTTGGTTTCAATTCAGAATTTATATCTTGGGTCAAATTGCTTTATGCCTGCCCAGTCGCCTCAGTCCACACAAACGGACTCCAGTCTGCCCCATTTCCCCTTTATCGAGGAACCAGACAGGGCTGCCCTCTCTCCCCCCTCTTATTTGCTATAGCTATTGAGCCTTTAGCAATCTGGCTGCGTCAGGAGGGTGGGTTTGAGGGCATCACCAGAGCTGGGAAAGTTCATAAATTATCGTTATACGCCGACGACCTCCTTTTATACATGTCTAATCCAGCTGCCTCTCTTCCCGTGGTTCTAGATATCCTCGACAAATTTGGGTCCTATTCAGGCTATAAACTTAACCTCCACAAGAGCGAAGTTTTTCCCATCAATTCTGCAGCTAAAAGTATACCCCCAGCTTTTTTCCCTTTCAAATATGCTACAGACGGGTTTAAATATTTGGGGGTGCATATTACTGACTCAATTGATCGCCTTTTCCCAAAAAATTTCTCTCCTCTCCTTGAGAGGTGTAAACTGGACTTTGTCAGATGGTCTGCACTCCCATTATCCCTAGTGGGTCGTGTTAATTTGGTTAAAATGGTTGTTTTACCCAAGTTTCTATATCTTTTCTCACATATCCCCATCCTTATTAAGAAGTCTTTTTTTAAATTGCTCGATCAACTAATAAGCTCTTTCCTCTGGGGCAAAAAAAATCCACGCATCGGAAGATCAGTGCTACAGCTCCCAAGGGCTCTTGGAGGCTTGGCATTGCCCAATTTCCTACACTATTACTGGTCCTGTAATATTCATAAACTTTTATACTGGTTTAACAATGCTGCAGGCGGCTTACGCCCCACGTGGGTGGATATGGAACTTGCATCGTCTAAACTGTCTCTTCACTCCCTGGTTTGCTCCCAACTCCCTCTGTCTACCTCCAACTTCACCTCAAATCCAGTGGTAACTAACACCATTAAAATTTGGATTCAATTTAGGAAGAGCCTAGGCCTCCATAGGGCCTCAGATCTCTCCCCCATTGTAAATAACCACCTATTCCTGCCCTCTTGCACCGATATGGCCTTTCGGACTTGGTTTGACAAAGGGTTAACTAAATTTAGGGACCTCTACAACCAAGGGACTTTTATGTCCTTCCCTGAGCTCTCGAAGAAATTCGACCTGCCTAGAACCCACCTATTTCGTTTTTTTCAGACAAGGCATTTTGTCCAGAATCAGAACCCCAAATTCCCGAGTCGTCCCCCAGAAACCCTGGTTGACTTGTTATTGGCGCTTGATCCCGAACAAAAGCGGCTAATTTCTAGCATTTACAGCCTTATCAGTTCTGCTATTGACAGCCCAGCGTCCGGCCCCAAGGATTCTTGGGAGCAGGAGCTTGGAATCACTCTGCCCGATGATTATTGGCAACAAGTTTTACGGTTGGTTCACTCCTCTTCAATCTGTGCAAGGCACGGCCTCCTACAGTGTAAAGTTGTGCACAAAGTTCACTACACTAACTTGAGGCTATCTCGGATTTACCCCAATGTAACTGACTCTTGTAATAGGTGCAAACAATCCCCAGCCAACCATTCCCATATGTTCTGTCTCTGCCCTAGGCTCGCCACATTCTGGTCCGATGTCTTCAAAACTCTTAGTACAGCATATAATACTACTATCCTTTCAGATCCTCTCTTGGTCTTGTTTGGTGCCCCCCTGCAGCCTGTCGCCTCTAAAGTTATACAGACTGTTCTAGCCTTTGCCACCCTGTTAGCCAGGCGACTTATACTCCTCAATTGGAAACACGCTCAACCTCCATCTCATAGTAGGTGGGTGAAAGAAATGTTACTGTCCATTAGACTCGAAAAGCTTAGGTTTTCCCTCAACTGCTCCTTAAGCTCTTTTGAAAAAACGTGGAGACCTTTCTTAAATCATATTGAATCTCTGACATCCCTGCCTGACTGTGACGACTGAGCCCCCCCCCCCTTTTTATTTCTCTGATTTTTTAATTGTTATTTTAATTTCTTTTCTTTTTTTTTTTTTTTTTTTTTTTTTTTCCATACTTATGTATTTGATGTATGCATTTTGTACTGTTTACATTTTGTTTACTGAGAAGCGTTCTCCTTTGGGTGGGATTGTGGGAGGGATAAAAAGACGGGGAAAAAATGGACGAATGGAAGTTCTCTGTGACACTGCTCTGTTGTTTTGTTGTTCTAATTGCTTCCAATAAAGAAAGTTGATAAAAAAAAGTCACCAAGAGCAAACATGCTGTGGAAAAAAGCTCACTTTTTGGTTTAATGGTTACTAGCAACGTTTAAGGTCAATACAAATCATCTGGGGAGCTGAAAGCTTCAGGTTCACTGTTAATGAGTTTCTGATAATCTGATGACCTCTAAATTGTTTGGGGAATACAGCATGCACCACATGTCCCTTACTCGACTACCCTTTCTGGTTGCGTTCAAGGTGCATTTATAGACGATAAAAAAGACAACAATTCCCATTACAATTTTTTAAAGCAAACAAATTCACTGCAGCAATTTTTTCTATAATGACTTGCTGGCCTCAGAGAATATGGGGCTCCTGTTTGTGTTTATACAGCCCAGGTGTGATAACAACAGCTGCAAACATGTCCACAGGTTCCACTTGCTATTCCCAACAGGGAGTTTACACCAACAATTCTCCCTGCCTACAGATTGTATGACCTGAATGCAGCATTGCAGTCTACAGTACTGTTGAGTAACTTATAAAACATAAGCAGTGGTTACTCGAAAATTGGATTTTGGGTTTAACTTCTCTAGAGTGATGAAGTGGAATGTGAACATAATCCGGCCACATTATGTGTGGCTTGATATTGAGTAAGAAAAAGGTTGATAAACGCTGTGAGAATGGGTCGGCGGATAGCATTTCTCCACGATCTCAACTCGTCTATTACCGACGTCCAGGAAGCTCTACGCAAGTCTATGGGACTCCCTGATAGTTGATTTTCGACGCTAAAGGTCCCCCCAGTGCGCTTGAAAGTAACGCCAAGGGATCCTGACATAACGTCAATATAGGACGAGTTTGGAGTGAGAATGTGATCAACTATGCGTTCATTAGGACGTTCACCATTTTTTGTTTGTACCTTGTGTATTAAAGGCGCCATATTATGCTCATTTTCAGGTTGATATTTGTATTTTCTGCCTCTACTGTGACATGTCTCCATGCTTTAATGTTCAAAAAGCTCTTTATTTTTCTCATACTACCTGTGCTGCAGCACCTCTTTTCATCCTCTGTCTGAAACCAGATCCCAGTCTGCTCTGATTGCTTAGCCGGCCGGCTCTGTTTTGATTGGTCAACCGCTTAGAGACGTCCACTAGAAGCGAGAGTATTAAATAATGATATGATCATGTTACAGAAGTAAAAAAAGGAGTCCAATGGAGGTGTTTCGGGCCTGGTTGGGGGGTTTGCGATGAAAATCTCTCTGCGAAACTTTTGGGATTTTAATAATAATATTTTATCTTATTTGATGCATGATTTCTAACATACTGTACAACCACAATAACATAAGCTTATGCATTCATTAGATGTCAATGATTTTTTTGGTTTGTACCTGGTGTCTTGTACAACTTGACTCTGGCGCTCAACTTCAAACTCCTGGAAAAGGTATAGACAAAAGGTCATTAGATTAATATGAGCTTCAACATTTGAAGTCGAGATCAATTATGAAATGATTAATACCAGTCAAAAACACAAGGTAACTGCAGGTGACTGTAACTAGACTTTGTTGAGTTCCTCTCTGAAGTAAAACTCGTTGTACCGAGCAAAACAAAGATTAAGATGCTTTGTTCCTTTCTGAAGCACTTTTCATCATGATGAGAAACATAACAGTATAAATCCCACTGTGGTGCACTGATAAAACTTGTCTCCTCAATGTAATCTTCATCATCTCGTTCTGTTCTTTTGAAGTGCTGTGTAAGCTTTTATAAAGTATTATCTCCAGAGTCAGTCGGAGGGATTTTATGTACTATACAGAAAATTACATTTGGTACTGTATATTGGAGAGTTAATCTGATCACAGACTCCAACGTGTTTGCTTTGACTTTTAAACTTTCCTCACTGATTCACTGCAGGGAGTTATTTTATTCTAAAGTTGGAAAACAATCGCATAACTACAACCAATTCCAGATTTTGCTCCGTCATGTTGAGGTCCAAGAGTCAATTGCACACCTGTCTGTTCCGTCTCACACTCCTTCCTACTCACGCCACCTGCCCCTTCGCACACTGACCTCACAGGGACGGTTTGTAGCCCACACATCATCGACCTCATGACAGCGTGAGAAAAACGGGACACTGAATGTCCTGTATGTCATTTTCAGTCTTCAATTCCTCCCAGCCCGTTACTATGGAAACTGTGAGTTGAGGCGAGTTGAAGACTAAAAATGCTGTACAGATACAAGGAACAGCTGCTGTGGAAGGGTCCCATCCACAATGAACAGTGGAGAACATGAAGTGTGAGGTGAATGCACTGTATTATGGGTACATTTACACTGAATCACCTTTTGTTAATCTTGTGTGAATACATAGTGGTTTATACTGTATGTCAACGGAGAGCAAATGGCAGCTTCTCTGACAAAAACTGTTGCAAATGTGGAAACTAAAGTCATATATAATGGTTTTACATTCAAATTGTGTCTTTGAGAAATGTTTTAATGGTTACAGCTACAGTTCACTGCACAAGTGTATTATTTGTAGTCTTATTTTAGTAAGTACTATGAGTTTAGCTCTATAACTTTTTAGAGCAGCTTTAAAGCAGATTTAGCCAGAGTTGATCCAGAAAAAAAACCATGTCGCACCTGTATTTGAGAATCATTTTAAGATGACACTGCTTATGGTCTTGAGGATCAGTCTCATAAATGATACGTCCAACACACTGACATGTTGTATTAATTCACATTCCATTTTATTGCTGTGAATTGCCTTATCATGACTGACAGTTTAACAGGCTGTGGGATTTAACGAGTGATCTACTCCATCACTGCACAAATAATTGATTTGGTTAAAGTCTACTACTATTTGCATTCACTTCGCTCAAGTTCAAACCACAATTCGGGCTCCAATTGTTCATCGGACCTGCAGCTATTGATTCATTTAGTAACAATTGATTCTACCTATTATTCCTTTGAATAAATCGGATTGGATACTTTCACTTTAATGAAGTCAAATAGTAAATATACACAAGACCTATGTGGAGGTATTCACACCAAAATTAAAATAGAAAATTGGCTTTTGAAAAAAAAGGATAATTGCATTGAGGATTTTACTTAGTTTTGCTTTTTTTTTTTCAGAATTTGGCCTTTTTTTAAAATCATTTTGGGACATACGCACTGAAGAGACTTGCAATTATTGTCCCTAGACTTCTGATTTCAGACGTAGTTAATTATGAAGTAATTACCCTATCCGATAATAATCCAATGCAGAGGCAATCATGTAATATAATACATTATTTTATATATATTAAATATTTATATATGTATATTTATATAGTCTTAAAGTTACAACCGGCCCTTTGAGTGCAACCATGATGCTGATGTGGCCCGTGATGAAATTGAGTTTGACACCCCTGTTTATTAATACATTAATATAAGTATTCCATTTATTAAGTTGAAATTTCTGTGCTATTTTCTACAAGAACTTCAAAAGAAAAAGAAAAAGCTTGGTGCACAGACATGTCGAAGCAGAGAAGCTTGTTGTGTGTTCTGTCTAATATATTCAGTAATTGGGAAACAAACAGTAATTTGCTTATATTTAAATAATTGTGTTGCAGTTATGCTCATTAACTGGTTGAGGAAGATCCATTTATTGCTAAGCATTATTGCCCTTCTGACTGGGAGATCACATGTTTCCGCTTCATTGTGACAAAGACTATATTAGGTTGGTTGCTTAGGGCATGACGGAGCGGTTGGGGCATATTTGACTGCAGTTTATGAACTAGTTTTCAGAAGAACTTTAATCATCATTTGACCTAAATGGGAAACCATTTTTGGTAAATAGTTTTTAGAGCCTTTATGATGAATTACCTCAAAGTTGAAATGCCTGACATTGTCATTAGATGATCACATTTTTAAATTGGAAAATGTAAAATGGGGCCATATTTGTATTGACCCCTTTGGCATTACACTTAATATTACTCTGCACTTTTGTCTATTGGAGTTGCAATAAGGTTGAAAAGTCTATTGACGAAAAGAAAGAAATCACTATTTTGAGGTTAAGTTAATTGTGTAAAAAGCCTGGCCATTCTGTTCTTAGGCTCTCAAATATGTTGATATATTTGGGTTTTGGCAGGGTTAGGGTTAGTTCAAAGACTCAATGATTCAAAGGGGTTATTTTCATATGCAGAAAAGCTACACAGAAATTGGCAATGCACATTTTAAGTCCCGGCCCCGCCAACAGTGCAAAATACACTATAGTCAAGACAAAAATAAATTTAAAGTAAAACAGTTCAATAAAATATAGTGTGAGACATACAATTTGTTTAAGTAAAATGCAGGAATAAGTAAGCTGAGTAAGGGTTAGGTTAGGTTAGGCTTAGGGTTGGGATTTTGGGTTCAGGGCTGTGATTTCTTTAGGACCTGTGGATGGGCGTGTGTGTAGATACATGTTGCGTTTAAGAGGTGATTATCTGTAGTGCCGAATTGTCCCGAACATTAGGGTTAGGGTTAGGCCCCATAGTCTGTTTTATAACACTATGTTCCTCTCCTACCTCTATGACAAGAAGCATTCTACAGTGAACTTGACAAAAACAGTGGGCTGAATGAGTGGACTATAGTTGAACCCATTAGCTGAACTGGTTTTTTTTGTGGCTTTGATGAGACCAATTTAATTCCATCAGTGTCTAAAGAAGTCAGTCCAGCATCATCTGTTCAAACCCATTACACAGATGATAACGCATCATAAAGTTATAAAGCCAGTCGCTTCAGATACAGGGCAAAGCAGCAATAACATGACAAATCTAACGACCTTATAATTCCTGCCACCTTAAAACTCACAACATTGCTAAACACGCCCTATAAAATTTCCTTTCACTAGATAAGAAATGGAACAATATTTCAGTCCCTAAATTGGCTCTCCTTCAGGTTCTCGACTTTTAAAACCAAAGGGCCAATGTCGACTCAATGCATACTTTTAACAATGTGATTATAAATAAATTCGAAAGAGAGTGCTGTAAATTATCGGCAGGCACAAACCACAGTTAGTTATGTTGGACTCCGAGACTGGACAATGAGAGCTTAGTTAAATGCTGTGTGATTTGAAAAATTCATGTGACAGGCAATAGTTACCATCACCGTCAAACAGAACAAGATTGGATTTATTTCTGGTTGCCAGGGAGCTGCTTATTTTATTATTTCAGAAAGATGATTTCAGTGTGGAAATGATTGATAGACATAAAAATACACTGCCACCCTTAACAGAATTGGAATGTGCCAGAACATCTTAAGAGGAAATCTGTTGATTGTCATTCTGTTCACAAGTTCCTTTGTGATGCTCATTATTTTTCCGGCTATAGCTCCCAGATCATTTCTACTCTGTGGTGTGCAGTACACTTCAAAAGAACGGGAGTTTATTAGATCAAATTAAGACAGGCAATCGTGGAATTAAGTAGTGGGTTATGTGCCGACGTCTATAAAAAGAAGCTAAATGCTTCCTGCCATTTATTCACTTCATTTAGATCCCTTAAACTCAATTAAGTGTAAGTGATTGTCTGCAACTGAACTCATATCAGACTGTGGTGAGAGCACTGCAAAGTTTTCGATATAAGTTTTACAAAGAACTCTGTCAATAGTCTATTTGCCTGTATATGGAGTCCTATTGTAAACCCACATGTATTGAGTTCACAAAAGTGTTATGTTGAAATGTATAGTATGAGTCTCTAGCATATAGGAACTGCTGGGTGCTAAGTTGCATGTGTTGGGCAATTTTGTGAATTAGCATGAGTTGAGTTAAGTAGCATAAATTAGCATTATCACCTATATCCCCAATATTTCAAAAAAAGATTAGCCAATTTGGATGTTATTGGAGTGGTTTTGGAGGGTTAATGAGGATGCTGAATCCATTTCTCAGAAGTTTTAGAGGACTGTAGATCAAAAGTAGTTTGTTCTAATCATTTAAAATGATTGATTTGATCATTGATTGAAAATGAAAAAGGTTGCCAAATGCATTCATATTTTGAGATTATGTTGGACTTTTATGAAACAAACAATACTTATCTCACAGAGCGAATGTGAGTGAACTGCAGATGATTGTATTTTTGTGCACGGTCACCTATGAACATATAAATCCAGGCACATGTAATCCGTCCAACGAAATGCATCACCCAAACATGATTGACCGGTGTTTGGTGAACTATTCAGTCATCTCTCTTTGAAACACTCCGTCAGTGCATCTGTCTGTCATGCTTCATCTATTAATATGTCATCGCCTTCACCTTTCTCTTGACCTTAGCCTTGATGCCCCTGTGTCTCATCTCACTTCCCCTTTTTTTTCTGTTGTCTCCATCTCCCTGTGTACCATCTTCCAATGCTCGTCAGTGTGTTGTTTGGACAGCTGAGGGAGCGGGGAGTTTGCATCAGCACCGCTGACGTTGATTGTCTTGTTTCCTTACATCTCTGTGTAGCCTTCACTGATAGATGACCTATAGGTTATGGACGGACTGACAAAAGGGACGCATGTGTTTCTCATTGTGAGAAAAATGTCTTTGTTGATGTGCTGAGGCATCTAAGCACCCAGCATTTGACAGACAGAAATTTGCGGGAGAAGTTCAATGTCGAGTCAAGTCAATAAAAAAGTATCACAAAGTGAGCTAGTGGAGCATCGCAGCGGCGAAACCGTGCTGCGCCAGATGCACCGCATTTGCGGCTCAGTTGAGGCTCCCTCCGCAAGATGAGGCCCCCTCAGCAAGATGAGGCCCCCTCCGCGAGGTGAGGCCCCACGCAGTCTGCGTGATCTTCCTGCTTCACCCCATCCCATAGTTTTTACTGGTTACCAGGCTGTAATAATATACTTTTAGTTTTAAAACGTCATGTTTGCTCCTTTCACAAAATACCGGAGGGAGGAGCTGTAGCGTAAAGGATTATGGACATTGTCCCGCCTACAATTGTGGTACTTCTTTTCAAAAGAAGGGGCACATTGTCTTTTACTTACAACTAAAATGCAGTAACCTGTTTCCTCAGACATTCACCATCAGATGAATCCCAGGAACTATCAGGAGGCACCTCCCACAATCAAAAATGGACATTCCACCAAGTCATGAGCAGCAACAACATCAATTTAAATAAAACATATATTGAGTAATACACTTGAGGTCAAGATTATATAATTTCACCCATAATGACGATGATAACAATTTGGGCTAATGGTAGAATGACGATATGCCTTCAACCCCTGATACAGTACTGCTTTTCAGCAAAAGCCCAAATTAACATCACATCTCTTGACTGTTACAATGATTCCTGTTTCTTTATACATTTGTTTTGATAACTCTATGTATCCAGCAACCCTTTATTGTCTTGATGTCTCTATTTCGATGTCTTTCTCTACAAATTAAACTTTTCATAAATGTTGTTTATGTGACCAGTAGTTGTGAAACAGATTAGGCATGTTTTGCGCTCATGAGAAAATGTAGTAGACTATAAGTATACCTGAACATGTGCGTATACTAAGTATACTACGTTTACTCAAGTGTGGCGTCTTCACATTACCAAGAGCTGAGGAAAGGGACTTAAAATGTTGTTCCAGTGCTTGTCTGAGTTGTGAATATGTCTAGGCTGGAAATGCCTGGAATTTAAAGTATAGCCAAATACCCTGAATGCATTGTTATGCCTTCAACCTACTGCTGGCATCCTCAATAATTCAGAAACCCCCCACCTGTCCATCAGCAGATACTTGCACTTTGAGCCGGGTACCATGGGGTCTCTGTTATGTGCAGGTTGGAGAAACACAGGAGGATCTGCATGAAATCATAATCCTGACCCTTCCAGATCTGTTTCTTGGGTTGAAAAATCTATCCAGGGGTCCATTCACTATTTATCATTCCCTGACAGGTGGTGTATACATTTCAATGCCTTTCCTCTGTGCCTTGGAGACAGCCCGTCTGTTCTTTCCTCAAAACATTTTCATATGTTCTACCCTGGTTGGAAAACAGCATTGTTGGAGGTGTAAATGTTGAAGTGAAATCACTGTGACAATGCCATAACTTTGAAGAAATATGGTTATAGTAATGTCTTTTAAATCTTGCAATGAAATGTCAATCTAAATTCATCCTATTGTGGTTTTATCAGCTGTAAATGAAGGATGTAAAATCTTGCATAATGAACTGCCACTTGATATGTAAATCTTGCTGCTAATTGAGGGATCACAATCAACTTACATATTAAAGTTTACAATTCAGCTTATACTTTGGTGACACTTATTTTCCATTGGTTTGGTTGTGTTAAGCAGGTATTAAAAATGGCAAACGAGATACATGGTGACGCTTGTTATGCTAATCAAACAAGTGATGCTTGTTTGATTGAGCCTAAAAACTAACCTTGATGTTTTCAGACTAAAACTGTAATACACAGTAGCTATCATTGTAATTATTGAAGATTACTCAGCTGCTAAGTTGTAAGAGCACAGCTGCAGAGTTGAAACCAAGCAATATGCTCAACAAAAAAAGTTGACAAATTCTTCAATACCCAGGTTCAATGACACACTTTTTATGTCCGTGACAACATTTTGAATATTATTATTTTGTTGTAACAAAATCCAGACCATAGATAATAAAATGGTAATTTCAGTTCTGCTTTGTGAGAAAATGTCAGATGTTCTGCATGCCGACCAACCCCCCAGTCTTTTCTGACACACTACATCAGGAACACTGACATAAATTGTGAGGGGCAGGATTTGAATGCTGGGGTTATTTGGCTGCTGTAAAAAGCACAATGGGCTTCATTACTTTAATATAAAAGTGCAGAGCAGGTACCTGTGCCATTTTGTTAAAGTTGTACGGTTAAAAGTAATTTTAAAACTAGACAAGGTGGACCAGATGCCAACCTGCCACATGTAGGACAATAACATTTATATTGATCCATAAGCGTATAAATAAAGTATTGTATGTAGTCTGTCGCTTAAAATCATATTCACCTCAATGCGCGATTGAAATAAAAACTCTAGTAAATGGCACAAAAAGCTCTGTAGGAATTGCCCTTCACCAGCTGCACATATGAGTAAATATTCATTTTCTTCGTCGTAGTTTTCACTATATTCCACCAAAAAAGTGCATCCCGGTGGCTTGTTCTGTTTTGTGCCAGTAGGGCGTTATGTAGGCGACGAGAATGGTGACAGGTGGGCAAGCCCTTGACCCCACCCACGCGTGTGTTTATTGATTGACATCCAATCAACTTCTGGACATTTATTATGTTGTTAAAATGCTGAGCAGTCCGGCACAAAGCGGGTCACCATAAGACTTGGCTGTAAAGTGAATTTAAAGGAAACATTTCTAACTGTTGGTGGCAGTTTAAGATACAGTGTAGAATTCTGTTTGAATGTAGGTCAACTTTGTAGAGTAGGCCAATTGGTGTGTAGACACTAATCTGTCTCTTGATATGCTTCCAAGTGAAAAAGCAGCTGACAACAACCACTAGAGTAGTACTGTGGGATCTTACAGGGGAGATCAGGTGGAGAGAAAAAAGGGTCTAAACAGTCCTATTTTTAAAGGTCACCTATTATGCAAAATCCACTTGTTCATGTCTGTTATACATAAACATGTGTCCCCTCTGTGTAAAGAGATTCTGAAAGTTTCAGGAAAAAAGATTTTCTCTCTTTTTGTCCTGATCCATTTATATAAACCTGTCTGAAAATGAGCTGATCAGTGTTTGGCCACTTTATGATGTCATAACGATTTTTTGGCTTCTGTAACCATTAGTCAATAACCAACCAAGGTACCCCCCCCCCCCCCCCCTTATCACCTGAATCTCCTCCTAGAGCACCATTGTGTTCTTTTTAACCAAATATCTCTCAGAGGGGCGTGGGGAGTGGCTCCTTATTTTCATCTAAAGCAACAGACAGAGAATCAGCACTTTTGAAACAGGGCTGAAACAGAGGGGATTATGGGATGTTACAATGATGATCTGTTTGGTATTTCGAGCCAAACACTTCAGAGACATGTTTTGTATATTTCTGAGACCTATAATATGTTGTTGAAAAACAGTATAATAGGGGATTAAGTAACTTGGTTCACTTGATTTCGGGAGAGAACAATCTATTTCTGATCAAGTCTTTGTCCTTTGCTTGAGCCAGTTCTACAGATGTTTCCAGGCCCTGCTGCGATGTAAGGTTCCTCGACGAGGGTCCAGCGTAAAGAGCTCCTCCAAGGTCGCCACCAAGGCCATGAGGGGGATCGCAATCGCTGGTACCCGTCGCACCAATGACTTCTTGTTTATGGTGGCTTCCCTGGGCCATCCGGCGGGCTCCGGGCCCCATCTGGGACCGTTTGTGGAGCCAACCGTTGACATCACCAAAGCCCCTTCTTCAGACATCAACAAACATGTCGAAGTGTCGATTGCCAGTGATTGGCTATAACCACGAATTCCCAAAGTTTCCAGGCTGGAAGAGAAATCATGAGAGAGATGATGTTACTGATGCATGGAGAGGTGTATCCGACCAAATCAGGTGGATTTATTGCAGCTGTTGTATCAGCTTTATGACAGCTTAGAGATGGAATGGACCGGTAACAGAGGCAAATCTTGTACTGCCTTTGGTCGATATATAAAACCAGCTGGAGCTTAGAGTTCTCTGCAGATAAAAAGGAAACATGGTCTTTTCTGGGCATTTTAAGGATTTCTTATCACATGTTTGCATAAAGCACTGTCAGACTGTTATGGTAGGAGAAAAGGATTTATAGGGATCATTTTTTTGTGCAATATCTACGTTCGGTAAAGAATTTACTATGACATGAGAGAAATGTACTCAGAAGAGATAAGATGTATTTTTGTATTGATTGGTTATTGATTGTAGCAGTGGTTACAAAGTGAGGTAGAAAGAACACATGTTGTTTGTCATCTTAAGCATTTCAAAGTCTTTCCTAAGGTACACAACATTATGAAATATTGAGCAATGAGAATGTACTAGAATTGTTTTTTAAGTATAAGTGTTTTAGCTTTTTATTCATTGCCCGTAATTTTCCTTTTAATTCATCACTTGTCACTTTAAATTGCATAAATAATCTTTTGATTAACTGCTTAAATGTGTGGTTCATTGGAAGTAGCATTGCTAGCATGCTAAGGGCATTAACTTTCACCAGGAATATTGACCTAGGGTTAGTGAAATAGGTGCATGTTGGAGAGTTACGGTATAGTTCCTTCAATAATGACGTGCATGTGCACTGTTGCAGCATGCAATTGAGGTTGGAAATATACAGTGTCACATAATGTTCAGTGGTTAGCAGTAATACAGATACTTGCTATCAGCAGCAATACTAAACATGCTTTTCTGGACTGATACACACATTTTGAGGGCTGTTATATCTTTTATGTTACTTTTGTGACCAAACCCCAAAGCGCAGGGTGTACTATGTGTTGAAGAACTGGTTCTCAGACTATTTAACAATGATTAGCAGATCATTGCCTTGCTCATTGGCACACAGTCAGGCTTTGAAAAAAGAAAGTATAAAAGACAATCTGACCAATATAAATTATTTTCTAGTGTTGCAAAATAAAAGACTTTACTCGAGTCAACAAATATGCTTTAGATGGAATCATTTTGTTCTGTATCTGCTTCTGTCTGTCTGCAAAACTAATTTGACACTTTTCCCTTTTGCAATACAAAGATATTTGAAGTATTTTAAAGCCGTGTTGTCAGTGAATGTCTAAGCTATCAGTGGTGTGGTACTTTTTCGCTACTGCCTAATTAGTGTGTGCGATTTACTGGTAATCCACTTTTAGCAAACTGTTTTCTCTGTGCTGTCAAGACCTTGTATACATTGTTGTACATGAGTTGATACCAAAGCTATACAACTTGTGATATTTTTTGGAGGAGAGCTGTTCAATAAAGGTTTTTGTATCTAAATCAATGCTGTGCTTTATTTTGATGAAAATCTATTTAAAAAAAATAAAGGTTGTTATTAAAGAAGTATTTAAGTTTGGTTTGCTGTACAGAGTGTACCGAGTAATAAGGGTAAATAATGTCTGGATGTTAGAATGATATACTAGTCAGGTTTTAGAATGTGTATATTCATACTTATATACAAGAAAAATGCTCTCTTTATTCCCTCAACTTCTTCCTTTATCATCAACTTTTGACGAAGTGGAACTTTTCTGCCTGGACTTTCAGCTTCAGGCTGAGAAATTTAGCATGATATAACTTATGACGCAATTTAGGGAATATTTAAAATAAATGAAAATGGTTATTGTTTTAAAACAGGTCATCTTTAACCTTAGAGAATTAGGTTGAAACAGTGTTTTCAGCCAAAGAGCAAGCATTAGCTTAAAGGTGGGGTATGTAATTGATTTCAGAAACACTTTTTGTTATATTCCATGGAATGCTCTTAACATCCCAATAGCAATGAATATATTAAATGCCTTGACAATAAGTACATAAAAAAATTTCATCTGTGGAAGCCGTAGCGCTGTAAAAAGCACGACCAATCATTTTAGCCGGCCCGGCTAAAATAACTGGATGGCCTACCTGCCTGTCAGCCTTCCATCTGTGCACAAACTCATCTCGTGCCCTCATTGGTCATGTGCGCGTTTGTGTGTGTTGGAGGAGGGTATGGAGCCAGATTTGGGTCAATATTCTAGCGCGCAAAACAAGCTACTCACGAGCGGAAAATGTGCTTTTACACGCGCATAAAATGACCCTCGCGCGCAGATTAAACCCCCGCGAGCGGCTATGCGCTCGCTCGCGAGAGAGACAGCCCTCTTGCTCGCTCGCGGGAGTGTCAGCCTCACTCGCTCGCGGAGTCTGTCTGCGCGCAGGTGAAAAGTTTCTGACACTTTGGGGCGGAGCCACTGGACTTTGATTGACAGCTGCCAGGAAGCCCGGAGTTGCCAGGTTTGATAAATGCCTGAACTACCAAGAGCCGTGGAGTGACAGCAGCAAGATCAGTTGGACGAGATTGAATGGAAAAGTTGTCCATAAAAAACTATTATATTCGTAAAGTGTACAGCTAATATATATATATATATATATCAATTAATTTTATATAAAACAATATATTTTTGAGTGGGCTGTATCTGTCGAAAACTGCAAGCTACTGTCTGCTGTACGCACCTCCCTTACGAAAATGAACTATAGTATTACTATAAGAGTTGTATAGTGTCCTATAGTAAGTTTGTAGTGTTCTATAGTATTTTTCACCAGCTATCGTATTACTATAGTTTTTTCTGTAGTGCCATTTTATTAGCTATAGTAGCCCTATAATATTTCAATAGTAATACTATGTATCTAGATCTTTGTAGTATTCCTATATTATTTTAAATAGTATAACTATAGTATAATATATCGTGTTTCTGTAGTTGTTTTTTGAACACACTATAGAAGTAGAATAGTTTTACATTACACAACACCCTGTTTTATATCAAATTAATTGATATATATATATATATTAGCTGTACACTTTACGAATATAATAGTTTTTTATGGACAACTTTTCCATTCAATCTCGTCCAACTGATCTTGCTGCTGTCACACCACGGCTCTTGGTAGTTCAGGCATTTATCAAACCTGGCAACTCCGGGCTTCCTGGCAGCTGTCAATCAAAGTCCAGTGGCTCCGCCCCAAAGTGTCAGAAACTTTTCACCTGCGCGCAGACAGACTCCGCGAGCGAGTGAGGCTGACACTCCCGCGAGCGAGCAAGAGGGCTGTCTCTCGCGAGCGAGCGCATAGCTGCTCGCGAGGGTCATTTTATGCGCGTGTAAAAGCACATTTTCCGCTCGTGAGTAGCTTGTTTTGCGCGCCAGAATATTGACCCAAATCTGGCTCCATAGAGGGGCTCTGTAAGGAAGTCTGAAGGAAGAGGCAGATTTTTTCGGGTTGTGTACTTTCAAATTCTAGCACACTCGAGCTGGTTTCTCCAAAATGACATACCCCACCTTTAATTTGCCGGTTAATGTAGTTGCATCTTGTCTGTCTCTATTTAAATCAGGCATGCATTATTGAAAAAAATCTAATAATTTGTAAAGTGTATAATGTGCCTTCTCAGTAAGGAAGGCTTGAGAGGTAAATACACATTATTTAAGTGGACATAAGAGCGTTATCATTCAAAATGCACTTGAAAGTTTAAGAAAGAATACAATTACTGAACAATTCCAAGGACCAATATGGATATATAAACAGGCTTTATAAAAAGGTTACCTGAGGTAGTCAGCGTCTTATGAAGTTACCCTCTTTAATACACATTGGTTTTCCAGAGGGAATGTTAAATGTCAGGCTACCTCTAACCTGGTCACAAGATGTTTTTTTTCCTTCACTCGAGATCCTCTTTTAAATTGGAACTACTACAAAGACATCCCAAGTTGTAATTTCACTCACTGGTAAAGAAAAGGGGAGTCTCATGACCACCTAACTGCCCTAATTGTCCGATATAACAGTGCCAACTTTCCAAGGTCAATGAGACCTGTTTTCATCTTAAATCTCTTTGTCTCAAATCTGGTTAAAAAACAAGAGAAAGTTGTGGTGAAAGAAAAATTACACATCAACACAGAGATGAGAGCAGCCAAGCACAAAGCGTTGTGGTGTTTTTAACCGCGATGTAATTCCACTGGGAGAGCTTTGGACTACAGGGCATCTGACAAAAATAACTTTTAAATCATGTGTGATGGATATTGTAATGAATCCATGTGTTCGAGAATAACTGGGAATAGTGAATCGGTTAAATTCATTATATAATTACCATCACACTTGGGGTAAATACGTTTTACTACAACAGTTGACATGAAGTGAATTATCATAACACTGACTGGACCATAGTCTTGGCAACCAGTTGTGGATATGACAAATGAACTTGATTGACCCAGGTATGAAAGGATTTCTTTATTAGATATACGCAACATATTGATTTTGATACTGGGCTTAGTTGAATATTGTATATTGATTGGCCGATTTGGAAATTCAGCATTTTGCTCTGACGCTCTGATCAAGGGACCAGGTGCAGTCAGATCTATCCGCAGAAAGAACTTGGTAAATGTTACGTCAGTTTTAGCCAAATATCAAATTATTATTCCTCCAAAAAAAATGGAAATGTGGAAAACATTTTATAATACTATTTTTTATATTCATGGGCAGCACAGAATTTTGTAGTCATGATGATGAACTGTCGAAAAGAAAAAAAAGTAAAGAGGGCAAAGAAGATAGAGAGCTGGACGTCAGAGAAAGCAGCAGAAAAGAGTTTATGGAGAAGACAATGTGGACAATCTTGGACAGTTACAGAAAATCAGTGCTGCCGTCATTCTAAGTTTGTAGCTGTCGATGCAGTTTCAGCAGTTGGTACGCATGCGAAAGGGATTATTTTTTCTTAGAGGAAGCAATGCATTTGTTTAAATTAATAAAATCACATTTAAATCAATATTTGTTATAAACCAGATAATGTCCTCATTTGGGTCATCTGTGGATGGCAACCAAAAGTTTTACAAAAACTGCAGGAACCTAAGCCTATCCACTGGAGAATGAAACTAAATTGGTAAAGGGGCTTCAGGTCGAACAAATGTGTTCTCAGCACCGACTTTAAATCCCTTTCAGGCTTCAGTGCATTTTCAGGGATGTTCTCTTAATCGCTTCCGTGTAAAACTTTGACCTCGGCTGTTTACTGTAAAGCCCCTGGTGAGCGGAGATGAGACTTCATTGTGGTGTTTGATAAAAGACACTCCTGTTGAAAAGCCAGAAAACTGGACTAAATATCAGTTATGTCCATTCTTTGTATAGCTAATACACCAATGCATACTCGACCTGAAAATATGATATCATACTCTGTGCTTAAGGTCATAATGATAATTATAAGTCATAATCAGTGCTTTCATGTGTCTTTAAATGCAAAGGTTTGTTCAAACTCTCAAAGGGATGAGCTTCTTCCTACAGGGTAGAAGACAACTTTGAAACACATGCATAGTATCATGTTTCATAGCACATAAGGTTGCTGTGGTTATTGCCATATTATATATCAAAGTAAACACTAAGCGATCTATTAGCAGGGTAGCATAAATCTTCTCCTCTCATATTAAACAGTAATGGTCCCCGCAGCACAGGTGGTCCAGTGTTTGTGTTTGACCCCAGCCAAACCAGACGGTCCAGAGGATTCCACAGGTAAATGATTAATAGAGTCTTCGATCATCTGAAGCAGCCTACCATGACTTTTATCAAAGGCTTTGCAGTTTTCACTTGGGCCTCTTTGAGTCAGGTGCCAGGGGGACAAGGTGACAAAATGTTGGGGGGGGGGATTCTGGGGAGAAGTTCCATGAAAAGATCCTATCATTCCCTTATGATATGATGTGGCTGTATGACAGGTTTTTTTTTTATATTTCTTTATAATTTTTCTTTGGTTTTATTTTTTACATTTCTTTTGTCATTTTTCGAATTTAATCTGTTTATGTGATGGATGAATACAATTACAACAATTGTTCCATATGTATTGCATATCAATGAATTTGGTCTAATACAACAACAAAGACATTTTTCAATAAGCTAGAAAATAACATTGTAAAATGAAGTCAAAATGTATCTCAGTCAAATACCTGCGTGTTTCAGGGCGATCCCGTAACCTGAATCAATAACATTGGAGGCATACAATACCAATAGATCTCACAATTTGGAAACACGTATAAACGGAACCTGTTCCATATTGAACAACGTCATCTAGCAGCTACAACAAAGGCTCATACTGAAGATGAGCCTTTGTTGCTTGGCTGCTCTTATCTCCGTGTTGATGAACCTTTAACCCTTGTATGGTATTCGGGTCTGTGGGACCCGTTTTCATTATTTAGCTAAAGAAAAATGATGTGAACTATTTTTTCAAACCCACACTCAATGGCCTTGGCTCATTTTCTGTGAAGAACATATATCAGAACATATTTTCAATGACCACCCACTGTACCACCCCCTATACATTTACATTACATACAGGGTGTTCGGGTCCCGGGGGGCTAACAAAAGTGTGGAATTGTAGGTCCTGTGCACCTGTCTGGGCCTTGTGTGTGTGTGTGTGTGTGTGTGTGTGTGTGTGTGTGTGTGTGTGTGTGTGTGTGTGTGTGTGTGTGAGACTTTTGTGTTTCTGCCCCTGCCATTCCCGCACAAGGTTGCAACATTGTTGATAAATTCAAGCACGGACACCTGTCTGCTCTCACATTCCCGTATTATGTCTTGCGGGAACCAATCTTTATTTTTTTCACACTCTATCCAAGCTGTATTTGGGGCAAGACACAATAAATAAAGCTTCGCCAGGTTGGGTCCTTATCACAACTGATCAAGATGGCCAAAAGATTCTCTGCTCAGAGGGCCTTGCAAATTATTCTGGAAGAGAGACAACCATTTGATGATGATGTAGAGGAAGAGGAAGAGGTTTCAGAATGTGAGGATCACATTTCTGAGAATTCTGTGTCTGACAGTGACTTTGAAGAAGAGGATGAGATTGAGCATCAGCTAATTGCAAAAAAAAGACGAGCCACAGTACCAGCCGGTCAGTGGGCAAAAAATGAGTAGCACTTTTATTCATTAATGTGGCAAATATTGCGGCCGCAAGGCATTGTGGGGCAGCATTTTCTCCTTTCCTTTCATAAAGGAAGGTCCAGTGTTTCCTAAGCTACTGTAAAGGAGGTTATAAAGGAAGTTTCAAACCTCCCCTATCATCTAGAGCTGTGGTTCTCAACCTTTTTACACCAAGTACCACCTGAGAAAATAGTTGTCTCTCCAAGTACCACCATATGACCAATGTTAAAATACAGTCTATGCACAGTTCATGCAGGACTCGGAGGCAAATGTATTCATAATAACATTATTTATTGTTAGCCACATACATGTACAAAGGGCAGTCTCTCTCTCTCATCACTCACTCACTCACACACCACAAGTGAGAATATAAAGAAGGGTGCGTAGTAATCAGCAGCGAACCGCTTCGACACGTGTACCCCAATTTGTGTTCTTTGAAATTGAAAAGGATATTGCATTGTGTTTGTTACTTTCGTTGCAGTTGTATATGTCTTAAGTGTAATTTGGCTTGGCTTCCTATTTTGTATGGACATGCTTTTATTTTGAAGGAGAGTTAGCGCTGTTGACAGGAAGTTGTTGTTGCTATGGAAACAACGTGACGGAGATTAACGGAGAAAAGTCATATCTACATATAAAGACGGAGAAAGTAAACGATAAAGTTTAAGGTTAAGTGTTAGCACCCCCTGAAGAGGCACAAGCTCTTACGTTGATATTGAGATTTCAATTAATTCAATTTGGCAGCCGCAGTGCAGTGCGGAGCCAAAAAAAACGAAAAAACAAACAAAAAACGAATATCCGAATAATGAAATTGAAACCCGAATAGTACTCCAACGAACGAATATTCGGATATTCGGATATTCGGGTACAGCCCTACAGTGTTGTGGCTGTGCATATCACTTTTGCGTTGTTGGCGGAGCCTGCGCTTGTGCTCGATTGATGACTGTCCTCCTCCTCATTCACTTGTTCACTTTCGCTGGTAATATTCTCCTCTGTACCTCTCTCACAACATCATTCAGCTTTCTTCTTTCTTTAGCTTGCTTGCAACGTTCGCTAATCGTTCGCGGGTAGTATGGTCGTCATTAGCAGCGCCAGAAAAAAAAAAGAAAAAAAATGTTCGTTTCTAAATCTAAAAACAACAATAGCCTATTAGAACTTATTTAAACCACAGTTTCAATTATCTCAAGCTTATTTTCATTCATTGTAGTATTTTGATAGTATGATTTATTTTTTAATTAATGTTATTCAATCAAGCCTCAAACTGATGGCACTTGTCCCTATAGCCTGTTTAAATTGAAGTTGTCTGAGGTCCTTACCACCAGCTGCTCTTGCAGTAATAAGTAGTGTACCTTTCTGTCCCAAATGTGCACAATGTAGGGACTGCTTTTCGTCTTTTTGTTTACTTAGTTGTGTTCTCTGTATTTGATATGTCTGTGTTATGTGTAAGAACGTGTAACGTTGCTGCCTTCTTGGCCAGGTCAGCATTGTAAATGAGATTTTGTCTCAATGTTTTCATCTGGTTAAATAAAGGTTAAATAAAATGTAAAAAAAAAAAATTAATAATTTTTTTTATATGTCAGATTCCTCCGTGTACCACTAGCGGGAGCTTGCCTACCACAGGTTGAGAACCACTGATCTAGAGAATTCGAACGGCTCTTATCATGGCTGCCACTGAGGTACTTCCGGGTCATTTCACTCCGTTAGGAAGGTTCCTAAGAGAAACTGACTATTCGACTGCAGCCAAAGGCAATGTAAGCGTCCATTCCCATTGGATAACGGAGAATTTTAAACCCGGAAGTAAGTATTCTCCTTACTGTCGATTGATTTTACATTGATATCTGCACTACTCATCAACTCAAAAACACCAGATTATCCTTGTTAATTACACAACAGTAATTGGTTTAAATTGTGTACAATACTTTGGTTTTTTTCCCCTTCGATTCTGAGAAACAAATAGTTTTATCGCCCTTTCATTTTTGTAAAGCACTTTGAATGGCCTTGTGTTGAAAGGTGCTAAATAAATAAACTTGTTTTGCCTTGCCTAAGGTCTGCTGCATGTTTTGTTGAATGTGTTATATTTGATGAAAACATTTAAATATTAAGAGTACATACTTTCATAGGGGAAAAGTAGAAGGTCAATGATAGAAATAGAAAATAGAAAATATCAAGAAGATACTGTAAATGATATCTAGAATAAAACAGTTTAGTGCCGGATGTACAAAGATATTAATAGGAGGATGTGCAAAACAGACAAACTAATTAGGCTTTATTAAAACATTAAATAATACTTTAGGTTAAGGTCTTCTTTTAAATAAGCAAAAAGCTTTGGACAGTTTCATCCCACAGGCCAGAAGACTGTTAAACACCTGAACTTTGAAACAACATCCATCTGGCTGCAACTTAGAAATTATGTATCTAATATATCATATTGCAATCACTTGTATATAGACTCTTATTGCACTATTTCACTATTTTACCATTTTTATTTTTGTATTTTATTTTTTCTGTTTATCTGTTTTATTGTGTTGCACTGTTGGAGGAGCCTGTGACCTAAGATTTTCATCGTCATAACTACACTGTAGCTATGTTCGCATGACCAATAAAAGCCTTGAACCTTGAGTAGAATTACAAAGTAACAATAAATTGAATGTTTTACATGCTTCCGTAACAAAAACATTTCCCAACTTGGGATCAATAAAGTATATCTTATCTTAAGATGATCAATGGCTACTGCCATATTTGCAAAATTTGCCTCTGAACCTTAAGTGCATGTTTCAGGCTTATCAATTAACAACAGGAGGGGTCACAGACATAAGACCAGCTATTAAATAAAACACTTCTGACCTGAGCTGTCATGTGGATATATGAATGCTGTCCATTATGGACACAAGCAATTTTCACCCATTTATAGATGATATTTTAAAATGTGACAACACCAATGTGTTCCCCTAAACCTCCAGGGGTGTGCACAGTTTAATACTGGCAACTTCTAATTATGGGAAATACGAAAACGTCTTTTAAAACTACAATTCCCAGTAGAGACGCGCCATATAACATGTTGCGAAACACACAAATAGCCAGCATGTGTAGTTCTGGGGGGGGGGGGGGGGGTGGACTCATTCGAATCCTGTTTTGGATAGTGTGCCTTGGGTGGGCTTCATTCCGTTTCAAAGTGCTGTTTAACGCTCGGCGTAATCTTGGCGCACTGCCACTCCAACATCCAATCACAGAGCTTGAGGACTAATCACGGGGTTTGTCAAGCAAAGCGGCTGGTGTAGTCCTAAATGATAGCTGAGGATTATGGGTAGTGTAGTGTCTTTGCCATCCTAAACCCCGAAAAACTATTTGTTTCTCCGAATCGAAGGGAAAAACACAAAAGCATTGTACACAATTTAAACCAATCAATGTTGTGTAATAACCAAGACAGTCTCACTCCCTGAACGTCCAGGAGCGACGCTTGGTCAGGGTCATATGGCGTGTTGTGACGCGCCGAGTCTCCTTCAGCTTCATAAACGGACGCAAAGAGCTTTCAACTGATTGCAATGTATTCCCATCGGCGGCGGTATTTGACGCTCAGGGAAGCACCGCATCGGTCCATGTCGGCGGCATTTAAAGGCAATGTGAGCGTCCATTCCCATTGGATAACGGAGGATTTTACACCCGGAAGTAAGTATTCTCTTTACTGTCGATTGATTTTACAGTGATATCTGCACTACTCATCAACTCAAAAACACCAGATTATCCTTGTTAATTACACAACATTGATTGGTTTAAATTGTGTACAATGGTTTTGGATGTCAGAAGACACTACACTACCTATAATCCTCAGCTATCGTTTGAGACTACACAATGCGCTTTGCTCGACAAACCCCGTGATTAGTCCTCAAGCTCTGTGATTGGTTGACCTCCGACTATATTCCATATGAAAAAAACGTTTCGTAAAAGATAAAATCATACTTTATTCAGCAGTGCTTGCTTTACTCTTTGAAATTCATCACATAAATGCATTGTAATAAATGGTTCGGCTGCATTAAATATTACACATCTGGCTTAGTTCTTTATTTATCTACAGAGATCGGGCCTCAGAATAGACCGGAAACTATTCTTTTACAGTTCTGTTTTAATTTCACAATAAAGTTAATACTAATATTTTGTTTGATATTATTATTTTTTATTAACTAGACCGCTGGTTCATGTTAAGACCATCTTTTCTGTGTTGGTGTGGGTTTTTCCCATCGCTTTTGTGTTACAAATATCAAAACAATATATGTGTGGTCGTCTGTGGATAACAAAATATATCCGTCGTAAACTAAACCGGAAACAGGAGTATATTTTATTGTGTTAACACTGTAAACTTGACAGCTTTTTAACCCGAACCACCCACTGGTTAAAGCATGTTATTACACGTTTAGAGTAATCGCAATGCAGGTAGATTGTTGCTTTTTAATTACTGTTTTTATATGCCTTTTTCTTAATGTCTTTCATTTTTGTAAAGCACTTTGAATGGCCTTGTGTTGAAAGGTGCTGTATAAATAAACTTGCCTTGCCTTGCCTAAGGTCTGCCGCATGTTTTGTTGAATGTGTTATATTTGATGAAAACATTTAAATATTAAGAGTACATACAAAATAGGAGTAAAGTAGAAGGTCAATGATAGAAATAGAAAATAGAAAATATCAAGAAGATACTGTAAATGATATCTAGAATAAAACAGTTTAGTGCCGGATGTACAAAGATATTAATAGGAGCATGTGCAAAACAGACAAACTAATTAAACCTTTATTTAAACATTAAATAATACTTTAGGTTAAGGTCTTCTTTTAAATACATGTAAGCAAAAAGCTTTGGGGGTATCTACAGATAAATATTAAGCCTGACAAAGTACTAAACGTCTAATATTGACATGGTTTGTTTTGGGACTTGACAATCAACTGTCCTGCAGTGTTTACTATGTTGAAGCACTTATTTTAACTGATATTATACATATGAATTATACTCTTATAAGATGTATGTAGATAGAATAAGAAATGTGCAGAATATGACAGTTTAATGGTGGAGGTACACACATATTGATAGATGTCTTGTAATGCACTGTTGAGGAAGCTGTGACCCAAGTTTTTCATTCATTGCATAACTACACCTTAGTTGTGTATAATTATATGTCAATAAACCTTTGGCAATCTTGAAATCTTGAAAGGGATGTGCAAAATAGCCATTATATACAGTTTTTAATTAATTATTAGTAGAGAATAACGAGTAATGAATATACTTTATAGGGATCTGCAGATAAATGTTTAGTCTTCTCAAGGACCCACTATCAAATATCTCGCCTGATTGTTGGCACTTGACAATCACCTTCCCTGAATTTTACTCAGGTGTAACTAAAGTCTGATTTAAGGGTTGTTTATATTTCACATCATTAATCAGAATCTGCAAAGTAACTAAAATAAACGTAGTGGAGTAAATATACCAGGTTAACCTTAAAGAAAGCCCTCAGGATTATAAAAGACCCCCATCACCCCAGCCACAAACTGTTCTGTCTTCTGCCGTCTGGCAGGCGTTACCGCAGCATCCGGACTAAAACCACCAGACTCAGGGACAGCTTCATCCCACAGGCCAGAAGACTATTAAACACCTGAACTTTGAAACAACGTCCATAACATTCATCTGGCTGCTACTTAGAAATTATTTATCTAATATATCATATTCCAATCACTTGTAATAGACTCTTATTGCACTATTTCACTATTTTACTATTTTTCTTTTTGTATTTTACTTGCACTATTTTTTAGGTTTTTCTGTTGTATTGTGTTGCACTGTTGGAGGAGTCTGTGACCTAAGATTTTCATCGTCATAACTACACTGTAGCTATGTACGGATGACCAATAAAAGCCTTGAACCTTGAACCTTGTGTAGAATTACAAAGTAACAATAAATTGCATGTTTTACATGCTACTGTAACAAAAACATTTTCCAACTTGGGATCATTAAAGTATATCTTATCTTATCTTATCTTAAGATGATCGAAAACTACAATTCCCAGTAGAGATGCGCCATAGAACACACACATATAGCCAGCATGTGTAGTTCTCGGGGGTGGGGGGGTGGACATGTTTGAGTCAAGTTTTGGATAGTGTGCCGTGGTTTCATTCTATTTCAAAGTGCTGTTTGACGCTCGGCGTAAACTTCGCGCACTGCCACTCCAACATCCAATCACAGAGCTTGAGGACTAATCACAGGGTTTGTCAAGCAAAGCGGCTGGTGTAGTCCTAAACGATAGCTGAGGATTATGGGTAGTGTAGTGTCTTCTGCCATCCTAAACTCTGAAAAAACATTTGTTTCTCCGAATCGAAGGGAAAAATACAAAAGCATTGTACACCATTTAAACCAATCAATGTTGTGTAATTAACAAGGATAACCTGCTGTTTTGAGTTGATGAGTAGTGCAGATATCACTGTAAAATCAATCGACAGTAAGGAGAATACTTACTTCCGGGTGTAAAATTCTCCGTTATCCATTGCCTTTAACCGCCGCCGACATGGACCGATGCGGTGCTTCCCTGAGCGTCAAATACCGCCGCCGATGGGAATACATTGCAATCAGTTGAAAGCTCTTTGCGTCTCTTTATGAAGCTGAAGGAGACTCGGTGCGTCACAACTGCACGCCAAAAGGGACCCTGACCAAGCGTCGCTATTGGACGATCAGGGAGTGAGACTGTGTTGAACTTGGTCTATCGGGTCTTTTAATGGTACAATGAGTACTACAAAGTACTGCCATCATCTTAGATTTTAAATCCTAAAGTTCAACTATTGAATGTTTGACTTTGACAACAGAACTCTCCCCCTTAAAGAAACTCAAGCAAAGTTTCCAGCGTTCCTTGCTTGCTTCCTGCTGATAAAAGTTAAAGGGTTTAGCCCCTGAAGCTAGCGACAGATTAAGCTAAGGATCTCTTAAGGTGGGCTGACCTTTAATGTCTACAAGTCCCCCCCTCCCGGTGTAAACGCTGAAAGTATACTGTACATTAATTCAGCTGCTGCGGCTACCTTTGACTTATCCTATTGAGTGAATGGTCCTTGGTATACTAACTTCGTAGTCTATATGCTCAAGCCGTGCTGTTTTTCGATCAAGTACAGGCCAAGTGTTCAAGAAACAAGGTGAGCTTAAAGGTGACGGCAGATAAAGTAAATACCCTTTTTTTCTATTAATAATCACCTCACACTTCCTGTTCGAAAGTTGCTGTACAGTTAAGTTCCACTCTTGTCCTCTGCAGTTCTTTCTAGCTCCCCAATCAGTGTTTGTCATTAGCCCTTGGCCTTTAAGTCTACTGATCTTTTACTTTTAGTTCCTGTCTTCTATGCCCTTCAGACAGGGCACAGTCTTAATTGCTAATGTATTTTCATTTAATCATGGCTTCTCTGTAAACTCATTTTGTATGTAGAGATAATCAATGAAAGTTCTCAGCACTAAATCTATCAAGCACCTGATCTTTTGTTTATTTAAGCTATTTAATGTTCTTAGTGAAATATTTTATATTACTTATATTACTGGATCATTTATTTCAGTGAGGACACAAGAACATAATCTATTGTATATTTTAGCCTATAATATTGTTTTAGTTTTTCAATTATAAACTGTTCAAATGACTGCTGAGGATGTCTAAAACACCAATATGAAAATCCTTTTAAATAGATGAGGGATGGACTGTGTTTCTCCGATGTTCTGATGGTCCCTGAATGCTCTGCTGAACTTGGTGACACTTCCTGACCTGGCGTTGTCGGAGGTAATTACTGTCTCCAACTTTGAAACAGTATGGGTGCGGGTGACAGTATGGTCTAAATGAGATTCATTAATACAATTAAATATTAACCAAGTGGGAATTTCTCTGACAAGGTGGCTGGAGCCCCGTAACCCTCTCGAGACATTTCTGCAGGAAGTGCTAGATTTTAATAGAGGGGCCAATGCTGGCTCAGGGGATTTGGAGCTGCAGTCAACTCAACGATTGTTAAATCACTGCTGCAGTGAGCATTGCAAAAACAACTCTGTAAAAATGCACTTAAGGTGTCAACAATATGAAAAAATGAGCATCTAAAAACTCTCTAGGGGGTCCCCTGTCTTCTTAAGTGCTTGTATTATGATGCCAAAATATGTTGCTTTGTTCCTTTAAAAACATCTCTAAAATCGTGTATCTCTTTTCATAGCTTGTCAGTGTAACCTGAGTCAGTTAGTTTTACTGCTACCATTGAGAGGGTCAAAATGAACTGTCAATTGAACTTTTTCTTGTTCCCAAAGCCTTGTTTAAAAGTGTTATTGCTACCTGTCCTACAACCGATCAACCATTGCATTTGTTGAATACTGCTTTGTCAAAGCAATGGGTGGTGTTCTTTTAAAAGAGACACCATTTAGACAAAATCACAAATACAGCATTAGATAATACGCCATGAATGCTCAGTTGGCTAATTGAAATTCCCTTTTTAGGTGCACTGTCATTACCTGTCTATCCACAGAGAGGGTGAAATTCAAAGTGTCTTTTGAACAGGAGCAAGTTGGCACATAACAAAGAAGAAGCTAAACAACATTTGATGCTAAGTCTTTCATATCCTCGATAACCTTTGGTATAAATAATCACAGAACACAATGGTTAGTCATTCCTTTTTAAACGGCGTTTCAATGGGTAATCCGACCCGAGTCGTAATCCTTAGAAATGTTATGAAATCAAACCCCCTATTTTTCCAAGAATAGAGTAGATATTATTCATATTCACTATCAAACATTTACATTAATTCAAATGGCACTGCGGGGTAAACTTTGGAGTGGAAATAGACTAGCCTCTCTTGACCCTGCAGTGAGGAAGCATTTTAGAAGGATCTCAGAAAAGGTGAGTTTAGATTTGGGATTTAAATGTTGACAGGTTGGTGCAGTCTCGGATGTGTTTACCGAGAGAGCACGATGGGATGGAGGAGCTATGGCGCAGGTTCTGTAGCCACAGGTCCTGTTCATGGTTTTCAGCATTGGAAACAAGACTGACATCACAGCAGGAAAGAGTGAAGAAGACTTTGAAATGGATCTGTTGGAGATATGGAGCTTCTGAAGGCAGGGGTGATTGGAGAGCAGCAGAGTTGTTGTTAGTTTATTTGAACTTGGATGATGTTCCATACAAAATACTGTTGCAGTAGTTCTAGAAAAAAATGTGGTTAGAGACAGGCTGTAGACTGTGGGTGTGGAAAATGACGGGTAAAGGAGTGGAAACATCAGCCACTGTCTATTCCATCCCCACCTACATAGTCAACTTTATGAGCGAGCGTTTAGGAGATGCAAGCTTGTACAGATGGACGATTTTGACCGCATTTGTAAATGTGGTGAAGAAATGCATTCCACAAGGATGCTTTTCAACTTTTTCATACTGTTCTTTGCGCAGGATTTTAGACTAATTACATAAACATCGGTCACAAGTGCCATTGTGTGCTGTAGTTAGTTTGACAAACTTGCGGCACAATAGAGCCCAATCACAAGGCTTTAATTGGAGCCATGGGAGTTATCAGGTCATCCTTGTGTTCAGTCTAAGAGGACTATCTGCTAAAAGATCCCACACTGAGGTCTCTGCACTGACAGGAAGCCAATCATTCCCTTTTATCTTTTGCAAATCGTTCTATTCATAGTTTTTTTTATTACAAAAAGGCCTCTACCTAAAAAGATTTAAAGAGGCAAGAGGCCTTTTCTAACAATTCAATCAATATATGTAAGAAAGAGTAAACAGAAGCACAGCAATTCACAAAAACATGATTCTATACTCTATGTCTTCTTCATTAGTGCTATTCTTTCGAACACAGTCAGCTTGCGTAGCAAAAGAGAAAGCTCTAGCATTGCAAGACAAAGAAACAATCTTAGAAACTAAATCCATTTAGAGTGTAAAGAGGAAAAATAAGTGAGTCAGCTCTCTTTGTGTGCGTGTCATAGTGATTTAGGTGAGGTTGCGTTGTCTCTGTAATCATCCACAAGCACGGGCCAAGCTCGGTTATAGAATTTAATTATTCAGGCGTCAGCTGTTGAGGATTAACTGAGGAAATGTGACAAAAATGGAGGATTATTAAACTTTGCTGTGGTATTTCTTTTTAGAAATCCTCAAATAGATTCAAAACTAAGAAAGGGAAACAAAACTCCAAATAAAGTTCAGGGGTAATATGACTTCTCCCTCAAAAAGTCTCTTCCTTGCCCGAATAAATTAAGGGATGGTTGAATAGAAAATATGTCACCGGGTAAATGGAGGTAAATCTATGGGGTGTATGGCGACGTCTACCATATTCAAGAAGTTCTAATAATGTGAAACAGCAGCAGGATAGAAAAAACGTATCTGAAACAGAGGGGAATTGGAAAAAGACAACCACAAAGAAAACATTTGCAAATTCCTTTAAAGATCAACATTTTATGTTCATGGTTGTTATGGCTCTTAATGCATTATATAAACCTGTATCGCACAGAAACTTTTGCCTAGTGATTGTTCAATAACTTTTACATTCGAACATTCAACATAACTGTATCGTAGTGTGAAATACTATTAAGATCAAAGGTAAGATACGAGTCTCAAGTCAATTCTGTTTCACTATTTTATTGAATTATTTTGGAAGCACAAAGTACACACTCACACACACACAGCCACGTAATAACTTCAGGGTTCATGACTTTCAATTTCAAACTCCACCGTTTTGCCATCTGACAACACATAAAACTTTAATATATACCAAAGATTGTTCATGGGATTTTTCAGCATTGGGAAAGTATCGAACTTTGGTGGCATTTCCATATTTGACATAATTACATTTGAGTACCAAAAAAACGAAAAGGTCGATGTACTGTTAACGAATGAGTTATTTTTTATCCAAACAGCAAAAAGGTCAGATTGAAGTCATAGATCACATAACTCTAATGCAGCAGACAGGTTAGCTGTTAAAAATTACTTGAAAACGAATTGAGATGCTACGAGTCAACTCCAGATTAGGATTGTAGTAAATTGCCTTTTCGTCGTCATACTGGACCCATGCTGAAATGAAACCATGTGATGTGAAAGGGTCACTTTAAACACTGAAAATAATAAGGGGCGTTTTATTATGGGGGTTAGTGGACTAAGTTACTTTGGGAGCCAGCCTCAAGTGGCCATCCGATGAAATGCAGTTTTATTGCAGTTCTTGGCACTCTTAAATAAGCTACAAAACATGATTTTTACCCCGACACATCCAACAAGGAGAGAGTTGCTGCTCTAGTTGCTGTTTATGACTGTCAGAATATACCAGTTTGACCGACCACCAAGTCATCAATAGCACCTAAAACAATAAAGCAAATTAGCTCAGACGGGCGGCTTGGCTATCTGACCAACACCAAACAAAGAGCAAAGTAAAATAATGGGCCGGTCAAGGCAGACACGCTTATTGTAAGCTGAGGTGACACTAAAGGTAGAATTGGACATGATATCCCGGTGTTGTAGTATGAGCCCGGCATTAAACTCCATTACACAGATAATTTTCTCTAACAACCACCTTGAATGAATTTAACACAGCCATTAAACAGAGAGGATTGACCAGACCTTGGGAGCCTCCCTCCCTGAAGCTTTAATACCCACTGCTGACAGTCTCATTTACCAGCCATACAGCTCAGGGTTATGAAGCCAGATGTTTACAGTAACGCATCTCTGCATTCATGTTTAGCTATGTTGCAGTAATAAAATAATAAATCCATGATGCATAAGAACAAGTCTGGCGTTTTGTGTATTTCAACCGTAAAGCCACTCTGAGCTGCCAAATTTGAGGCACAGACCTTTCACAAAATAAGATATCCTACCTGAGCACAAGAGATTGAAAAGTATGCATGCATGTAATCCATCACAATTGTATCTGATTTATAGCAATCTCACTTTTTACTGTTCACCTAAATGGAACATCTTATTGACATTAAAAGCATTCGACTGGCGAAACAGAGGCTTTTGTTGTGAGGAAGCCACATGAAGCGCTATGCGTTTATCAATTCTTATCACAGTGGCCACGATTGTCCGCGAAAAAGCTACAAGAAAACCACAGGAGTCACCAAATCATAAGAATAAAAAACTAGAGCAAACGGTAACAGTTAGCTTTGTTACTACATCAGATTTGTAAGCCAGACCACTACAGAGTAAATGCAAGAGTATAGGTGTAAGTTGAACACTGCCAGGGGAATATTTGGTTTAGCACTTCAAACATTATGCTGGGGCTTTATCTGCTGATTGGGAAATAGTACTGACATCAAACTAGAGGCAGCAGAGTTTCCCCTGGTGCATGAAATGGAATCTAAAGTAAAGGCTTTTTCCTAATTGCCTTGCCTGTTGTGCAGTCACACCTCCAGAGGGAATAACTTGCACACCAGATGGTTGTCCCTGACCTTCTGCACAAACAGCAGGTCACTTTACCAGCAGGGCTTCTGTCTTTTCTCTACTTGTGTTCTGACTGAAAACTGAGCCTTTGCAAACAAAGTAAGTACGATGTAAGGCCGAGGTATCACATTTCTGACAGCTATCATCCGTGGAAACTTAAAGACCCAGTGAAGTGTGCGCCGGTGCATGATCTGTTATGCTAATACGTATAGTAATGACCAAAATTGTCCATTGGAACCCATATAAAAGATGTTGGAATAGCAACGAATTTGACGAGTTGGAATTTTCCGCTGGGAAATCCGCCTTCGTGGGCGTGGCTTGCGATCTACTGCGTGACGTCAGAAGATGGGCTCAGCCGAAGTGTTTACATTCACCACCGTTCATTTTGTCTCTGTTTCAAAGTGGAATTTACCAACGTTTTTGAGCGAGTATTTTATTGGAAAGTGTTTCGCAGTCGACTGGAAGTGATTGCCAATCGAGGAAACCTGACAATGGAGGCGACAGTGAAGAAAAAGGGAGGAAAAACACACGGGAAGCGATGCATTGCCGCTGGCTGTGGTAATGTCAATTCTGCCGAAGTGGCGATGTTTCTGTTACCAAAAGATGAAGGTGAGTGGCTGGTGTTATTGTTTCGTAGATTCGTAGATTGTTTATGAAAAATAAAGGCCACTGTGTTTGTGTCTATTAACAAGACTATCATGGCGGCGGCAGAGCTCAAGTCGAGTTTCTCCGCCTGGAGATATTCTCACTATTTCACTTTTGTCGAGCACAAAGAAAAGAACGTTTTAGTTAAATGTAAGTTGTGTCTTGGCGGGTCAAAGATCCTATCGACTGCCCAAAACAGCAATTAAAATCTGTTGAAACATCTGCAGAAACAACATGCTGGGACGAAGCTAGTAGCTAAGACCACAGACCCAGACTCATCCGACGCCACTCCACCTCCACCTAAGCAACAGCGGCTGGATTGGCACTTTGAAACATATCTTTGTGTTTGTGTTTGTATAGATCACATTGCTTAGCAGAGTTCAGTGATGCAAATGCATGTCAAGTTGATCAACAGGTTGTATTATTCTCCGATGCAATAACAGTACTGAAATGAAGGCTACAGTATAAGGGCATTAATGGGTGCCCTTTTTTAAGTAACTAAAAAGTTACTTTTCACAGTAACGCATTACTTTTTGGTGTAAGTAGTGAAGTAACTAGTAATTGTAACTAGTTACTGGTTTTCAGTAACTAGCACAACACTGCATGTGAACATGAATGTTGCATCATGCTATGAACAGATGAATGTATGATCAGGTGATGGCCAATCCTGTGTGTAGATCTACTCTAGATCTATGACAAAATATTGTCCTCAACTAAATTGACTTCCATGGCCACTTTCCTCATCTATCCTGTCCGAAAAGCTGTCAAAATCACTCATTTCTCTCGCACCAGTATCACTTTCCGAAGGCTCCGCCATGTTTACAATCACAACTGGGCCCATCTTGTGACGTCACAGCCGCTATCGTCTGCAGCAGCGGTAGGCTCAGACTCTGAAAAATTTGCGATGTTTATCTCGTCCCTCGCACTTCCTAAAAAATTATTTTAGCCATGAACAGGTACAATTATATGTAAGAAATGAAACTGCCATTTCATTTTGGCGCAAAAAAATGCACTTCACTGGCACTTTAAGGTTGCAATAAAAAAGGGGTACCACTTTTTGCAAAGTTTATTCTAACAGATGAACGGCAAGTGCATTTAGTTTAGTTCCTTTGCTCATCCAATGTGACAGCAGGCAGTAGAGTGGCAATTGAATCTGTATTTCCTTTAGTGAGCCATCATAAAGTTCCTCCAGCAGTGTCTTGTCCAAGGGTTGAACTTAGTGAAATTGTCCGGCAGAGATATGCAGTATAATCAGCCCAAACTCATGATAGCCTATAGGGTAAACTGAAAGAGCAAAAACATGCACCCTATGGGTCGAATAACCCTTGGGCTGGTCAAGAAATGAATTACTGAAGGAATGTAAGAATATCTGCAGGTCTTTCACTCAATACATAGCATCTAATGCATTTTACCCAAGGGCATAAAGTGAACTAGTAACATTTGACGTTCTCATTCCTGGTCCAAATTGCATGAAGTATTCCATTTATAAGAGCCGGGTCTACAAATGTAATCTGTGTCCCTGCTGTGGGAGTTTCATTATATCTGAGAGCTATCACTGCAGCAAACTGGGGGCTCTCCAAATCAAGAAAAGCCTCTCTCTATTGATTCTCTCTGACATCATGTAATGTAATGTTGTGAAACAGAAACACACAGGGAGGAACATTTGGTTAATGGCAAGTATTGTATTTGGTTTGGACAACACTCATGTCTCAAAACAAGGCTGAATTGTTCTTGTGAAAAAGTCCTTCCCCACAGAAAACACCTACTGTATGACCTGGTGGAGTGGAGGAAGGTTGATTTGAAGTGAAAAATGCATCCGTGATGCAAGCCCCCCTACCCGTTTGTGACGCCTCTTAAGGTCCTTACACACCAAACTGACACCAAAGAACACCAAAGAACACGTCCCGACGTCTCCTGCGTCTTGGCCATGTTTCGCACTGGAACACACCGCAAAGACTTCAGCCAACGGCCAAGTAGCACGTACGAACTGCGCATGCGTGAGTGGCAATAACTCTCCTTACCAGCAGGCGGAGGTAGTGTGTATTCGTCATTCAAGAGGCAACAACCGGAAGACAGACTGCGTGATAACCGAGAGAAGAAGAACAGAGTGCGTGATATAAACAAACAACAAATAGCGTGTGCGTTTCATTTTCACTCTACAACGAGAAGCTCATGGGGCTTTCCCGAACCTGTGTCGAGAGCTGGAGTTAAATGAAATCTCAGATTTGGCTTCTTAATAGTTTGTTTGGGTCCCTCACTTCCGTTTCGCTTCTCATGCACTGATTCGCTAAGCTGAACAGCCAATCAGAGTGATTTCTTTGGCCGAGGGCCTTTAACCGACAGCCCACCGATTCAACATGTCGAATCGGCGGTGGAAGGTGTCGGCACGGCCAAAAAGACACAGGGCGGACACACCAAGACACACCAATCTGAGTAGGGCGACATCACGCTCACCGACGGCCCGATATCTATCGACATCTATCGACGGCCGAAATCGGCTTGGTGTGTAAGGGACTTTACACATTGTCAATGCAAATCAATACATAGCGGCTCTGCATAAGGTGAAAGAAGAGTCAAGACTAGAAAACAAGGCTATCTTGTCTGTTTACTTATATTCCAGTTTGGCTGCTGGCACACATTCATTTTAAATTATATTTTTTCTCCTTTAATTTTTCATAATTATTTAAGTTGCATACTGTCAGCGCTAATGCAAACTTGTGGTTCTTACTCGGCAAGTAAAGATTCATACACATGCCGAATTATTTTGCATGCTGAAGTCAGCTGTTGCCAATGCACACGCCTATTGTTGAGATCGCATCTAGGGAACTACAGCTGTGCCCAGTAAAAGGTAATTCAACTTTTTCCAAGTCGGAAATAGGCTATCGAGTTAGAACAGAGCATCTGATTTGTGTTGAGTTCAGAGTGGTTATAATGTAGTAGCCTTCTGTCCTTTTTAACAGACCTAATGAGGTTAAACAGTGGCTTGCCGTCATTAACGGTACTGCACTCTGCGCACTGTTGCGGCACATGTCAGGGGCTGCAGGTTTATCTGCCTTTACATGCTGCAGGGATTTTATTAAGTGACTTTTTTTCCATAAAGCAGCTATGGGGATCAGAAACTGAAGAATCAACAACATTCAGTCATGGATCAGTGCAGACTGATTTACTGACTCTCCTGCTTTGCTGATCCTGACTAGTGTGCTAATTTATTTTTAATGTATTAGATTATTTAACAGGGACTGTGCACATTAATATGCATTTCTGTAAATGCGGCTGAGGCTATTTCTCATCTGTAGCCCAAGGACAGATGATTTAAAGTCACGCTAAAAGCACATTATGATTTTTAAAGAATTATGAGTTAATAAAACCATCAAAAAAGCATCATGGACAGTGGTTACATAACCTTCAACCCAGCCACAATGTCATAGGTGCTTCAACACATAGCACTACACCCCTGCATGGCACCAATCGTTGTGGGCTTGGATGGGTCAGAGTACAGGCCTGTTTTTCAGTCCCAGTCCATCCCTGTATACAAGGGCAAATTGTTTACATGAGACTGACTCTGCATGGCTGCCCACACACTCTTACCTCTGATGGAACCACTGACAGGATTGTAAAGCCCAGGAGAATGGGATATTTGGGCCACTACCAACTACATGGGCTTCTGCCGGTAGGTCACTTTCTTACCCAGTGAGTTAGCTTGAGATAATATGGTTTGCCTTACACAAACCTTTTAAATGGAATCCCAGGAGGCATTGATATGTTATCTGATTTGCCAAACGGTTGTTCAGCACAAATAATGAATGCCAAACGAAGAACTAAAAATGTAATTAATGGGTCCGCCAAACTAAAGTTATTTTGTGTCGTCAAGGGTCTCGGGATTGTATTTTGATTTGCCTTGCTGACATCTCCAGAGTGTGAATGTGATTTGGACCAGCAGTAATAGTGGTGGAGCATCAAACTGTTCACTTAATTGGTGGTAAACTGCATTTTTATCAGGTTTACTTGTGTTCATGTCCATTTTAGATTAGGCCTCTCCTTTGTGAAACTGTTTTCATGCATTCAAGTAGGTTTTCGAGGGGTAATAAAGGTTTTCAAATGGGAATTATGACCAGTTTAACTTCCTAACACTTGCTCTTTACAATCAGTTAAATCTAAGCAAATACTGAAACAAAAATCAGTTGTGTATTTAGGCATCAAAAATGGTAATGGTATTTGTTTTAACCACTTAATTTCACTTAATTGTGACATCCATAAAAGCAGCAGCTGAAGGGGTTCTAAAAAATGAAAACAAATATGTAATTTTGTTGCATTGTTAAATTGTGTCCAAGTATACTTTATTATTTATATTAAACATTTTCAAAAAGTCTGTAGCAATCATAGACACTAAGATAAAGACTACAGCGCAGTGTGCTGACTATATGAGCTGTGCAAGAAGATGATCCACTGATAGATTCACAGTGCCAGATAAATGACCAGATCATCCATTCAAGAAGGTATAAATCTATATAAACCCTATAATGGATAAATTATATAGTTGGTGAACAGAATAAAACCAACACTGGCAGTTTAATGACCACTGAATGGGTTATAATGTTTGGAGTGAAATCTAAAAATCAATTTGGGACTCTTTAGAAATGAAGTGCAACGAGAACACGATCAGAATAATGTGGTCCCTTCCTTTTAATCTTTATATTCCCTAGTCAATACTGTGATTGTTTTGTAGTCTTTTCCTTTAAAAAAAAACATAAAAAGAAGCCAAATCATTCAGCGCAAAAGGCTTCCATGTTTGTACTTCACATTTCAGTGCTCTCGTAATCCCTCTGGAGGGTGATGGCTGTTAGCAACAAACAGCAATCTTCCCAGCTTCTCCCCACGGTCCTCACACTTCTGTGATATCATGCATTCTTCATACACTGACCCTCTTTACCTCCATACCTTCTCCGCTCCTGTTCCCCTACCCCCTCTTCCTGCCAGTTTCTCATTAACCACTGCAATTGTATCTGGGGATCAGTGGTAAAGTGGGCTATCCCAATGTATTATAGCTGCCTCTCAAGATACAGTGGAGAGAGTGAAATACAGATTAAGTGAGGGTTTCAGGAACAGCAATCTGTGAGGTGGGAGAGGAGAAATTCCCAGGGATAAAGGATGGCATTCCATACTTCATTAATCACCGGCCAGGATGACAGCTAGACTAAATCAGAAAGGCAAAGACTCTGATTCGGTCTCCATCAGCCTTCCTCCCTCCTAATTCTCTCCTATTCTTCTTTTACACACCTCACTCTGTCTTCATCAGATGTACCTTTCCCCACCTCAGTCCAACCTTTCTCTGTTTTGTTTGTCCCCTCCCAAGCCCACCTTGTCTCTACCTTACCTTGAAAACACAACACTTTATCCCATCCTGAATCTCATATGCCCCTTTCACACCAACGCGGTTCCCGTTCTAGCTCCGTGCTAGAGCTTTTCTTCGGAACCGTTTTTTCTTTTCAGCCTCCGTTTTTTTCACACCGCCCAGAGCCCGACTGGTGCTGCCGCTGCTGCGTCATGACGTCACTGTTTACGTCGCTGATTTTCTCCCCAACGGCGTTACGGCGCTCACTACAACAACAATAGGGGACTGCGTCGGGTCGATGATTTCAGTTGCTTTTAATCATACGAAGCCAGATTAAATTAAATAACAACTTCTCCAACCTTATACTTTTCTCCAGAGTGCCGTGGTTAATTGTTTATTAATATGTTTTAGCGGCATTTACCGACCGCTGCAGTGCTGCTCTTCCACCAGAGTTTATTCTCCCGTTAGCTCCGGGTTAACTTTTATTTGCCGTACTCGCCTTTAACCAGTGGCGAGCCGTCAGCCTAAGATATTCTAAAAAATAATATTTGAAAATATAAAAAACAAAACTTTTTTTTTTAAATATTCTTTTTTAAATATCTTTTTTTAAATATTTTTCATTAGTTTTACCAAAATAACTTGATTTAATTATATTTAAAATAACATTTCCAAAGAAATAAATCCTTCGAATCTGCCTGTTCAGTTTCTGTTGGAATGTGAAGGGTTAAATGCCGTCTCTGCGAGTTATGTGAAGACGGGAGAGCTTGTTGGTCCCTCTGTACATTCACAGAGGGCCCGCTATAGTAACTCAACGAGAGAGTAATGTCAAATGACAGTACAATTGACCAATCATATCTTCCCTCTAAATGGGTGGGCTTTATTTTCGCGGACTTTATGACAAGTTCCGCCCGCTGTGAAGTTTATGCAAGAGGTGCAGTGACGCGTCCTAAAACCCGGAAGTAAGCTGCTCTCGGGTTCCCTCCAAAATAGCTTGAAATAAGGTCTGTGGAAAACGAACCTGTTAGATAAACGCACGTTTTGTTCAGCCGGATAATATCCACATGTCTACCCTACTTTTATAATTTTCGAATCATAAATCTAATCGATAGATTTATGATCGATAGATTTATGATTAGCATAAGTTCGTTCATGATGGCTCATGTCAGTGATAGTGATGACATCGTTGCGAATTATTAACCGAGTCATTTTCAAGATTGAGTTACAATGATAAACTGGAGTGGCAAAGGATCAGCTGCATGACCCGCCATCAAGTGCTTCATCCAAAAGGACAGGAGGATGGACTTTGTGTTTAAGTGATTTGATCATCAGAGGTAGGCCTAAGTAATGTTCAATGTGGGCCGCCGTGCCGACTTCATTCATTTGTAATTGTTACTTGGCTGTGGGTGCCCTGTCATGATAGGTGTTTAGATAAATGGTGTTGTTTAGTGTGGTAGAGGGTCGCTGTCATTGATGCGTTTTGCACCCCGGGCTGTTGTTTTGATATTCCGATGAAGTATACGCTGTGACGTAATAACTCTTCTTTTTTTTCGAGGGAAGGGGGGGGGGGGATCAGAGGGCCTAGGTATAAAAGTCACGGCTCGCCACTGCCTTTAACTGTTAGCTCAGGTTAATCTCGCCCCCCTCCGACATAAGCGTGACGTATGCGGTTCTTGCTTCTAGACCGTCAATTTTTTGGTGCTTGAAACGAACCGGATTCCGGAGCTTAGAGGCGGCTTCGCTGCGGTGTGAACAGGAAAAACCGGTTCTTTTCAGGCTCTAGCTCCGAACCGGCCCTGGAACCGCGTTGGTGTGAAAGCCCCAATAGAGCCATTTCTCGCCTAATGGCACAAAGCTACATTGCAACTGGTGTTATATTTTTGGAACAAAATCCATTAATTTGCAGGAATCTCCTGTGCACTTCCCAGAAATCATATCGAATTATATCAGTAATCTGAGCTAGAATAACTTTTAAATCAAACAAAGATATCAAATGCTGTATCAATGTGTCTTTGGCACTGTTATAGAAGTTAACATCAGTTCTGTGGTTGTCCGGGGAATCAAAAAGCTAAATCTAATTAATTTGTCTTTTAATTTGTATTATTACTGTACCTGCATGTGTGCAAAAAAGGTTTTACCCTTTGACCTGAATTGCATATGTTGGTTTTCCGTTTATCTTGTTTGCCATATTGTTAAAGACCTTGAGCTGCACCCTGTGATTGACAAATTAGATTTGTAATGCAAGTTTTGATTAGATACACATTATATTGTTGTCTCTGCTACTGTCGCTTTCCATGTAGTGGTCAAATACAGGATGAAACCTTTCTACCATAGCTGAGAGCAAAAGAGCGACAGAGGAAAGCCCCTCAGCAGAGGAGGGGGAGGCGGGGCGCTCAGAAAACCGGCTCACAGATTTTGTAATGAGCCCATAATTTTCAATTACCCACTGTCAGGGCTGCTCCATGCTGACAACGGATGAAGGAAGCCTGTGATGTGCATCATTTCATGGGTCAGTCAGTTAATTAAGAAAACAAATGGTTAATTATATGGTCTGTTGGCACTAGATTAAGTGCTTTAGCATGTTGTTTTCTCATGGACGTGCCATTTTGTTCAGTGTGAAAAGATCAAAATGTCACCAAGTGACAAATTCATTTCAATTCAATTAAATATGTAAACCTGAAAAGAGTGTGTGCACACATGTGAGTCACCATCCATGTGTGCACAGCTTCATTATACTGCCACCAGCGACTGTTTTCATTTATCAAATACTATTCTGCATGCTATTCAGATCAATAAATGGTGAATCGTTTTAAACAGTTTTCGACACATTAATTTATATCCTAAAATAAAATGTTGAGGTTGTTAAAATGTCAGAAAATATTGGAAAATTCCCTTGCAAAGTTCCAAAAGGTTATTTCAAAATGTTGGCTATCTTTAATTAACCTTAACCTAAAGATATTTAAATTCACAGAGATATAAAATAGAAAATTAACAAAACCGTACATTCCAGAAGCAGAAATCCAAAACCCACTGTTGTACTAAGATTCTGCATTTGTGGGGTGCAGTGCCTTGCTCAGGGTTCTCAAGGCAAGTCCCTACGGAGTGATCTACTGCCGCCCAGAAGGAGGAAGGATTCTGCATCTTAGTAAGAAAGAAAATGAGTTGAACACAGTTTGTCTTTTATCCACTAATTGACAAAGCAACAAATAATTTCGTGCAAATGCAATGCTATTTATAGCCATGCTTAACTTTATCCATTCCCAAAATGAATTTGTTTACACAAGTTGTTCAGAAAAAGGCTTTTGAAATGTTCATGTATCAATGCAGACTGTGTGCGTGTGCATGTGCTTGCATGCGTGTGCGTGTGCTCACAACCAGCATCTGAAGTCTGTAATAATGTCGGCCTTTTCATAACTGTATAGAATATAGACCCTAAAATGAAAGCAAAAGTCCTTCCATTTCTGTCCACAGAACTCAGTGCTGTGATGATTACAGGCACTCAAATCAAAAATAGTCGTCAGCTGTTGGATGAGTATAGAGTTGAGGTTTTGACCTGTATGCTGAGGGAATAACACTCAGCTGGCAGAAAAAATGAGAGGAGTCTGTACATGATTACATGATTACATTATATGATTACACCGTATCATATGGTACTCACATCAACTTCAGTATTTCTCCGTTAAAGTTAAACCCTGAGCCTGTTTTTCAGGTCTCAGGCCCGAAAATGACATTCCCAGAACAAATTACCATATCTTCCCTTCTAAAAGGGTTAAATTAATAATCTTTGTTCTCAAAGTAATGATAAACCTGTGAGTTGGATGTAGAAAAGTCAGAATCAATATAGATGTTTTTTCTTTTAAAGAAAATTCAGATTGAACATAGTAAAAAACTGTAAATTATAGTGTCCGTCCAAAAATTCTTTTTTACTTATAGTGAAAACTACCCTTGGATGATGGGTTAGTAGACTAAAAGCTTTAGGAATCCAAAGTACAACATATAATAAGTACCCTGTATCAAGATTGATGCAAAACAAGGGAAATTTGACATTTTTAGAGAGATTTAGAAAAAAAAAACACTTCTGGGGTCATTTGGGTGGATTTTCCATATCTCTGGCCCCCCTTGGTCGATTTTGATGAATGAAATCTCTTTATAACCGCTAGAGCCAATGGAATCGAGGGAAAGTTCTACACACACAAACACGTTACCAAATAAGGAGTGAGAGTGATGCATGGCCAAAACCGGAAGCTGCATACACTCTGTTGGCTACCATTAGCAGCTAACTTTTTTTCTCCGATTTTTACATAAAATTGGAATTATGGATTATAAATAATTTTTTCAAAGCGACAGATACATTATTAACCTATGGATTAACCGATTCAGCAGCGTTTTTTCTCGTTGTAATGCCATTGGACACGTCTTTTGATCAGATTGACAGCTACGGTGAGACGATCTCCCGTAAAAGCTCCGTAAAGGTACGTGTTGTGATGTCTGTGTTTGCTTCCCCTGTCGCGAGTTCGGATCGCTCAGTGATGATACTATACCTATATAATCTGTGGAGTCTCAGCTTTAATCGGATATATTGTATGTGCAGTTACGATAAGTAATAAGGGTATCTTTATCTTGAGTTCTGTGCTAAGTGCGTTAGCATTTTTTCGCTTAGTGCTAATTTAGAGGCTTGGTATTACCCTTGTGTTTTGTTTTGGTAAAAATGGTTCATATATTCAGTTAGCTGAGATTCTTCCCGTTAATCTGGTGCTACACATTAATAGTTTCATAAATGTTAAGAAGCCCTGAGACACAGTCTCGAAAAAAAACGTTGGGGGGGCCCCTTGTGGGGGGGCCTCAGGGTTTAAGAGGTTAAAAAGGCAGGAGGGCCATAAATGTGACCAGAATCATGTTTTATTTCAAACATATCTGGCCTTACTGTGTTTTCCACCCTTTTTTAAAAAAAATGCTTGCAGAGAGGGGAGTCTCTTTTTCACAAATTCATATCTACGTTGAAAAGACTTTGTATAACAATATTTTACAAGTACACCGTTATTGTCCAACATGGATCCCATTGACATATGAAGGGTTTTAAACTGATGCTGGGGGAGAACACCCAAATCATGTAGACATTCTACATTGAGAGTATTTTACATGAGACAGCATTTATGGTAAGGCATAATACCATTCTTTCCAGAAAATACAAATTTAAATATTTGAAAGTTAGATGAGAAGATTTATCCTTATTTATATAAATAAACTTTACTACCCCTTGTAAAATTGAGTTGTAACTGATCTTGGCTGTACATTTGAGACTCACCAGAGGTAAAACTAAGTTTTTTCTTTGGTAAAGGCCTCTACACACCGGCCCGACTTTGGGAGTCAGAGGCCGTCCGAAGCCGTCAGAGGCAGTCGGGCATTCGCGTCGCACTACTCAGGTTAGTGTGTCGTCTCTTTACGGTACATTTTCAACCCTCCCGCCTCCTCCCGCCGCCGATTCAACATGTTGAATCGGCCGCGGGAGGCCAAAGAACGTCGGGACAAATCAATGACTCTGATTGGCTGTTCAGCTTAGCGAATCAGTGCATCAGAAGTGAAGCGGAAGTGAGGGACCAAAACAAACGATAAGAAGGCACACACAGACGGCTAATCTTCCTCATTTTCATCTCACCCGGACGCAAGAGTTTCTTTTTTATCATGACGGCATGGAATGAAGAAAGTGAAGACCAACTGATCAACTGTTTATATTACTAAGTCTGTTCTTCTTCTCTCTGTGTATAAAACGCAGTCTGTCTTCCGGTTGTTGCCTCTTTTGAATGACGAATACACACTACCGCCGCCTGCTGGTAAGGAGAGTTATTGCCACTCGTCGGCTGAAGTATTTGCGGTGTGTTCGTAGGCGGGCGGCTTTATCCGACGAAGCCAACGAAGCCCGACGTAGCTGACGTAAAAGTCGGGACGCCTTCGGTACGCGTTCTTTGGTCTCAGGTTGGTGTGTAGAGACCTTTATAAATACATCAGAGGTACTGAAGTACGTTCTTGGCAAAGCACGTCGCGAACGAGCCGATTCTTTTGAACGGCTCTTTGGTACGAACGAGGGGAACCGAGTCGTACTTGGTGAGAGCCGTTCTTGTTATCGTTCAATCGTTGGTCCGCAATCACTGCCTGCCAAAATTCACTCGACTGTTAAAAAGCTTGATTTTGTTCCCCAAACGTATTCTGTGAAGACCCACCCCTACTCTGATTGGTAGGTTTCAGCACGAGGAGTGAGATGGGGTGGGTCTTAACGGAATACGCGCGAGAGAGAAGTCATAACAAGTGGTACAGGACAGGTAGACGACGTGTTTTTCGGATGGAAATGAGCCAAACGCGAAAACGCAGCAGCCTTTGGATGCACTTCAACCAAAACCCAGGCAGTGATAAAGCGCACCATTTGTAAAGGCAAAAATATCCTTTAAAGCAGGGTCAACAAATAATCTCCATCGCCACTTAAAAACACAGTATCTAATATTAAGAGTTGCGTGAATTTCATTCAAGGCAAGGCAACTTTATTGACTTAACACATACAGAGGGTAAATTCAAAGTAGTACATTCACTGACATGAATGACATGGATATGGCGCCACCTTGTGTCATGTTTACAATGCAGATTATTGACATTAGGTCTGGCAATACAGTCAATCATTATCCTGGTGATTATTTCGCAGATAAACCTAGTAACCCCGCCCCCTTTAAAAAAAACGGCTCTTTTGAACGGCTCTTTGAACGGCTCTTTGAAAGGAACGGAGCCATAAGATCCGGCTCCCTTCAAAGAGCCATAATTCCCATCACTACCTGGAACAACTAAAGAAATAGATTTAAAAAATAAATCTGCTGTAAAAAAAAGTCAATGTTCAGTATATAACACTTCAAGATCCTAACATTTCAACTTTATTTGTATTATTTCAACTTTAATTTCAACATATTTATATAAACCCTGCCCCCCTCTCCAGCGCGTCCTGTTTGAATGACAGGAGTAAACACAGCTGACAGCCGCGGTGAAACTCGAGCGATTAGAGCGATGCGAATATTCGGGGCTTATCTCCCAACCCCATGTAAATACTATGGTAGATACCAACTACAACACAATGAACATGTTTTACCGTGATTTCATTGTAATACACGTTTCAAAATGATGCCGAAGTAACAACATACTGATACCGGTTAGTAAAAACCAACAACCAATCACAGCAGTGCTTCTCTGGCTGGCTCTGTCCAATCACGAACAAGGAATACCCTTTCCGTATAAGTTTAAATGCTGTGGTGTTTTCTCAAATGCTGCGGCGTTTTGTGAAATGCTGTGGTGTTTTTTCAAATGCTGTGGTGTTTTGTGAAATGCTGTGGCGTTTTGTGAAATGCTGCGGCGTTTTGTGAAATGCTGCGGTGTTTTGTGAAATGCTGTGGTGTTTTGTGAAATGCTGCGGCGTTTTGTGAAATGCTGCGGCGTTTTGTGAAATGCTGTGGTGTTTTGTGAAATGCTGTGGTGTTTTCTCAAATGCTGTGGTGTTTTCTCAAATGCTGTGGTGTTTCCTGAAATGCTGTTTTGACTTGCACTTCAGGGCCACCGTAGGAAGGACCCCTAATCTGAAAAGTGCACGGCAAATCAGCAGGACAGGTGCTGGAGAAAGCAAAACGTCGATCAGGAACATCCTCCACCCAAACCTCTGCTCACTGCCGTCCTACAGACGTATGAGTGTAGAACTGTAGAGATCATCACTGCTGTCACTTAAGCCTTACATACTTTTACTTCAAATTAACACATTTCATCTGTGTGCCTTATAGTACTTTTTGCATACATACTCATTACATTGCTGTTAACAGTTTATTTGCAATACTGTCTAGATTTAATCTACAATTAAAATGATATTACTTAATCTAAATGCTGTTTGTTTATAATAATCTATATTTTATCTTGCATTTTTTTGTGTCTTAGTTTCAGAATTAGATTTTTTCTGTGTCTTTTCTTTTAATAGATATTTAATGATCATAGCTTGAGTCTGTCTGATTCCCAAAACAGCTGCTTCTATACTTGCTGCACATATAATGAAAATAAACACTTGATAAACACACTTTTGCTGATATTTGTTTTACTGCTGGTGATGTTAAATGGCATGATTGATTTCCTCTGTCTCAATGATGAAAGTTATCATAAAAGAAGACATGAAGCTGCAGAGAGAGGATGGATATAATCTTCCCTCTACTTTGTGATTAGATGAAAATACAAAATTGAATTAAAATAGTAATTGTTAAACACATTGTTTATTTCATTTACTGAGGTTTTAACCATTATTTACAACATGTGTACATATGCAGTGGAATAATAGGATATCTCTAGGTCATTAAACTGTCTTAAATTCTGTGTAATTATATTAATACAAAAAATAGGGCATAGAAAATGTTTAATTGTGTATTTCAGCAGAGCGGGGGTCACGGTGCTGCTGGACCTGGAGGTGCTGACCTGGTGTAGGTAGGATATCATCTGGGCTGGTTTAGGGGAAGAAGGAGAATATAAACTGTTATAAACCACAGCTAGATATTAAGATTAGAAAACTAATATTGTTAAGAATCAATCTATACAACATGCTTTTGTTCATTTAAAAAAACATAGTTTTATTAGTACAGAAAAATTCAGACTTATTTTAAATATGAAATAATATGATTAAATGACATCAGCTATGTACATAATGTACTTGTTAACTTACTAATGTAACATTACTGGGAGCTAAAGTGACAGCTTAATCTTATTTACCTGGCCATGGTCCTCTTTATTTCCTCACCGTCGGTGATCTCCAAAAATGGTTAAACTAAAAAAGTAAAAGTAAAGTTTTGGATCCTTTTCACCTGAGTTAGCTTGTAAGCTAATTTGCTAGCAGGCTGCTGGAGCAGCGCAACAGAACAGCGCGTATCACGTGACGTAAATACGAAGCGCTCGGTAGGCTGGACCATCTCATTTCGTAGGCCGCTCGGTCCAGCCTACCCGGTCTACGTGGGCTGGGTCCTTCGTGGACCACGTAGGCTGCGTCCTCCAAAGGATGCAGCCCCTGAATTGAGACACGGCCTGACTGTGTGGACGTGGATCAATAAGTAATCTACATACTGATCAAGGTGTAGCAATAAACATGGCCATAATTTCCCCTGCTACATCGCTGTGAATCATTTCCCCCTTAGTAAGACACAACATTATGCCGCCACAGCCGGGCAGAAGAATATTTTCTGTATCACTCCGTTGCTACTTCTATCTCGAAGCTTAATATATTTTAAGAAAAATAAAATAAAATGATGTTTATTATAATGAATTATTCACATGCATTTTTAGGGATATTATTAAGACATGCATGTTGTTGTCTAGTATAGCTCCTCCAGAGAGCCTCCTCGATGCTCGATGTGCATTTAGCGAAATGGGATGTCCTTCAACATGGCGCGCTGAAATCTATTTCCGGGTCACTACCGGAGGACCGAGGAGTCGAGGAGGCGGAAATTAGATAAATGGGAAACGTTCTAGGAATCAACATACTATAATAACATTAAAGAGGATATATTATGCTAAATTACGTTTGTATTTAGTGCCTCTACTTGGACTGTTGTGATTGGTCAACCACTTAGAGATGTCCCGCCCCTTGGCCAATCAAGTACAATGTGTTGCCAATAGAATCGTGAGTGTAACATAGTGATGAAATTATGTTACAGAAGTAAACAAAGGAGTCCAATGGAGGTGTGTGAGGGGGGAGTGTGTGGGAAAGAAACTCCCTCTGGAGGGAACAGGGGGTCTCAATACATTTCATTTACATTAATACACAGGAGAAGAACAACACAGTCTTTACAATGTTAGCAGGTAAATAGACCATACAGCTGCTGGTGAAAGCTGGAGAGGACTCTTTAACATCCAAGTATGTCCTGAACAGAGAATATTCCATCAAATTGTAGAAACAGGATCCCATGATTTAATAAAGTTAATTAGACTGAACCACTCTTTTGTGCACCAGTCAATGCTAACATATATAACAGTCAAACTTGTTTTCTTGACTTAAATGTGTGTACTAATATGTTGTAAATTGAGATGATGTGATCTGAAAGATATCAGACTTGATCTGACAATAAAGTATCTTATTAATTATTATCCCCCCCACCTTTACTCCCTTGTTGTCATCCATGAGGCTGAATGAATGGCCCCGTGAAGGTTGTGAATGGACAGGGAAATTGAAAGTAAATAAAGCTGTGTGCGGGCCGTACCTCTGTTCTGTCACCCTGCTGAGGGGAGGTGAATGCCTGTAGAGCTGAAATATGAAGCTGTCAGGCGGAGGCACATGGTGGCAGAGAGAGGACACGGTGACCCAGACAGGGAGTGTGCTGGAGATGGGGCTGGATTGGTTTGGACTGCTTTATGCCCAATATATCAGTTTTACTGTCATAATACAAATTCAATTCTACCTTGATAACTTCCTGGCACAATCAGCCGCCATAGCTAAGCAAATAAAGAGGCTAACCCTGCAGGAAATCCATCATCAGGAGACCCAAGAAAAGATTTCTGGGTACCCATACTTTTTAATTGAGAAGTAAAGTTGGGGATGTGAAGTGCCAAACCAATGACTGCACTCTCAGTAAAACAAGCAGTGACTCTCCCCAAGTCAATTTAACAACAAGTTAAAGCTGTCAATTATGCACTGTGACTATATGTCCTTACAATCAACTTACTCCTGTTTCCAAACTTCCCTGTGCTGGGAATCTAAGTCACAAAACAATTGGGAAGAGGTAATGAGATTTGCCTATACTGGAAGAACTACACTTAAAAATATTCTGAAGAAGAAAGAGGTGTTATTTCATAGTGTCTTACAAGTTCAAAAAACACAACTAGAAGTTGAAAGCAAAACACAGAGAAGTTATGCCGATTTATTTAGCTTATTTTGCATTTTAGTGGTGTGTTGTTATTGTTTTTTGGTTCATTTTTACAAAACTTGAAAACAATCAGGAAGGCCCACTCCTGAAAACAAAATCAACCAACCAGTTGGCTCAAGCTAACTAATCCACACATAGATCTGGTTTTCTAAATAAGTAAAAAAGTCTAACAAATAATGAAACTCCCATTTCCAGGTTGTTTGCTAAACTAGAGGCAGAAATAAACTGTGTGAGAAGGTCATGAATGGCCTCATCTTTCCTTATTTTAATCCCAGTGTAAAAACAAATTGAAACAGCATTTAAAATCCTAATGCAAATCCTCAACTGAATGTAAGGGAAAAAAATTATACTTTGAACCTAGATTGTTTTAAGATTATTTGCAACCTTAAGCAAATGATTATTGAAAGGTTCTCTGCTTCAAAAATGATCATTTGTACAAAGCAACAAACTACGCTCATCTAAACATCTAACAAAAGCAACTTTGACAATGCAGATGTCTGAAATCACATCTCTATTTCGGTATACACCGTATTGTCATGGCTGTGGAAAAAAAGATATGCGTCACAGTAAACATCTTCACTTAGCTGATTACACACACGTTGTTTTGTACAGGTTCTGCTTACAGGGAGTAAGAAAACATATCCATAACAAATGCAGCTGCAGCGGTTGTACAACAATTAACACAACAAATTGCCACGTTACCTTTAATCAGGACATGCTGTTCACACACAAAATGAAGCCCAATTCAAGTTCAGCTGAGCAGATTGTTTGTAAGACAAGCCTGGGGGAGTGATTTGAATGGATGATGAGAGGATCACCTTCAGTGTGCTTAATTCACCTGCATATCAGAGTAATGGCTTAATCCATGTATTGATTCCTCTCCAGTTCATCCAGCACAGGGATTAATCAACTCTGAGGAGTCAATGATAGCACATGTGTGTGATAAATGTGTTAAAAAATGCTTGCATGTGTGAGTGTGAGGACTATTTGGCAGGGGGGGTGTGTGGCCAGGCGATAAGAGGGATGAATGGCCCCGCCGAGCATCTAATGAAGCATTAGTGACAGACTGAGGGAGGAAGCTCTGTGCCTCCTCTGCCGCCGATGCACTCATTCCCATTTTTCATCGGGCGTGCAGAGCGACTGGACTGAGGATAAAGGGATAAACAAAGGTGTGGAGGAGGCGCTTTCGATGAGCTGTCACCTAAAGGCGGTGGAATGTCAGCTCAGCGAAAGCGTGAAAAGGTTGCAAAGATTTGCGTCTCAATTATTACGTTTGTTAGCATGTAGCGTTTGCATATGAATATGCTTAATACAGAATGTCTTCATGCATCAGGTGTGACATTTTTGGGTGTCTGCCTGCATATAAGAATGGGAGCTTATTGAAACAGTGTGTGAGGAAGTCACCAAGTGGTGCATAAGTAATGAAACACCTGAGATGGGTATACAGTATTGGAGGTGTGAGGGGAGTGCTGAGTTTCTCCTGCTGCTACAATACATAAAACAACACTACGACTGAGGTTTCACCTGTCCCTGTAATCTATACAAGAATTGGAACTGAAAAGTTATTTTCCTTTTTAAGAGAGCTGGAAATGTTCTTGAGAAGGTATGAAGCAACGACTAGTCTCCACAGTATCTTAACCTTTGAATAATATATGTATAGCTGTAAGGACTATTAGCATATTAAGCAAAAAGCTAATATCCCTCTCTGGGATTTACACCATTAGGCCTAGGCTACAGAAAAAAGGGGCACCAGATTTAACAAGACTTAACTTACACAAGTTTTTACCTTATAAAGACTTTTGTGGAGGCTATTTTTGTATAACATTAGAAAGACTGATTCTTATTATTTACCAACTATCTGTTCTTCTACGCACGAAATTCTTTAATTTTATTCCGCCCGTTATTTTGCCGGTCTTCTTCTCCCACATTCCACATCGCAGACACTCCGTTCAAACATCAAAACGTTCAGCTCGGTCGGGAATCGATTGCTATTACTTTTCTCATTCATAACTTTCATAATTCCCGAGATATATCCCATAATTCATCACATTTTTAACCATTGAAGTCAATGGAGAAAATCTTCTGACTTGTACAATCTTCATGCGACTTCAACTGCTAACTGTTCCTTCATACTTTCACTCAGAAACCTCATTCCAACTTTAAAATGTTACACATCTTTCTGACATTATTCATATTAAACAACTTTTAAATCAGATTCATACTTTTAGAAATATTAAACATTGTTCAGACCTTGGTAAAGAGGCCTTCTTCAGCTTTAACATTGCGCAGCTCGTTAAGGCAGTGTGTGATGTCAGAGTTAGAGTGGAGGACAGTTTCAAATTCCCCTTCATATTTTTTTTTAAACCTGCCATAATTCCCAAACCCTACACTTCTGAGACATAATTTGTCATGACAAACGTAGGAAAACATCTCGTAGCTTGAAAAATGAAAAAAAATTAATCAAAACAATTAAACAAAATGCCTCTTGAGGGCATGAAGTGACAAAAACTTTCATCATGTCTCCATTAAAGCCCATTGTAATTTCAAGATGATCTTTACTCACAGCATTAGCCGCACACCTTTAGTTAATCTGCCAAGAAGGCCACATTATTAACCCGAAAGTACACAAAAATTACACTTCAGATACTCAACTTCCTTGACATGCTTCACGTTTTGAAATTTCACAGATATCTGTTACGGTTCTTCAACAAAACGTTCACATGTAAGAGGTTTATCTCTCATTCAGAACAATGGAAACCTTTGATCTCTGGACACGTCGTTAGCTCAAATATAAACACCTGTGTCATGGAACACGATGATGTCATAACTCCAACTGACATGCTCAGAGCAGCAGACTTCAGATAATGGTTAATGGTCCTGCCCTCAACAGCTCTACGTCAATTATGGGGTGTCATCATATGCCGTTTCCATGGAAACGCATCCCTCGCCATAAAAGACGATGTCGCTATACATTAACTCCTATGAAAATGTTCAAAAAGTGCTCAAACTTCACATGTGTGCTAACAGTCCAGCCGTGAAGACATCTACGGGACAGTTTTGAGATTTCTCCAACTGCCGTTGCCATGGCAACACAATGCTCGCCATGAAACACGGTTTTCTCATAACTTCAGTGAGAATGCTCCAAACGGCCCAAAACTTCACAGGTTTGGTAACGATGCAGCCATCAACACATCTAAGCGTATTATGGGGTGACAGATCATTCGCCATCAAGTTAGTTCAGAAGTTTGCAGTTCAAATATTCTGCTGCTTTTTCATGCATTTAGACTTTTCTTTTCTCATCACACATTCAAGCCCCCAGTGTTCATGTATCATTTCAATCTAAATTCTTCACTTTCTTCTTAAACATTACATTTCAGCATAGCAGTTTAGCGTCAGCTTTTCAGCATAAAGCTTCCCACTAGCAATTTCTTCAGGAATTGCATTCTCTAGTTACATTATAAGCTTATTGTGCTCATTTATGTGGCTGTGACTTTGGACTAAATAGACGTTTTTAGCTTGCAATACTAATGTAGCAAGGTCAGGTGCAGACACTGGAAGAATACAAAGAGTTATTCAAAAACAGGACATCACTCCGGCCTTGAGCTTTGGGTGAGCTCCGCTCCCACACATAGCAGCCTCATGAAGATTCCACTTTTTCTGTAGAAACGTTAGCGAACAAACAAATTACGTATGATGGTGCCAGAGTAGGGAGGGACTTCCACAGGCCGGCCGAATGCTGATTGGAGGATCGTGTTGCCAAGAGACTTTTTTCAAAGTCTGTGCACCTACCAAAGAGAACCAAGTCTAACCCATGGTATCTCTTCAGCTAGTCTTGACCAATCATAAATGTACGGGCAACGCCCTGTGTAATAAAAATGTATGCACACACGAGGTTCGAGGCTCTTTACGGATATGGTGGTTACAGATTACAGCTTTGCTGCCTGTAATTTCTATGACGTGACGGAGTCCTTGGCCAAGTGATAGATATAGTTTGCTCTCTCATAATAAATAGTTAAACTTAGAAGTCATCTGTCTTTCCTGGAATTTTGAACACAACACTTTCTAACTTCTTTCTTTCTATGAAAACACTGAAAAGTATTACAAAAGCACTTGGCCAAAAGCTGGTCACACCCCATATCACTTATCTTATTATTCTGCACCATAAAACATTGTCCTGATACAAGAATATAAATTAGGTACGATACAATGTTATTGTTACTTTTTAAAAAAAAAATTTTAGGATATGCTGAGTATTGGGCTAACATCCATTGTGAAATATTACAGCATGCCGCCTTTTTTTCCAACTACAAGTTGTGCGGTTACTCAGCGTTCGTTTTATTTTTAAAGTTTTCCGTTTATTTCAGCTCCATCTAGTAGTTTGAAAGAGAGAATATCATATTTGAAAAAACAATAATTATATAATAAAGATGGATACTTTGTGACCGTTTATGGATTAAATATTGCCACTCAAAATATCAATACAATAGGCTATGCTATATCAAATGCCCCTGAATCGTAGTGAACATCTTAGTTGATATTCTCGCTATGAGAAAGCTTGTTTTATCCATTTATATATTTCATGGTTCTTTACTGTATTACGGTTGTATTTTGTGTTGAGGTTTATCATTCTTATATGTTGACATATAAGAAGCGTTTCATCTTACAGCACAAGTAAGGAAACACTTCAAATGTGAAGGGTTTAAAAGAAAAAGTGTAGTTTGTCAAACTATTTCAGTCGTGAAATGTTTCTTTTCCATCTTATTCTGAGAAAAAAGAAAGAAGAACTGTCTTTTTGCTTGTGGCTGACACTTTACAGGTGCTATTTGGTACCCTCCTGCTCACTCTGATTCAAAGATGCCATATTGTAAAAAGTGATGATTTTTTTAAATAGGTGTAGGTGCTATATAAATACTGAGAAAGTATTTAAATGTCCAATCCACAGACATATTTATAACAGACAGTTATACAGATAGTGTTACTTTTATTACAGTCCTGGGTTGCAGTCGAATAGTCCATTTAGCTTAGGAACCTTCCTAACGGAGTGAAATGACCCGGAAGTACCTCAGTGGCAGCCATGATAAGTGCCGTTCGAATTCTCTAGAGATGATAGGAAAGGAGGTTTCAAACTTCCTTTATAACCTCCTTTAGCTTAGGAACCACTGGACCTCCCTTTACGGGGAGAGGAGAAAATGCTGCCCCACAATGCCTTGCAGCCGCAGCATTTGCCGTCACACAACATTCGGCCGTTCCCGGAAACAACCGATTATGACCGAGAAATGATATCATGAAAGTTACGGTGCTTATTAAGCATTTTAAAACGTATGTGGTAACTTGCCAATGTGCTAGGTTTTGAACGTTCATCAGTATTATAATCAAAAAGAGAAATATGAACGTTAGTTTTTACTGAAATGATCAAATAAAGTCAACATTTCACAGTCTTTACTGAGCTGTGTGGGGTTTTTTCAACTTTTAAAAGATGTTTGAATGGTGATATACACAGTGATAGATGTTAAGGACTAACGTTTATAATAAATACATTTGTATTTATTTTAAGATCTTTTCATAGTTCATACAATCATACGTATTGGGATCATTTGTATTAATGTGGACCGGAGGGAGAGGGTGACGAGCATAAGTTTCACTTTCCTTTTTTATTTCAATTCCAACTTTGGTCATGAAGAAAATGTTTCTCTGTTGTCCACGTTCATAAAGCATAAAGCAACAGCATCAGAGCACGGTGCAGAGTCTCTAGATGAGTTTACAGTAGTCCGTCGTTCTTATTATTAAAGTAACCTGTATATCCTATATAACCTGTTTCAATAATTATAACCTGTTTTAATAATTATTACTTTGTCTGTGTAAAATGTATACTTATGAAACTAGACCAAATGTTCTCATGATGGTATTATTTTCCTTTGTTTGCTGTGGTCAATTGTGTGTGCGTTGACTTAAAACGAAGATAAGGATTGGTACCTCACCCCCGTTCAACCCAGAATTGTTTATTTTATGGCTGCCATAAAAGATGACCTGGGACTGATCGGCGGCGCAGGAGATCCAAACTTCCCACACCTATGGCTGACTCACTCTGATTCGCTGTTTAGACCTCGTCAATGGCTGACTCACTCTGATTCACTGCCTAGGGCTCCCCCAGGAGTGAGTCCACCAATGGATGAACACCTAGGGAGGAGCAACCGACACAACTCCTCCCACACCTCTCCGTTTGTGGGAATAAATATTGTGAATTCTGTACACTCGCGGCCTCTGTTCGGTCTGACTGCCTGATACTACATCGCACGGTGGAAGAGCTGAGGCCCGAAGTACTTCGTTATATAAGTACTTCATTATATTGTACTGTTGTTTCTACCATTAAATCAGCTTATTGTTTAATCTCATATCTCTGTCTGAGTCCTTCCTTTTTATAGCAGACCACTCATCAAACGAACGGCGCGGAGCGGGCTCGAACCTTCAACAACTGAAGGGTGCTTAAACCCAACAATTTGGTGACCGACCGACGTGATGAGTAGGGTCTCATAGAAGGCACACCGGCAGCCAGCGGACGAACGGTCCAGGGATGACACCTCGAATACCTCTGACAACTAAACCAGGGCGCCCCACAACAGAAAGGTGAGCAGATACCTGTTATTATCAAAATCTGTGATTGGCTATACTACAACATTTTAGAGTTGTCAGCGGCATTTTCAGTGTTTTAGTCTTACGGTAGAAAGAGCAGTACTACAGAATAACACTTTCCAGTCTCAAAGAGGAGCTGCAGTTGTGTTATATGTGGGGTATTTCAAGAGGAGAAACGCAACTTTCAAAATCAATTTGAAATGACCGGATCTCGCAAACTCTTGCTGTGGGGTTAATCTAGAAGACTAAACGTGACGATAAAGAGATTCTGTAGACTGGGTTTCGACTCCTTGCCAAAAGCCACATCGCCGAAAGGGGTGTAGAAGCGCTTCTGGAAGTCTCTCCATCTGTTGAAATATACATCGCACTATAAAAGTCAACTAGACTGTACGGGGAATATATTAACTGTGTAACGAGATTGCAGTGGTTATAAATTGGTAAAGGAACCCCAGCTGCAATCGTCGTCCGAGATTTCAGTGGTTTTAAATTTATTAAAGGAAGTCCAGCTGAAATACTCTGAGAAATAAGGTGACACACACAGTAATTCTTAGACGAATTCTGGGGTTGGGGCTCGCCGACTAACGTAACAGGCAACCCTTAGACGGATCTGGGGTTACGTTAGATATATTTATTTTGAGTGTGATTAACTGTGTAACGAGACAGTGGTTATAAATTGGTAAAGGAACCCAGCTGCAATCGTCGTCCGAGATTTCAGTGGTTTTAAATTTGGTAAAGGAAGTCCAGCTGAAATACTCTGAGAAATAAGGTGACACACACAGTAATTCTTAGACGAATTCTGGGGTTGGGGCTCATCGACTAAGTACACAGGCAACCCTTAGACGGATCTGGGGTTACGTTAGTTATTTATTTTGAGTGTGATTAAGTGTGGCTTGATATTGAGTAAGAAAAAGGTTGATAGGCGCTGTGAGAATGGGTCTGCAGAGAGAATTTCGCCTTGATGCCAACTGGCTGTTATCAGCCTGCAGCCAGGGAGGAGGAATCAGCAGAGCTGCCTGCACTGAGTGTGTGTGTGTGTGAGGAAGTCCGTGGATTGGTCAATTTGGACCAATCAGCGGGGCTTAACGTAACGGCTAAGCGGTCCTACGACGCTGGTTATCAACTCGGTAAATCGAGCCAGGGTTTCTCTCTCCAGCTGAGAGCGCGTTCACGTGAAAGGGACAAGTGTACTAACAGCGCAGCGTCATACTTCATTAATGAAAAGTAAATTAATATTAGACAAATATGAACTTTAAACATCCATGACTTAAACATAATAAAGGATACAAGCCACATAGTTGCACCTGCAAGGTGAATATAGAGCAACTGGTTAAAAAATAAATAAACTACCGAGTGTTTGAAAGCGTACAACAGTTTTATGTTATCACTGTTGCCCATCTAAGACACGAGTGGATCTGACTTTAATTACATTTGAGTTGAGTGTTTCGTCAACCTAATGTGTTGCTTAAAATAATACTTCTGCATACAGTATGTGACAATGTAAGTGTTGCACGGTCAGATACGGCTCGAGAAGCTGACTTAGACAAGGAAATATATGATATATTATGATATTATATGATCGATGATGTGATATGAATGATAAGTGCGACACGTCGGCGTCTTCTCTTCATACGGCAGTTTAAACTGTATTTCCTTTATCCTGTAATATGACTTGATAGATTTAAACTCCGCACGCTGAGCTCTGATCAGGCGCAGCTTTCACTGAGTTGATCTCTTTTCTATAGACGCCGGAGGCAGGCAGCGTCAGGTAAAACAAGTTATTTAGCCTTCCCAAACCTGAGCCTTACGCGCCGCCTATAATACACCTCGCACCGAAAACTATCAGACTGTATACCTGTGGGAATAAAACTACAATAATTAGTAATTATAGTACGCAGAATATCTGGTATTTTTTATAAAAAACTAAAACCTTTAGGAGAAGCAGATACGAACGAAGTCAAAATGGAAGGAGAATTTAAACATGAAGAGAGAGAATTAGGAGTCCCTGTTCCGGGTAGTTTAAGGGAACAGTGGGGACAAGCAGAGAGATTGATACTTAGCGGACTTAAGCCCGGAGATCATAAAAAGGCGAGCAGCGATCTCCGTTTCTTACACGATCAGATGATCGCAGAGAATAGAGTAGAGGGTGACGAGGCAATAAGTCTCCTAGCCACAGCACTCAATACATACGAGCGACAGTTGGTTCAGAAATTAGAAACTCTCAACAAGCAGAAGGCAGGTTTTATCAGGGCTTCTAAACTTAACAAAGAAAGGGAGCTAGTTGACAAGCTAAGGAGAATAGGCCATAACGCAGCCTTAGTTATGAATGGAGTGGCAGTAACCTGCTCTCTGAGCAAAACTCCCGCCAAAAATCTGCCCGCCATAGCAGCCCCACCCAGTCCTGCACCAGCCCCTCCCACAGAAGTGATAGAGCCAGTCAGGAAGGAGAAGCCATATGGTGGGCCCCTCCCAGACATCCCAGAGGGCGGTCCCCTCCTCTATCCAGATTTATACAACCCCTTTAAGACCCGACCCCCTCCCTATACGCTTCCCTCCACCTCTAACCCCCCCTCACCCAGTTCCCCTCATGACATTAAAGAACACCTGTATCAACACATACACCTACAGATGAAGAAATACTTGACTTTGTTGCAAAACGCGTCAAATTTTTTAGGACTAAAAAAAAAAGGATGAAACCTCTGCCTCTGACAGAGAAGACACGGCAAGTCAAGACGGCACAGGGGACTCCACCTTCCTCTGAAACAGGTTGATATAGCCGGTGTCGGACTTGTTTATGAACACATTAACTGAGGGACAGGTTTCTCCCCATTTGAGCTGACCCACGGCCATCAGTTTCCGGGTCCTGGAGCATTAGCAGTAGGGAAAGAAGTAGAAGAGATGGATAGCAAACCATACTACCAGCAACTTAAGGGCTTGGTATGAGATTTCTCCACCCAGGTGGCTGACGCCAAAGGGGGACCGGAGAAGCACGAGGCTAACACCGCAGAATTCATCTGGCTGAAGGTCATCCGTCCGAAGTGGCTCAACCCAAGGTTCACCGGCCCGCACAGAGTGACTCAGAGGACATCACATGCAGTTCGCCTCGAAGGAAAGGGGGAAACGTGGTATCATTGGAGCCAGTGCGCCGTTGGAAAACCTCCAGCAAGGACGTTAGACGACATCAGAACTGACATCGCTGCAGCAGGACGAGAGAACGACACATCTGACGACGACAGCCCAGCAGAAGCAACGACCCATACAACAGATGACAAGGACAAAGACACAGAGGTAACAACAGGCGATCTTGGAAAGGAGATTACGGCCGGCGAGGAGGCGGACACGAGTCTACGGGACCCCGACCCCTGAAACACACGACTCCATATAGGACCCGACTTTTTTACTCCCACCTTTAGGGGCACTTTCCAATAAGTAGCAGCATTTTTATGCCCACCTATAGGGCCTCTTTCTAATAAGAGTAGTAGGTTATATATAACGAGAGGTTAGCCCTATAGTTAAAGGGCAGTGAAGTCTCCCCACTCACCAGACCTTCTATTTAACAGGTTTTACTGAACCTTATATTTAACAGGTTCTGGGAGCACAGTATTTACCATTACAGGGTACTATTTTACACCCTAGTTTTAAAGAATCTCCTTAGGAGATTTTAGCATTGTGTTCAGAGGAACCTAATTACAATAACACGGACCACTGATTAAAGGTACTCAACAATGACAGACTGTGGATTACACTTCCTTATTGTTTGTTGGTGTACTCTGCTAGTGGGAATCGTGGTTTTACTTGGGACACTGTTTGTATCTTGAACACCATTCTTAGTTATATGGCCCATTAGCGAATAGCCTTATTATTTGATTGGGTGTTAATTCCTTGTGTCCTAGTAAATCTCCTATTATTAATAACAGAAATAATGTGTGTTCACCCTTGCCTTTATTTTTGTTTTAATGATTCCATTGACCACCCAGACTCCATTCCCCCGCCAGAGGAGTCCGTAACTAGGGTCAAACGGGCCAAACATGAGGTAGTTGTTACCAAAATGTCTCCTAAACAAACCTTCACTTTCCAAGCAGGTAGTGATGGAATAATGTAGACAGGATCAACTATGTACATTACAATGTGCTCCGTTTAGCTAATCTCACTAGGGACGCTGTAGAAGGACTCGCTGAAACAGAATAGAATGGCCCTTGACATGCTGTTAGCTGAGAAAGGAGGTGTGTGTTCAATGTTTGGTGATATGTGTTGTACTTTCATTCCAAACAATACGGCTCCGGACGGTTCCGTCACAAAGGCTTTAGAAGGCTTTCGCACACTATCCATAACTATGCATGAACAATCAGGGATACACAACCCCTTGGAGGAATGGTTTACAAACATGTTTGGTCAATGGAAAGGTTTAATAATGTCTCTTTTGATTTCAATAGCTACTTGTATTGCCATTTTAGTAACATGTGGTTGTTGTTGTGTGCCTTGTATCCGCTCATTGTGGGACAGACGCAGTAGAAAAGAATGACAGTGGTTATGTTTTGAATGCTTTGTGTGAATTGATCTCTGGAGGTGAGATCAAAAGGGGGATTAAAGTAACCTGTATATCCTATATAACCTGTTCAATAATTATAACCTGTTTAATAATTATAACTTTGTCTGTGTAAAATGTATACTTATGAAACTAGACCAAGTGTTCTTATTTTTTTGTTTGCTGTGGTCAATTGTGTGTGCGTTGACTTAGGAATGTAGAGGATCCAGTCGCCCCCCCCGGGTTTTTTAATGGGCCGGATAGGAGCATGGGGGGGGGTTGCAGGAGAAAGGTAATAAAACTGACACCATTGAGTCTATGCAGAGATTGTACTGAGAGAAAGATTGGGATGCGGAGTGGTACGGCCAGGTGCTGAGGATAAACGAAGATAAGGATTGGTACCTCACCCCCGTTCAACCCAGAATTGTTTATTTTATGGCTGCCATAAAAGATGACCTGGGACTGATCGGCGGCGCAGGAGATCAAAGTACTTCGTTATATTGTACTGTTGTTTCTACCATTAAATCAGCTTATTGTTTAATCTCATATCTCTGTCTGAGTCCTTCCTTTTTATAGCAGACCACTCATCAAACGAACGGCGCGGAGCGGGCTCGAACCTTCAACAACTGAAGGGTGCTTCAACCCAACAGAAGAGAGCAGTTACATGCTTCATTGTCTCTATACACATCATCAAGTTGATGCCAGGCTTTCAAAATCTGCTAGTGCTTATATTACTTTAATTAGTTATTTTACCTTTAATTATTCTGGGAAGTTAAATATTGTTTTACAAATCTTTTAATTATGACTGCTGTTATTATTTTTATAAAAATTAATACAACCAATTTACTGCAAAAAAAGTAAGTTCAGCTTACTTTTTTTAGCAGTCATTAGGAGTATTCATTCTTTGAAAACAGTTATTAGAATTTAGAGAAATATATTAAAAAATGTAGTTGTATTTTTTTATCGTTGCTCCTGAGGATCTTGGCAACATGTAAAGAATTCCCCTAATTACGTCCTAAGAAATTGTAGGAACCAAATGTTTTGGATCTTGTGCCAAATACAAGTCAGAATGCCTTGGCTTCTGCTGTGATAATAAAGCCTCTGCTACCCTAATAGAATACTGTAAAAAAATATACTATGTACAGTAGGGAGCTGTAGCCCCTTAACCTGTTTACACGAAACTGTATCTGAGGGCTTCTTAACATTCAACCTATTAATGTGTCATACCCATTTAACGGGAAGAAACTCAGCTCACTGACGATATGAACCATTTTTACCGAAACAAAACACAAGTCTCACAAGAAGCGTCTAAATAAGCCCTGAGCGAAAAAATACTAACACACTTAGCACAGAACTCTAGGTATAAATACCCTTATTACATATCGGATCTGCACAAACAAGATATCGATTAGCAAGCTGAGATTCCACAGATTCTAGGGGTATGAGTATCATTATTGAGCGATCAGAACTCGCGACAGGGGAAGCAAAAACAGACCTCAGAACACGGAGCTTTACGGAGCAAAAACGGGACATTAGGCGCTTTCACACCGCAGTACTTTTCCCAGTATAGTTCCGATAGTTCTTTAAATTTTGCGTTCACACCAAAAAAATCCGGAACTAGAACTTAGTTCATGAGAACCTTTTCACCCCCTTTTTAGTCCCTGCTAGAGAGCAGGTACTTTCATGGGAGAAAAAGGTTCCCATTTCTGATTGGCTGGGCGGATTGCAAACCACCCCGTAAAACTCCGAAAAGTTTTGTGAAGCCGCCATTGTATTTGCTGGCATTAGCATTATTAGCATTAGCATTAGCCCAGCGCACCAACGGAGAGAGACTAACTTATGGCAACACAAAAAAAAACATGGGAGCGGTGGAGATGAGGAGGTGTCGGCGTTCTGGCGATTTACTCGGAAGGCTTCAGTAGAAGCTGCTGTGAGTCCCAGCAGCTTCTACTGAAGCCAGTCCCCAACTCCGGGGACTTCCGGCCAGGGACTTCGGGTGGGAGTATACGCCGTGAAGTTGTTTGCGGCCTGCCAGTAAACCTAAAGCAGAAGAGGAAGAAGTGACGTCAGCGGCTTCATTTTCCTAATCCTCCCTCAGGGACTTATTCCGGTGTGAACGCGATCTGCTCTTTAGTTCATCAGAACTAAAGAGTTCTGATGAACTAAGTACTGGGAACTAAGTACGGCAAAGTACTTGGTGAGAAAGCGCCTATGGTCTTACCTATGCTGTTGTTCTGATCAAAAGTTGTGTTCAATGGCATTAACCTGTTCTACCCCTTCCCCCCGCCCCCGGGCGGAAAAACGCATCATCTGCATGAAACAGTGTCTGAGGGCATCTTAATATTTAATAAACTATGAATGTTTTATATCCATGTAACGGGAAGAAACTAAGCTAACAGATCTTTTTTTTTTTTTTTCTTTTAAATCCCCACAATGCTAACACTGAGCCTCTGTATTAGCAACGAGCGAAAAATGCTAACGCATTACTGCACAGAAACTCACTCATAACCGGTAGCGTGGCGTGGGGAAAAAATTAGGGGAAGCCAATAATACGTCCTTTTTTTGGGGTCGGGTGGGTGGTCAATGTAACGCTGTAACCAGATGAGTGATTACAGTATTACGGTATAATTTTAAATACATTTGTATCATACAGATGCAGGACTTACACACGCCTGCTTTCTAACCGACAGGTCCGCACGCACTCTACAGCCGAAACTCTGATAAGCATTCATTCACAAACTAAATCAGGAGACCTTTAACGTTTTACGTCCGATTCGCTCCTTTTTTCCTCGCTGTACACAGCACCAGTTTGGGCATTGGCCTGTCATCAGATTTAATTTTAGTTGGTGCTGTAGCAGAAGTTTAGTACAATTATTTTTGATTAAATACTCCAAATCTCCACCCTCCATAATTGCACTTGCTTCAGTTGCTTGCTACTTTCTAACGGCGGTGAGAGTGGTGCAGTGACGCTATCTATCTATCTATCGATTAGATTTATGATTCGAAAATTATAAAAGTAGAGTAGACATGTGAATGTTATCCGGCTGAACAAAACGTGCATTTATCTAACAGGTTCGTTTTCCACAGACCTTATTTCGAGCTATTTTCCTAAATCCTATGGAGAAATCCCATTGCTTTTTTGTCGAGGGAACGCGAGCGCAGCTTACTTCCGGGTTTTAGGACATGTCACTGCACCACCAAGTTGATGCGATTTGATTGGATTGTGAGGCAAGGGAAGCCAGCCGCCTCTGGCTTCCCTTGGCATGGCTCTGACTAATCACAGGTTGGCAGGGGCATGACGTGAGCCTTGTCTGATTGGTCAATCCCTCCATTTTTTTTCACCAAGGGAAGCCAATTTCGGCTAGCCTCCTCTTGCAACAGTGAGTGCAATCTACTGTTTTATCATAACATCTAGAGGGGCGCTGTTTCACTCTTTGTAAAATACTCAATGAGAATGGGGGAGAGATGGGCCGGCAGCAACACACAGCAAAGAAGAATTTCCGAAACTAAACAAAGTGTTTTTATTTATTTATTAAAATTATAACTACAATCCGAAAAAACAGGGGAAGCCTGGCTTCCCTTGGCCTCCAGGAGAAAACGCCACTGCTCATAACACCCTTATTACTTATCGTAGCTGCACATCCAAGATATCGACTAGCATCGTGAGATGACACAGAATCGATAGGTACATACATTATCACTCCATAATAAGAACTCGCGGGGATATTAACAAGAACATACATCAAAACATGTGGCGCTAGGTAGCTAAAACTGCAAAATGGCTTACCTGTGTCGTTGTCTGGTCAAAAGTGGTCTTCAGTGGCATTAAAACGATAACAACGCTGCTGAAGGTTAATCCATAGGTTAATCCAATGTCTGTGTCCTTTTGAAATGATTTCTGATAATCCATAAGCAATAAACCCTGCTTTTCCGTTTTCAGATGTCAGAGCGTGAGACAGCTTCACTCTCATGCAAAACTGCATGCGCGAAACCCCCACCTTTTTGTTTTAACGTTAGTGTGTATGTGAAAGCTCCCGTTCGATTCTATTGGCTCTAATGGTCAGAAAGAGATGTCAATCACCAAAATCGACCAATGGGTTCCAGAGAAACGGTAAAAAAGGCCATTTCCACCCAGATCACCTCAGAAGTAGAGTTTTTTTTGCTAAACCGCTCTAAAAAGGTCAAATGTCACTTGTTTTGCATCAATCTTGATACAGGGTACCTATTATATGTTGTACTTTGGATTCCTAAAGCTTTTAGTCTACCTTACCATCATTCAAGGGTGGTTTTCACTATAAGTAATGTTTTTTTTTTGGACGGACACAATAATTTAGTTTTTTTTTACTATGTTCAATCTGAATTTACTTTAAAATAAAAATAAAAACATATTGATTCTGACTCTTCTACATCCAACTCACAGGTTTATCATTGCTTTGAGAAAAAAGATTATTAATTTTCCCCTTTTAGAAGTGTAGTTATGGTCATTTGTTCTGGGAATGTCATTTTCGAGCCTGAGACCTGGAAAACAGGCTCGGGGTCTAACAGGTTAAAATGATAAAAACGCTGCTGAAGGTTAATCCAATGTGTCTGAAATGATTACTGATAATCCATTTTCATATTTATGTCAATAACGGAGTTTTCATATATAGTTGCTATGAGAGCTACCAGAGTGTATGACAGCTTCCGGTTCTGGGGCATTCTGGCTACCAGCGACGTGCAGTCAGGGGAGGCAGGGGAGGCAGAGCCTCACCTGTCATACTCCAATGTAACGGAAAAACAACTAAAGAAAAACTAAATAGTAATAATAATAAAATGTCTCCACTGATCTGTGTTGTAAGTGTGATTTCTGTATGATTCCAATCGCTTTTTTATAGTCAAAATCAGCAAATTTGCCGAACTCCGCTACAACTACGGGGAGCGATGAGAAGCGAGGCAGGGACGTGCTCTGCCTCACGTAAACCCACAGTAACTGGCTGGAGCGCGGGCACTAATTTTTCGCGGGCACTTATTTTGTGAGCGCGCTCAAGCCAGTTACTGTGTGGTAAGGTGAGGCACAGGTGAGATCTGCCTCACCTCAGAATGCGTCACCCCACAGAAACTGGCTGGAAAGCGGGCCCTAAGCGCATGCCTGTTACCATCTCACTGTAGGTCACCAATGTAATGTTTGTAGATCCCTTTATTACATGTGTCCTCGCCATCCATAGTCTCTAAATAACTTATTTCACGTATATATGATATTTAGGCTCGCTGGTCTCATCATACAACGGCAATGAAAAAAGCACCAGGGGAGGCAGCCATAACCTCGGCCGCACTGAAGGGGGCGCACGTGAGCCCACAGGTTCTTGTTGCTACTGTTATTCTACGCAGAGACGGTAGACGCAAACAACAAGCTAGACTTTTGAAACTAGAGGAAGATAAGGAGGACTTTTACAAAAAAGTAATAGAGATTGTTGTCCAGAAGGATAGCATGGACTTCATCTTCAAGTCAAGGTAAGACCACAATTGTAATGAAAATGGGATCTTACTAAGAAAGAACAATCCAATATTTAGATTTGTGGTATCCTTTTGTTGAACGGTCTGTTTAAAATGAATCGAAGCATCAGACTAAAACAGCTTTTGAAAATATCCGAACATTTCGATTAAGGTCAAAATATAATATTTGTAAATCTGACTCTGAAAGAGTCAGTGCCTCACCAGCCATGAACCTCACCGCACGTCACTGCTGGCTACGCATCACTCATTCACCAATGGGTAATCTTTAGATGGATTTTAGGAACTTCCCCTCGATTGTATTGACTCTAACGGTTAAAAAGAGGTGTCAATCATCAAAATCGACCGAGGGGGGCCAGAGTTATGGAAAATGAACCCAAATGACCCCAGAATTGGGTTTTTTTCTTCTAAATCTCTCTAAAAAGGTCAAATTATTATTATTTTCCATCAATCTTGATACAGGGTATTTATTATATATATATATATATTATTATATGATTCCTAAAGCTTTTAGTCTACTATCCCATCATTCAAGGGTGGTTTTCACTATAAGTAATGTTTTTTTTTTGGACGGACACTATAATTTAATTTGTTTTACTATGTTCAATCTGAATTTACTTTAAAATGAAAAAGTTCTATATTGATTCTGACTTTTCTACATGCAACTCACAGGTTTATCATTGCTTTGAGAAAAAAGATTATGAATTTACCCCTTTTAGAAGTGAAGTTATATTAATTTGTTCTGGGAATGTCATTTTCGAGCATGAGGCCTGAAAAACAGGCTCGGGGCTTAACAGGTCAAAGATGAGAAGTTAGAGAACTGGCACTGGTTTGTCTCTTACAGAGAAGCAGTGAGATAAAAACATGCTGCCTGTTTTTTAGGGAGTGCTCACACGCACAAGATTCTTTTAAGGTCAGTTGATAGAAGGCCTGTTGACAGAAATTTCCCCTGGGTGGTGCAGGGGGATGATGCTCATCAAGTAAGTAACAACCACAGGCCCTAGATACCATAGAAAATGAGACTCTGAGAAAATGAGAACTCCACCAACTGTGCATACAGCCCAAATGGGAAGCAGTAATGACTATGAAGAGGGAAAGTTTGACCCCCACTGCATTTCTGGCCTGCAGGGTTTCCAACTATGAAACTTATTGGGATGCCATGAGAGTAAAATGAAGGGCAAGGGTGCAAATTCCATGTTTTGGCAGTGGCTGAGGCTTAGATGTTTTAGCATTTTTAACGAAATGGCGCTTTATTCATACATTTCCGCACAAAAATGGCAATCATATTGGTTTTTGCGAGACCTGAAACAGTTTGTTCAGTTGAATGCTGCTCTTTCTCTGTGGTGTCTCTTTCCTTTCTCTTCCTTGATGTCCGCCTGACTGTCCGCCTGACTCTCTTTCTTTCCTCCCTGTCCAGTCCGGTCTCTACTGGATAAATGAAAGCTTCAAGATAAACATTAAAGTAGTGTGAGCTTGACAAGAAAATAAGAGTCATCCATCAAAGGGCTTGGCTACTCACAGAACATGTCAAAGAACCCCTCGTGTTACCCACAACCCCTGGCTCCCCCGACTCTCTTAAATGTAGGACACCGAACTGGAACACTTTGCCATCAGGCAGGCAACAAGCTGAGATAGAGAGCAGAAAAAGGTCTCAAATGTTGTTTTTTGTTAACATTGCTGACCGGTTCCTGGAGAGTGTTTCACCTTTTAGGGAGAAGGTAGAGGAGAAAGTCTTCATCTCAGGCATCTGGAATCTGCACCATTCTTCTTACTCCAGGTGTTCCCTGAGATACTGTATCTGACATCAGAGTTTGTCATTTTATCTTCAAACTAGCAGCATAATGCTTAATTTTGCATGCACGGGTGAATGGAAAAAGGTGAGTAACATCAGTTGTTGTCCATTCTTTTGTCATAGATAAGCCAATGTTTATGCAGATTTTTCCTTCCTGCTAATGCACACCCCTGTCCTGATAAAATGTCACTTGAATGAGACCTTTTGCTTGGTTACAGTCATTCTTTCTACTGTATAAAGCTACAATATACTTCATACTGCTGGACTTGGAATAAAACATGTATTGTTGAGTAAGAATTATTGAGGCCGTATATTATGCTTGGCTACTTTTTAGTTTAGTCTGATATGAGGGGATCAAGGAGGACGACTTTGACCCAAGTCACATTAATTAATCATTTAATTTAAGTAAAGTCTTTATCATGAGGAAGTGTCAAGGCAGTCACATAATGAGCGTGCAGCTTTAGTAACCAGAAAGCTTCAGCAAAATCAATCAGAAAGGGATTTTAAGGGATTGTAAGAGGAAAGTCATTTGGTCCACAGCGTGGGCACTACATTTTTTAACAATTTCTATTGTTGACAAGACATTTTGTTTTGATTTTAGGTGGATACAAAAACTTGTAGGGGAGCATTAAACTTCTTATTGTTTTACTCAACATTTTAGTTTTTTCTTAGGGCTTTTTTAATATGACATTTAAAAATGTCCATAAAAACTGTTAGAATTACACCTACCAAATATCTTTTGCTCATTTTATCTTGAGATATTTAAATCTGAACCACAAGCAGTTCATTTTAGCAGTCAAACCATTTTGTAATATCGCTAAAACTCAAGCCTTACAGTAAGCAGGGCAGGTAAGGCCACTGTCCAAGCATAATAACCAGAAGAGAAAGGGTAGAAGATAGGTCAAGACCAAGCAGAGGATTGATAAGGACACGGACACAGAAACAGATGTAAAAGTTGAACCCAGAAGGCTGTCGGATGTACCATGGTTACAGGCAAAATAGGCAGGTTTCGCAACAGGGAAACAATCAAGTGCTTGAGAGTCTTGCATAAGTGGCGCACAAGAATCTGACAATGGGTGGCTGACGAGAGGTTATACACCGGCTTGATTGAAGTTGAGATGCAGCTAGGAGACCAGATGAGCTGATGAGGTGGAGGAGGGGTGAGTGGAGTACTGAGACAATGTGATGGAAAAGACAAACCGTGACATACGGTATTTCAGTCGGTCCATGTAGTTAATTCCATGGCTATAGGATGAAGGTGATCTGCATGTCAATAACATTAAAATGAAAATACACAGTCCTGACATTGACACTGGTGACACCCAGTATTAGCTTTTTTGGGCAGCAGTAGCTCAGTCTGTAGGGAATTACCTTGGGAACTGAAGGTTACGGTTCAAGTGCGGACTGGCAGCTGGAGAGGTTCCGGTTCGCCACACGGACACTTGAGCAAAGGCACCACACCATCCAACTCCCCACCAATATAGGCATGTGTATAGGGGTAAAACACTAGATATATTACACAAATATTACTAGCAAAACCCCTTTGGGATTAATAAATGATCCCAGTCTGAATGTAAGGTGTAGCGGGGGCCTGTTTTCACTGGTCAGAAATGTTCTGCACTACAGACTTAGTACAGTACATGGGCCATTGGTAAGTACTATTTTTCTAGCAGAAACCTATTGGGAGAGGACCCAGGACTGAGAAATGGAATTAGGTAATGGGTTCAAAATGAAGAAAAATGCATGAATATCTAACACAAAGTTTTTGGTTTTATTAGAAAAGTCCCTGTAGTTGAAAAGGGTCCTCAAGTATTAGCATAAGCTAACAATGTGTCAGAATTTAATCTTAGGCCTCTAAGGAAACCCCTTACTTTGCATTTATTTATTTGGTTTATATGATATCCATTTTCAAAGTCTAAGTAGAATAAAACTTTATGGGAAATGCAACAGAAGAACGCTCCTCTAATTGGTCTTCTTAAGTTAGAAACCCTATGACAGATGGCTAGGATAATGAGCGCCGATAGAAAGAATAGAAAAGCAAGGTTATTCACATCGTGACTCTTTGGCAGTGGACAAAAGGCTTCTGCCACTCGCAGGAATTCTGTTTTGTTCTCATGTGTAAAGCGCTCCTCATCTTACCAATTCATACGCACTTAAAGTTATGTAAGGTAACATCTAGCTCAGTCACGTCTGGTATCATAGCACAACCTGAGCCCTGATGATAATGAAATCGCTTTCAGCTGACACAGGGCAACAATCCTGCTCCCAGTCATGTGAAGATAACTGTCTTGTTGCCATGTTTGCCGATCACACAGGGCTGAGGTAAGAAACCCTTACCAACTATACAGGGTTCAGTAACTGAGCACATACAGTGCAGTGCAGCCCCCCCCCCCCCTCATTCCTCATGCGGTGAAAGTCATAAAAGCACAGCAAGGACCTACAGCACCAGGGCTGGCCCTGACCCATTTTCTGCCCTAGGCAAGATTTTCTGCCATAGTTTATGGGCGCTGTGCAATATAGGCGTAGTTCTGTTAGTATAAGTGTTTTTTATTTTTATTATTATTATTTTTTTCTCCCCAATTTTCGTCGCCCCTGATGGGTTGATGCGCCCTTAGCATTCGCCTATACTGCCTATGCCAAGGGCCGGCCCTGTACAGCACCATTCATCACTGCCAGGTTGTGGACCAGAACCCATTACTTAGAGAGCGTTTTGCTCTTCTACAGCAATACTAACCACCGAGAACAGCATGGACTGAAGTGGTCAACCTGCTGTTTGAGGGTACAACAAAGGGGCAGAGGTTACATGCTGCTTTCTTTACTTACATTTTGGTCCAAAAATCTGAGTAAAAACAAGAGTCAAACATTGTTGCCACAGCACCATCGGCATCACTTGATCACACCCGGCCAAGAGAAACAATTGAGTATTGAGCGAGCCATGCGTCCATGTGTAATTAAATATCCAACTTAATCAGTTAAGAGGCAGGTAGAATTAATTAGGTCCAATTAATCACCCCTCCCCCTTTTTCGTTTGGCGTGTAAGCTCAATTCAAGCAGCCAAGAAAATTAGATCTTGCTTCTAGTGAGTTTTTCTATCTATTTTTCTGTCCAAACGAAAATAAGCTAACGTAGAAGACTAATGGCTTTTATTAGCCGCTGTGATTTGAGATGCTATATCCTTTAAATAAAGAGGGGGTCAAAGGTGTTATTGTGTAACTACAGCAATCATTAAATGAGGTGGAAGCTGCATTTTCTTCTCGGCTGTGTGAGCAGGCCTTTTTTCCCCGCTTAATATCGGTTCAGTTCTTTTCTCCTCTCTTCTTCATATTCAATTATCTTCAGTAAATTGGGTGGAAAAAAGCGGCTTGAGATTGAAACAGCGAGCTGGGGTCTTCATGTATGTCTGCACGAGGAATCTTGAGGTTAGTCAACTGTAACTGTGCTGATTAAAACAACCCCGAAAATCACACGGAGTAAAACTCAACGCTACAACTATTTTGCTGACATTGGGCCACATGCAGCCACATTCTCTAAATGTAATAAAGTTGTTTTTGTGGTGTCGGCTTTAGTTTTCCAGGTACATTTAAAAGCATCTAAGAGCAGTGTGTAAGCCATTAAGAAGCTGAACACAGGAAACGGAATCCTTCAATAGGAATTAATGGACCTATAGTATTATTTTAATAATCCCCTTAATCTAATTTACTGAAATATAATAGTCTGAATTTGATTATATCTGAATGAAAGGCTGAAATAGATACATTGTCGATTTGATACCATCGACCATGATATCCTATTGCAAAGACTAGAGCACTTAGTTGGCATAAAGGGAACTGCTTTAGGCTGGTTTAGGTCCTATCTATCTGAACGGTCTCAGTTTGTGTGTGTCAACGATGAATCTTCCATGCAAACCAAAGTGAGCCATGGAGTGCCACAGGGCTCAGTGCTTGGACCTATATTGTTCACACTATATATGCTTCCGCTATGCAATATTATAAGGAATCATTCTGTACATTTCCATTGTTATGCGGATGATACTCAACTATATTAATCCATCAAGCCTGATGAAACCAATCATCTAAATACAATTCAAGACTGCCTCAAGGACTTAAAAACGTGGATGACCTTAAACTTTTTGATGTTAAATGCGGCCAAAACTGAAGTTATTGTACTCGGCCCAAAGAATCTACGAAACAAACTATCTAAAGATATATTAACTATGGATGGCATTAATTTGGCCTCCAGTGAGACTGTAAGGAATATTGGTGTTATATTTGATCAGGATTTATCTTTTAACGCCCACATAAAATCAATCTCAAGGACCGCCTTCTTTCATCTACGTAACATTGCAAAAATCAGGCATATCTTGCCTCAAAACGATGCAGAGAAACTAGTCCATGCATTGGTTACTTCAAGGCTGGATTATTGTAACTCTTTATTACCAGGGTGTACCAAAAAGTCAGTTAAGTCGCTTCAGCTAATTCAAAATGCTGCAGCACGAGTACTAACTAGAGTTCGGAAAAGGGACCACATTACTCCAGTTTTGGCTGCCTTACACTGGCTCCCTATAGAACACAGGATAGAATTTTAAATTCATCTTCTCGCCTACAAAGCCCTTAATGGGCAGGCGCCATCTTACCTTAAAGAACTCATTATACCCTACTGTCCAACTAAGGCATTGCGTTCCAAGAATGCACGTTGTTGGTTGTTCCTAGAGTCTCTAAAAGTACAATGGGAGCCAGAGCCTTTTCTTATCAAGCTCCACTTTTGTGGAACCAGCTTCCAGTTTGTGTTCGGGCGGCAGACAGCCTATCCGTTTTTAAGAGTACGCTTAAGACCTTCCTTTTTGATAAAGCTTATAGTTGATAAAAGAATCTAATAAGAGTGCATTGACGTAGACACGTTGTGCCTCTTCACCTATACATTTTAGTTCTTACTCTTTTTCCTTACTGATGGTATGTAATTTGGTTGTGTGTGTAGACGTTGGAAGCAGGGAGAGGCATATACGTGCCTTGATCCCTGCCGAGTCGACGCACAACTGTTGATTGGTGTCAGTGCCAAAAAACCTTTTAGGAGCAATGAGCTCATGGTATAGATGTGGCGCATACATCTTAATTCCTACTCTTTTCCCTCACCCTATCCTAAGGGAGTGCATGTACGTAGACACGTTGTGCCTCTCTACCTCTGTTCCCTACTTCTTACTTACTACCCTTTTCCCTAAACCTATCCTAAGGGAGTGCATGTACGTAGACACGTTGTGCCTCTCCACCTCTGTTCCTTACTTCTTACTTGCTACCCTTTTCCCCCAACCTATCCTAAGGGAGTGCATGTACGTAGACACGTTGTGCCTCTCCACCTCTGTTCCTTACTTCTTACTTGCTACCCCTAAACCTATCCTAAGGGAGTGCATGTACGTAGATACGTTAGTTTAGCTGCTATAGGCTTAGACTGTCGGGGGACACCTTACTTCTTCCTTCTGTCTGTCTGTACCTGTGTACTCTCATGTTCCGAATAACCCAGCTTCCCCCAAATGTCTTTTTGGTGTCTGTTGTGTATTAGTAGAAAGAAATTAATGAAACAAGGGACAGAGGATACGGGTACTCAACTCTTTACTGTTCTTCATGCTTAACTGCCACAGCATCAACTTCCGGGCTTACACTTCTTCTCTCAACATTGTATGTTACTCTGGTTACACTGCGCCCCCTATTGGCAGGAGTATATTAGAACACAACATTTCCCCCCTTCTTAAAAAGAGTTACTTCTCCACTTGAACAGTATGCATAACATTAGCATTTTAAACAGACACTTATGTAGTAACCATGAAACCATCTGTAATGATAATAACTTCACATATCACAATATGCAGAACATTTTCAAACATTAATTCAACCACAGTTTAAGTGACATAGTCCTCAATCCAAACAGGCTGCTTTCTGATTCACTGGTTCCTGCTCTGGAGCACCATGCACTGTAGCTGGCTCAGCAGGCCTCACTTTTTCTGATGGAGGAGTGAATGTTTCTGGAAGCACCGACAGGTGTGAAGCATCCCAGGTTTTTCCATTATCAAGTGTGTAACTGTGAGGTCCTTTCTGCTTGGTCACTTTCAGAGGCTCACTGAACTTTGGCTTTCCCTTTTTGACATGCAGCGGGTTTCTCACACGCACCAGGCTTCCCGGATGTATTTTGGGAATCTTGGCATTTCTTTTTGCATCAGAATATGTTTTCATGTGCCACTGTTTCTTTTCCACTCTGTCTCTCAGTTCCTGATCCTGAGTATCCGTAAGCTGTGGCCGGATTAAGAGTTTGGTTCGCATTTTTCTTCCATACATGAGCTGCAACGGAGATGTCCCTGTAGTGGCGTGAGGTGTAGCTCTGTAGACCTGAAGAAACTCAGCAACGTGAGCTTTCCACGGAGCGTTCTCTCTCTGTGCCGTGAGAATGCTTTCCTTCAGCACTATTTAGCCTCTCCACAGCTCCATTTCCTTCTGGATGGTAGATTGTAGTCCTGTTGTGTTGGATGTCTCTTTCTTCTAGGAAAGAGGCGAGTTCTGAGGATGTGAATTGTGGACCGTTATCTGTCACCACAGACACAGGGTTCCCTTTTTGGCTGAACACTGATCTCATGAAGGTGATCACTGTTGCAGTAGTGCATCTTGGGGCAAAAGACACTTCTGGCCATTTTGAATAGTAGTCAGTCATAGTAATAGCAAACTTACAGTCCACCGGACCAGTCTCAAATGGGCCACCGATGTCGAGTGCAAGCTTTTGCCATGGCCCCTGAGGCAGAGGGACTGGTGTCATAGGTGCAGGGTTAGTTTTAGCTGTTTTATCATTCATCTGGCAGGACACACAGGTAACCGATTGTACCAGTGCATCCATTTTAGGCCACCAATACAAGTCTCTGAGTCTCTGTTTTGTGCGTACAATGCCTTGGTGGCTGTCGTGTGCTAAGGATACCATGTGTGAGTGTAGCTTTACTGGAACAACTAACCTGTGACTCCCTCTCAGAATGAGTTGTTCATGTGCAGAAAGTTCATTTCTCACCTGGTAGTATACGGCAACATGTTAGCAGGCAGGCCTTTGGATGAAGCTGGCCACCCGTCTGTCATGTAGTTGCGTAGCTGACGTAACTCTGGACAGGAAGTGCAGGCATCTGTGAAGTCAGACGAGGGAACAGCAGTCAGCAGGGCAGAGACAGCAGCAACCGTCTCTGGTTCCGTGTCTGAGGTGCAGTCCTGTCCGTGTGGCAGTGGCAGGCGGGAAAGGCAATCTGCTGCATGGTTCTGAGCACCGGGTCTGTAGACAATATCATAGTTGAAGCAGAGTAGCCTGGCAGACCAGCGTGCTACTCTCATACCAGCTCTCCCCATGCCTTTTGTAGCCAAGAGTGTGGTCAAAGCTTGGTGATCAGTCCTTAAGGTGAACTTTGTTCCCCACAAGTAGGTTCTCCAACGCTCTGCAGCCCACACACAGGCCAAAGCTTCTTTTTCTACCACAGAGTACTTTCTCTCTGCAGCACTAAGAGAGCGGGAAGCAAATGCCACTGTTCTTTCAGTGTTGTCAGGATGTATCTGTGTCAGCACCCCACCTATGCCATAGTCTGAGGCATCTGTAGACACTATGGTGGGCCGTGACGGGTCAAAAAGAGCGAGTGATGAACTGTCTGTGATGAGTAGTTTAACCTGCTGAAAACTACTCTGTGCCTCATCAGTCCATGTGAATGTAGCTCTGCGTAGCACATCTCTCATTGGTTCCACCACAGTTGCATAGTTCTGTATGAACTTGGAGTACCACGATGTTAGGCCAAGAAAAGACCTGAGAGTCACTGGATCACTGGGTGATGGAGCATCCCGAATAGCTGCAATGTGGTCATCATTTGGCAGCAGACCTTCCTTGCTTATGCTGTGTCCTAGATACGTTAGTTTGTCCTGGTAGAATTTGCATTTATCTGTGTTGAGACTTAGTCCAGCTTCCTGCAGTCGGTACAGTACTGCTTTCAGGCGGGTTTCATGCTCAGCACGGCATGAGGAGTAAATGATGATATCATCCAGATATGCCTGCACTCCAGGTAAATCTTTCAGCACCATGGACATCATCTTCTGAAATGCTGAGGTTGCTGATGCTAGCCCATAGCAAACTCGCTTGTACCTGAAAAGTCCCTTGTGAGTAATGAAAGCAGTCAGATCTCTGCTGTCCTCATGCAGTGGAAGCTGGTAGTATGCATTAGCCAGGTCGAGGGTTGAGAATATGGTAGCTCTTCTGAGTTCTGAGAAAAGCTCCTCCATGTGTGGAATGGGGTAGCAATCCATTATGATGGCCTTGTTAGGCTCCCTGAGGTCTGTACACATCCTTATTTTAGATGAGTTCTTTCGTTGAGTCACAACGATCGGTGACACCCAGGGAGAGGCATCTATTGTTTCAATGATGTCAGCATCAAGAAGGCGCTTTAACTCTGCAGAAACAGCATCTCTGACTGAGAATGGAAGCCTTCTCAATTTCTGCTGCACAGGCTTCACCTCATCTTTCACTTTTACTTTGTGTACAACGTTCCTAACACAGCCCATAGGTAAAGCTGTATTAACAGGTGCAGATGCAGTAGGTGTCGGTGTAGTAGGAGTTGCAGGTGGGGTTGTTATCTCTCTGACTGTCTGCTCTGACTTCAGTACCACTCTGTTTCTCATGATGACCATTTCCAGTGCCTGAAACAGGTCCAGGCCCAGCAGTATTGAACCTGACTTCACAATGAAAAGGGTAGCTGAGGCAGTATTTCCGTCATGGAATGCACGTAAATGCAGTTTCCCTAGTACTGGGATTCTCTGTCTTGAGTATGTGACTAGAGGAACCTTTGTAGGTTCCAAGTCGATCACTAGCAGATAGTTTTCGAACATTTTTAGCCATGTTCCAAATGGCATAGTAGGTTCTCCCGGACACTGAAGAAAGGTGGGAGGTAAAGGAGTAGAAGCCACGGCCATCCTCGTCGCCAATTTGTTGTGTATTAGTAGAAAGAAATGAATGAAACAAGGGACAGAGGATACGGGTACTCAACTCTTTACTGTTCTTCATGCTTAACTGCCACAGCATCAACTTCCGGGCTTACACTTCTTCTCTCAACATTGTATGTTACTCTGGTTACACTGCGCCCCCTATTGGCAGGAGTATATTAGAACACAACAGTGTCTATATCTACGCCGGGATCCTGAGTCGTGGCTGATCCTGTTGCTGTGGTCCTGTGTCCTGGATCCTCTAACCTGAGTTCTGGATTTGAGTCCTGGACTTCGAGTCGTGGCTGAACCTGTCTCTGCGGTCCTGCCTGACTCTCATCATACTACTTCCCTGATGGCTCCCACAGGATTGTTGACATCTTCGTGGATTGATCTTCTTATTATAGACACATGCATATCCAAACATTTGGTCTTCCTATGCTGTAAAATGTATTATCTCTCCGATTTACACACGGCATCTATTGCACGTCTGTCCGTCCTGGGAGAGGGATCCCTCCTCTGTTGCTCTCCCTGAGGTTTCTCCCATTTTCCCCTTTAAACTGTGGGGTTTTTCTCTGGAAGTTTTGCCTTGTACGATGTGAGGGTCTAAGGACAGAGGGTGTCGTATTGTCATACTGATATTCTGTACAAACTGTGAAGTCCACTGAGACAAATGTAACATTTGTGATATTGAGCTATATAAATAAACATCAATTGATTGATTGATTGATTGATTGTGACCTCATAAGATGTGTAAGGGTGTATCACGGTTTATAATTCATTTCGACTAAGCATATTTCAAACAGGTTTTAATCAAGAATTAGAAACTACAACTTGAAAAACTTTACTGCGCAGTAGATTGCATATTTGTTATACAAATGCTCAAAGTGCTGTTCTCAAAGCATTCAAAGTTTGACTTGAATTGGGCTATGATAAAAAATAGTTGCTTACAGCTGTAGCTTAATATTATTATTAAGTCGTTGATTCATTACACTCTTTAGAAACAGTGTACACAGGCAGTTTTCTTTAATTAATAATAACCTAGATCTTTAGAATATCAGCGGCCCAATCCCTGGTTCAGCAATTAAAAGTAAATTGACATTAGTGAAATATCGGTATGGGGCATCCATGTAGGCTGGTGAAAGATGGAAATTGGAAATTGGAAAACTAAAGTATATGATATGACCAGGATGTGGTCATATAACCTGTAAGCCCCGAGCCTGTTTTCCTCGAAAATGACATTCCCAGAACAAATGACCATAACTTCACTTCTAAAAGGGTTAAATTAATTTAAAAAACATTCTCAAAGCAATGATAAACCTGTGAGTTGGATGTAGAAGAGTCAGAATCAATATAGATTTTTTTTATTTTAAAGTAAATTCAGATTGAACATAGTAAAAAAATTTAAATTATTGTGTCCGTCCAAAAAAAAAACATTACTTATAGTGAAAACCACCCTTGAATGATGGGATCGGAGACTAAAAGCTTTAGGAATCCAAACTATAACATATAATGAGTACCCTGTATCAAGATTGATGCAAAACAAGTTATTTTTGACCTTTTTAGAGAGATTTAGCCAAAAAACCCCACTTCTGGGGTAATTTGGGTGGATTTGACCTATCTCTGGCCCCCCTTGGTCGATTTTGATGATTGATATCTCTTTTTAACCGCTAGAGCCAATGGAATCGAGGGGAAGTTCCACATACACACACAGGTTACCAAATAAGGAGTGAGAGTGATGCGTAGCCAAAACAGGAAGCTGTCATACACTCTGGAAGCTATCATTAGCAACTAATATGTAAACTTCGTTTTTGACATAAAAATGCAATTATGGATTATCAAGAATTTTTTCAAAGTGACAGACACATTGGATTAACCTATGGATTAACCTTCAACCGCGTTTTTCTCGTTTTAATGCCATTGAACACAACTTTTGATCAGAATAACAGCAAAACGTGAGCATATCTCCGTGTTTTGCTACCTAAAGCTACGTTGTGTGTTGTCTGTATTTGCTTCCCCTGTCACGAGTTTTGATCGCTCAGTGATGATACTTATATTTCTAGAATCTGTGGAATCTCAGCTTGCTAGCTAAGCTTGTTTGTGCAGATCCGATAAGTATATCGATCGATTTATACCTAGAGTTCTGTGCTAAGTGCATTAGCATTTTTTCGCTCAGTGTTAATTTAGACGCTTCTTGTGAGACTTGTGTTTTGTTTCGGTAAAAATGGTTCATATCATCAGTTAGCTGAGTTTCTTCCCGTTAAGTGAGTATGACACATTAATAGTTTATTACATTTTAAGAAGCCCTGAGACACAGTGTCGTGAAAAAAAAAAAAGCCCCGCCGGCGGGGTCTTTGGGGCTTAACAGGATAATGCCCATATAATGCCCAAAGTGTGGAAGTGGCTTTGGAAAACGGATCAATATCACTTGGCATCTCCTCCGCACTTAAAACCTTTTAGCATCCTTCAACTCCTCGTTTGGTTTTGCAGACTAAAAACGAAACTGTTTGTTTCAGTCTCACCATTTTTCATCAGCATTGTTTCCGGAAGGTAGCAGCCGGCTGTTTCAACAAAAATAAATCACTATACTCTTCTTGCCTAGTCCAAAAACAAACACGGATAGCAACTAGGGGGAGAACATACTGGAACATTTAGCCGATTAAGAGTCAAATATTTCCTTCAGGAGTGGTGGAGACCAAAAACAGATCTAAAAGGAGAGTGAAACTTAGACTTACACTCAACAGGTCAGCTTTAAACACGACTCTAAATTAATGCTCATGTCATTTCTTAGCTAGAGGATGTAAAAATGGCTATTGTTTGTTAACATGTTATACTTTGTACATGATACTATCTCATTATTTGGTTTATTATGGTGCCTCCAAGTGGCCAAAAAATGAATGGTAACCTTGCTATGACGCTCCTACAGTATATAATGTATTGTACAATTCCTCGTAATCTGTTTATATCAATATATAACATATTTAGAACCATTAATACACTTTATGTATGCTTTATAACACACTATAAGTATTTTAAAATGGTCAAATGCGAAAAACATAATGATTTCTGGTCATTTACCTAAATGTATTGATATTGAGTGCTTATAGCTATGAATATAAAGTGCTACAGTGATTAGAACAGATAATAAATATTTGTATAATTTTTCACAGTTTTAAAAATGCAGACATGGGTGATATAAAGTCTTACCAATTAAAAAATAATAACAATAGTATCTGCATGCTGCTTAAAAGGTTTTTTGATATGTGTCTCATTATTGAATTACAATAATTAAATTACAGATTAAATGATAATCACTGACAGACGAACTGTCACCAGACCCAAAAAACAAATAAATGAGTCCGTAAACTTAATATAAATTATGTGTTTACTGAGAAAGAAAGGCTGCATTTCAAATTCCACTTCAGTTCTGCTTAGAATTATTATGAACAACAACTGAGGCACTGATGCTCTGACGCAGTAAACCGCTTTACACACGTACATATGTTTCCCATACATGTAATTACATCCCTGTAATCTATAATTTATTTATAAGTGCCTCGTAATTGCAGAGTTTCAACCTCATTATTCTCAGGTATCTTGTTTTTTCCTAATCAGTGTTCACCACAATTATTATTGGGTGCTCAATAATGATGCTGTTGTAATTTAGGTCTGACATTTTAAATCCTTCCTCAGAAATCGAATCATTGTATGCATTCAAGTGCTCTAATTCCCTTCTCAGTCATTTTGCTCCCAACAAGCAAGTTTCCCATGTGGACCCGCATTCATTTAATATATTGATGTACAACAAAAAGACACAGAAGTGGCCTCAGTGCAATTAAGCCGAGCGCAGCAAGTATTGTCTACATCCTCTGACAGGATTAGTTTTAATGAGGACACGATAAGAGTTGTGGACGGAGGAACTCAATCCTTACCGTAATGCCCTTTTTATTTATTCAGTGCTACATTGTACTGCAACCATATTCTTTCTGCGGTCTCTGATAAAAACAACAAAGTGTCTTGAGGATTGGCCATAAATATGCTGTTTAAACAAAGGTATTTGTTCCCGCTTTTGTACAAATCCTATGTGTTCACCATACGTTTCCTCTCAGTTGTGTGTTTGCCACTATATTACACAATACTGTAGGGAAAAGTCGTGAGTGTATAATTAAGGATAGTATTTGTAAGGCATCTATTTTGCCCCCTGAATTTGTGTTGCAAGTGTTACTTCCATTAAATGAACACTCAAAGGAGACTCAACATCCACATGCTGGAGATGATGGGGTCTTGAGTAAGTGCCGCAACGTGACAACATTTGTTTTGTATCGTGTTTGCACTCTAAAGCCAGCGAGGAGATTAAGGAGGACATTCATTCAGTGGTTTACTTTGAGCAACCGATTCAATTTTTTGTGTCACGTCTGATTTAAAAACAGACGGTCAATGGCGGCTCAGGGCCAGATTTACGGGGTAATTTACACCGTGACACGGACATTGATGTTTTGCTCTTGGAAATGGATCATATGGGGGAATTCCATCGGAAAGAAAATTCCTATTCATCTGTTTCCTAGGCAGCTGGTGCCGCATGAGCTCAGCGTGCATCATGGAGGTGATGTGGTGGAAACCAAAGAGGGATCATGGAAATGCAAACACAACGGGCAGCCACCTCTTCTTCTTCTTCTTATTCTCTTCTTCTACTTTTGTTGCGCAAGGCTCCCAGCTGAGGGGAGATCAATACTTAATTTAGTCGAGCATTCAACCATCTTAAAGAGTACAAACTGCATCTGGTTATCAATGTATCGTAACAACGTTCTAGCTCATTTCCTCTTCAAATACTCCCACTAGAGCAAGAAGTTCGTTTTTATAATTTTGTCTATGCCATCTATTTCTCTGTTTGTGCGTTAAAGACTGAGAAAATGACATAAATACCACCAAAAATCCACTTTTCCATGTCTTTTATACATAAATATGTGTCCCCTCTGTTAAGAGATTAGGAAAGTTTCAGGAAAAAATACTCTCTCACTTTTTGTCCTGATCCATTTATATAAAAACCTGTCTGAAAATGAGCTGATCAGATTTTGGCCACTATATGTCACAATGTTTATTTTGGTTTTTATTGGCTGCATCTGAAGTTTGTCGAGCAAAGCTGTAATTTGGTAGCGTATGTTAATCCCTTTCCCTCTTGCTTGGGTTGCAGTTTGCAGACATCGCCATGAATCAGCATTTAACGCTGTTTTTTCCAATTATCAAACGCATACGTACCAAAAACACACATTAATTCACCTTCTACATCAGTCTTGGTTTAGCGTTGCCAGATTACATATCAGAAAAGGGACATGTTTGTCAGCAGGGCCAATGATTTCCATATCCGAGTGGAGTGTATTTTCAATACTGCCTACACATCCTGGCTCACTAACTCTCACCACTTGCCAAGTCTTTTTAGAGAGATATTCTCCTTTAAAAAATGGTATGTGTTCTCCACAAAAAACAATGTTTCTCATTACAAAGAGGTAGGAGATAAAAAGGAGGTAAAGGGATATAATCAGGTAAAGGTATACTCACAGCCAACATTTGTTCAAAGCAAAGATGCAGGACAAAAGAACTTGGAGGAAGAAAGTCTATTAAAAAGCCAGGAAGTACGATGAAACCAACACAACTTTTGATGGATTCTTAAAACAAGCCATCTATTGATTAGACCATAAAACTAACCTTTCATGTTTGCCGATCTTTCATTTCTAAAAACTCTTAAATCATGTTGAACTGCACTGAATGCAGAAGCCAAAATGCATTGAAGTTTAATGGCCGGCTGTAGGACTTCAATCATTCTTGGGTTTGCTTGAAATCAAACTAGCGTGAAGTGGGAGGAACTCGGCTGATTGGACTGCACATTGCTCTTTATATTTATTTATGTGTTGACATAAAGACTTGATGAAAAAGGAAAAATACTTTTTAAAGACATTACACTTTAAAACCTTCATCACATATAAACACAGAGAAAAAAGGAGAAGTTGACATTTAAAACAAAAAAGAACACAATCTTCCTTTTACAAGTGAGAAGTTAAACTCATAAGCAATCAAACACTCTTTCACCATTGACTTAACCTCCGGAAATTATTAATATATATATTTTTTCCAAACGTTGTAATTGTGGGGTTTTATACAAGTAATGACTATAGATAACAATAATATAGTAAAACATAAAATCAAAAGCCTTGCCTGTATGTATTTTATTCCCAAACAATATCAGGAATCGGTACCACTTTACAATAAGACTACCCTTATAAAGGATTCATAAAGGGTTTATAATTAAGTTATTAATTAGGTTGTAAACACTTTATTAATCATTAAGAACCATTTATTAACCAGTTCTAACATAGTTTTCATACATCAACACAGGCTCACGATTTGGCAAGATGACTAAGCCTTATGTTGGCACTAGCTTACTTCGTCTTCTTTATCAGCCAACATCCTTGGTATCTGTTGTTCACTGAGTTGATTCTCCCCCTTCCATCTTGATGTTTCTTCTCTTTATGACCATTTATTTACGAGTTACTAACATTTATAACTGCCAAAAGGGAGCCTTGTAAATTGTTAAACAAATCACCATTTATTAATGAGTTACTACCATTTATAATGTCTTAAAGTTATATTAAGCCTTAAAGTTATGCATAAATTAGGGCGTGGTCACATTGAGTGACAGGTCTGTCCAAATCTTACCTGACTGCTGTTGTTAGCTTCCTGTCTCTCTGCTAGCAGCTCCGTGAAGCTACAGGGGCTCAGCCTGCTCAACTCATCCGGGGAACATAACTTTAACTCGGCCGTGTTTGTTGTGCTGGTGCCTTGTGGACTATTCTTCATGCTTATATCGGACTATTGTGACTCGCTCTGCGGTTAAAACAGACGGTGCATGAATGCGGTTTTGCGTTAAGTGAAATTTGAGTACTTTATTTATGTGTTTATCATTTTAATCAGCTAACGTAATGAATGTTAAGGCTTGGATTAGCGTGTAAGCAAGTTGTAGCTAAATATGTGCTAACGATGCTAATCGTAGCCTCCAAGTTAAAACATAATAGAGAAGTGTTAAGCGTGGGATAATACTGTAGAACAAACGGCTTCTGTTTGAGGTTGGTAAAATAAGGTCATCCTTGTAAGTTAGAGAGATATTTTATTAGGTAGGTAACCTTATGCATCGCTAAGGTTAATTTAAATTCGCTATGATCGATTATGTATACAAGCTAACGTCAAAGTAGTATTGAAGAGCGGTGTAGTGTATGTGAAATTAACCTCACAATAAGATGTGTGTATATTATGAAATAATAATGTCATATTTCAAGATGATTACTTAGATATTACAATATGATTGGTTGAGCTGGAGTTCATTATTGAGCTGACACGTTAACGTCACAGTCATATCTGAAGAACGAACCCAAACCGTGTTCTTTTTATTAATTGTATTAGCAAATTGGCATCAAATAAATAGTAAGCATTGGTAATACCAATTCTGATAAAGTAAACTATTTTATTTGTGTCTGGGAGAAGGTACTGTACCCAGTTCCTATGTTCGGCAGTTATAGACTGGGCTTTCTTAAGAGAATACAAAATAAATAAAAAAAATCAATATGGACCATTACTGTATAATTATCCTTAAATGATGTTATACAATGCACCTAATAAACAAGTATGGCATTTTGAAACATGATGTGCAACAATTTTTACTGTAATTTGTGTGCATTTTGTTGTTAACTAAGATGATGTTATGATTTATTTTTTGTTAGTTTGGACATACCTGGAGCAGGAAAAAATGGGTCTTCGGAATGATGGGAGTTAAAGACGGAGACTAGTGTTGAAACTAGTGGAGAAACGATCAAGATGCCACCTTATCCCTCTGATTAGACGGCATGTTAAAGGTCCCATGTCATGGCCATTTCTACTAATCATAATTCCATTGTTGAGGTCTACTAAAATAGATTTATATTGTGCAATTTTCCAAACTCACATTGGTTTCGCTCACGGCGCGTCTGGGGAGCTGGGACATCTATAATAGACTGTACCTTGACAGCCACCGGGCAGACCTGACCTTTTCCCACTTGCTTACCTAGATATGTCACTATAGCCTTCCCAAACTCACATTTTGCCAAATTGAGTGTGAGGGAAGCTGAACGCAAACGATCAAAAATCTCACTCAGAGTCTTCAGATGCTCAAGCCAGGTAGATGAATAGGCCACAATATCATCCAAATAAACTTCACAGTTGCCAACCCCACATAAGACCCTGTTCATCAGCCGCTGGAAAGTGGCGGGAGCATTCCTTAACCCAAACGGCATAACCGTGTACTCCAAAAAACAATCTGGTGTAACAAAAGCACTGATTTCAGCGGCACGCTTAGTGAGGGGGACCTGCCAATATCCCTTTAAGAGCTTTCACAATAGAGCCAGCTTTTAACGAAAGCAGCGGTACCGCCTCCGGGTAACGAGTAGCAGCGCACATCACCGTAAGAATGTACTGATTACCGAATTTTGTTTTAGGTAACGGCCCGACACAGTCAATAATAAGAGGGGGGGGGGGGCCTTTGGGACCACCTGGTTTGGCTTACCAGACACCTGGCAGGTATGGCAAGAACGAAAGAATTTAGCAACGTCTGATTTAAGTCCAGGCCAGAAAAAATAACGGAGAACGCGCTGGTACGTTTTTTGACTCCTAAATGGCCGGAGAGGGTGTGATCATGTGCCAAACTCAATACTTGTAAACGAAACGGCTGTGGAACTACAATTTGGTACCCCAGACTCCTGCGTAAAACCGGAGTTAGGCGACCAGCGGCGCATCAGAACACCATCATCAAATAGGTAAGACACCGATTTGTCACCTGAGTTGTCTTTTTCAAAGGATAGGCAGGACGAAAATGTACTGTCAGATTTCTGTGCTTTAATCAACTGATCTTTATCTACTGAAAGTTGAAGGGGTTTGTCGTCAGGCTGAAGCTCTATAGAAACAGATATTTCCTCTTGACCCTCTGCTAGTGGGCTCATTGGATCGGAGTCACTCATAAAGGAGTCACTCAGATTCACTACGTCACCTAGTTTTCGGGACACACAGGGAAAAGCTGAATCGAATCCAGCGCAGTGGACTCAGACACACATGTGTCCACAGCTGGATCATTAACAACTTCGGGTGACGGAAAAACTTTCTTCCCAGCCAAATCATTACCAAGGATCAGATCAACACCGTTAATCGGTAACCGGGGACGCACAGCCATCCTAACCACATCAGAAATAAATTTGGACGACAACTGAACAAAATGTAAGGGCGCACGCAACACACTTAGTTTAACCCCCCATGCCAAAATATCTGTCCCACTATACGACTGAGCTGAGAACGGCAAGACACCACCACGAATAATTGACTGTTTAGCACCTGTGTCCCTCAGAATTGTGATGGGAATTTGTTTCCCCTCACCGGTCAAAGACACAGAACCCTGCGAAATAAACGGCCTGAACGCCTCATCAATTGCGCTATCCTCCACATTTGATGCAACGTTCTTTACAGAGTGCGGCTTGGTATGAATAAAACTTATAGGAAATGGCGTTTTTCTACCTGCGTACTGCTCTTTCCTTTCTAGGCTAGGACAGTCGACGATGTGGTGTCCTTGCTCACGGCAGTAATAGCACTCCCTGTTATCAGCTGTGGCGCTACCACGGGGAAGAGATTTTACCCTTCTGTCACTTGCCACAGGATCACGGCAAACTGGAAGATAAAAAACATTTTTGTGAGTTAACACAAATTCATCTGCCAGTACCGCGGCAGCAGCAAGTGACACAACTTTCTGCTCATTTAAATAGGTGACAATTTTCTCTGGCAGATGATTTTTAAATTCTTCCAAAAGAATGAGCTCACGCATGTCCTCCCTGGATGTGACTTTGCTGGCCTGACACCACCGATCAAAAAGGCCCCCTTTTCCTCTCGCAAACTCTACATATGTCTGGTTGACATCTTTTTTTACCACTCCTACATTTTTGTCTGTATGCCTCCGGTACCAATTCATACGCTCGAAGGACTGTGGTTTTTACAATTTCGTAATCGAGGCTCTCCTCAATAGTCAGGGCATTGCAAACATCCTGAGCTTTACCTACCAATTTGCAATGCAATAACAGAGGCCACACTCTCTTTGGCCACTGCAGCATAACAGCGATGCATTCAAAGGCATTAAAGGCATTAAAGTATGTGTCTACCTCTGACTCCCTGAACGGCGGGACTAATGTAATGTGCCTACTCACATCAAAACTGTCATGGGGATTTATGTGTGGTCTATGGGTAGGTGACGGACTGGATGGTAGAGCGACTCCCCGCTCTATCTCCAGAGCTTTTACCCTCATGTGCATTGCTTCCACCTCCAACTCCTTGTGTCTCAGCTCTACCTCCCTGATGCACAGAGTCAGCTGTAACTCCTCTGCAGACATCCCAGCTTGGGAAGGCAGGCCTTGGAGTAGGGGGGACAAACCTGCGAGATCATCCACTTCATGTGTGTGAACTTTCTCCTCAAACACACCCTGCTCGACTAATTTTGTACACAAGAGTTCTTTTGACTCTTGTTTTTTAGTTTTTGTAGGCACAAACACATTATAAAAATTTGCAACACTAAATCTGCTTTTGTGCAGCCATCTAGTCTCACCATGGAAGGTTCCGTAGTGAACAACTCTAATTGACTTTCCATTGTAAATTTCAAACAGAAAAAAAAAAAAAAAAAACTGTCAAACAGAGACTTAGAATGTACGAGAAGAGGGGAAAAAATAAAATAAAAAATAAATAGCAATGCTTACCCGACACGAAGAAAAAAACGGAAAGACCGGATTAACGAGCCCCCAATTATGTTACGCCCAGGTGTAGGGGAACCTAGGCCTAGCACAAAGTTGCACTCTCCCACTCTTCCCACTCCCAAGAACATGGACGCCGAGACAGAGGATGTCGTTTGGTAAATTTAATTTACCAAAATTATACAAAGAGGAGTAACAAAACCACAAAACAAACAAACCTTTTAACACAAAAATCTTACCTAACGAATGAGAAAAATAAACGAACAGGCTTCTTACCTACTCTAACGTAAAAACAGGAGAAAACGAATTATCCAAAAGAAAAGGGTTTTGCACTCCTGACAACAAAACAAAGCGGGTCTACAAAGACAGGTAAATTAGCTTTTCTTCCTACAGTCTCACAACAGAAGAGAAGGACCGGTATACGGTATAGATAGGTACACAGCACAACAGGACAGATATCGCAACGCAATTTGTGTTGGGAGTAGGAGAAGTCAAGTCAGAGAGAGCGGCCGAGGAACTGCACGGCTGCAGCTTAATATGCTCCCGTCTCCTCAGGTGGACCAATCAGCCTGTCGAGGGCAGCCAATCAGCTACCGGGCACCACCTGTTTACTCACACGCAGCCACACAGACACAGGAGGAGGAAGAAATATCTGCACACAATATACATAACGACCCAGGGTCGTAACACTGTGTTGACATTCCCCTTATTGTGGAATAATGGGAATGCAGAGACAGGCTACAAGTGTCTTAGGTTCAAGTTAGACAACTAATGTCTGGGTTAGTGTTCATGACTTCATGTTTATGTCATCTTAATGGTTAATCTCAATGCACACTCATTTTCTGTACTTTCCAATAGTTTAAAATAGTTTTATTCCACTGTTAAATAACCTGTTCAATACAAACATGCGACTTGTAAAAATTAAATAACATTTCTGTGAACCGATATTTGTTTAGCTTATTAGAGGATGTTCCTTGAAAGATTGAAAAATGTCAATGAAGATGTCAGAGTTAGTATATTTGTTAATAATTACATACATCCATCCATCTACATCTGTACTGCCGTGATGAAACGCCATATTATGTTCCAAACCACATCAAGGATTATTTCTGAAACAGTATGGAGCTCAAATGCTTTTTCTCTTGCCGGTTTACAACAAGGTGCACGTTCCTTTTTATTTCCTGCTTCTTCACACATGTGCTCTCTCCAGTACAGGTTAGCTAATGTTAACAAAGACCATATTACGTCCAAAACAGTCGGGCATTGTTTCTGATAGTGCCGTGGGTCCGCATTGCCGATATTACGTCATATCGGACGCAAATCTGGATCAGCTCCGTTGAACCCCCGTTTTTAGAGATGAACTGCGAGCGTCGGAGCCGCTGGAGACACTATATGCTTAATGAGCCGCATTTGCGCATCAGATGAGGCTCCCTCCGCAAGATGAGGCCCCCTCCGCAAATGAGGCCCCACCAGTCTGCGTGATCTGCGTGTAGGGAGGGGCAGGCCTGACTTTGGATAATAGACGTCTCTAAATCACTGGCAATTTTTTTTCGGGGTGAATCAACTTAACATTTTGAACAACTGAATAGCACTTATTTAAATCAGTAGGTCCTAAAAGTTGTGAAATGCGCTTAAAGCAAAATCCAGGGTCATTTTCCCTCCATTCATTTGACTGAGCCGAGACCAGCTGTGACCCTGCGGCTTGAGGAAAACGTAACAACGCTTTTTCCAGTTCTCCTTATTCATCCATAATAAACTCAGTGAATCAGGCATTTACTTGAGGTCTAAGAACCACTTGCTGTGTGTTCCTTCAAACATAGGGTGGTTTGGAATACTTCAGTGCAAGACAATTGGTGTGATTAGTTTGTGAGTGAGAAATGTGGCATTTCCCTAACCTTTCAAAAAGGATTTTATAAGAAGTTCATGTGTATTTTGCATTTAACATTTGTTCTAACGCATTTTCTCTTGCTTGTCCTTAACTGGCTTCTGCACTAGTTACCTGGCCTGTATTGACCTATGAAATCTGTGTAGTCAATTAGGTATTTGAATTAAAGCATCAAAAAGTGTACTGCCCTGTCTTTAATAACCATTTTCCCATTTAAAATCCAACTGGGATCAATAGACTCATTCCTCCTGAGGCAAAGAGAATAGGTTGAAGACATTTTCAAAAAAGCTCTGAGCTGACACTATTCAGCAGAGGTGCATTATGCGGACAGAATATGCCAGACACAGCTGGACTATAATGTTAATGCTTTATGACAATTAACAACGGAAAAATCCTCAGACAGTTTGGAGCACCATTAGACCGGACAAATTGGCCTCACGAGAACAATGGCCAATTAGCTGGGAGATAATTGCTGTTAATGTTTGAAAAAGTAACAAAACTTTTGTAAAGCTCATGGTGTGCTTAGTGTGACAAAAGAAGGTTTTATTTTTAGAGAAGTGTAAATAAGTGCTTTAACAGAAAATATTATGTTGACTCACCAGTGGGCCCGCTTCTATGAGTGTGAACAGGGACCACTGTGGCCACAAGTGTCAGGATACAGGAGAATAACATAACATGTGCAAGTATTAACATAAAGAAATAAAAAAATCAGAAAACCAATTATTTTATGTCAATTACATTAATATCTAGCTTAAGTTACTTAACATTTGTTAAACTTAGCCACCATTAGCAACCATACTCCTATATGTTTCATATACTGTATATAGATTCCTGGGTACCACTTTACATAAGACTACCTTTATAAAGGGTTTACGAATAGTTTGTAATTCATTTATTAATTAGGTTGTGAACACTTAATAAATCATTAATAAGCTTTTATAAGACATGAGATAAACAGGGCAACTGTGACCGGTTGCTTGCCAAATAGTGAGCCCACATTTATCTGTACTGCTAAGCCTTATATTGGCTACTTAGCTTACTTCGTCTTCTTCATCAGCCAGCATCCTTGGTATCTGTTGTTCACTGAGTTGATTCTCCCCCTTCCATCTGGATGTTTCTTGGCATCTCTTATGACCATTTAGGAATGAGTTACTAACATTTATAACTGTCAAAAGGGAGCCTTATTGTAAAGTGTGACACATGTCACCATTTATTAATGACTTATTACCATTTATAATTGGTAAAAGGGAGTCTTATTGTAAAGTGTTAAACAAATCACCATTTATTGATGAGTCACTAACATGTATAACTACTGAAAGGGTGCTTTGTTTTTAAGTTTAATACACATGTCCATTTATGAATGAGTTATAACATTCATGCTTACCTAATACACATTTTTCACATGAAGTGCAAAGTAAGATGCAACAGAACCAAGCAAAACATTTTATTCACACATGAAGAAGGCAGAGGTGGAGTATGACGGGGGATCAACACCAATCTCCCGGGTAGAAGTCACTGAGGTCGTCAAACAACTCCACAGTGGCAAAGCCCCGGGGGTGGATGAGATCCGCCCAGAAATGCTGAAGGCTCTGGGTGTTGAGGGACTGTCATGGTTGACACGTCTCATCAACGTTGCGTGGAAGTCGGAAACAGTACCGAAGGAGTGGCAGACCGGGGTGGTGGTTCCCCTTTTCAAAAAGGGGGATCAGAGGGTGTGTGCCAATTATAGAGGCATCACACTACTCAGCCTCCCAGGAAAAGTTTACTCTAAGGTACTCGAAAGGAGGGTCAGGCCGATTGTCGAACCTCAGATTGAGGAGGAATAATGCGGATTCCGTCCTGGTCGTGGAACGACGGATCAGCTTTTTACTCTCGCAAGGATCCTGGAGGAGGCCTGGGAGTACGCTTATCCGGTCTACATGTGTTTTGTAGACTTGGAGAATGCGTATGACCGGGTTCCCAGGGAGTTACTGTGGGAGGTGCTGCAGGAGTATGGGGTGAGGGTTGGCCTCCGCCAGGGCTGCGCTTTGTCACCAATCCTGTTTGTAATATACATGGATAGGATTTCGAGGCGTAGTCGTGGAGGAGGGGGTCTGCAGTTCGGTGGACTAAGGATTGCACCACTGCTTTTTGCAGATGATGTGGTTCTAATGGCTTCATCGGTCTGCGACCTTCAGCTCTCACTGGATCGGTTCGCAACCGAGTGTGAAGCGGCTGGGATGAGGATCAGCACCTCCAAATCTGAGGCCATGGTTCTCAGCAGGAAACCGATGGATTGTCCACTCCAAGTAGGGAATGAGTCCTTACCCCAAGTGAAGGAGTTCAAGTATCTCGGGGTCTTGTTCTCGAGTGAGGGAACTATGGAGCGTGAGATGGGCCGGAGAATCGGAGCAGCGGGAGCGGTACTGCAGTCGCTTTACCGCACCGTTGTGACGAAAAGAGAGCTGAGCCAGAAGGCAAAGCTCTCTGTCTACCGGGCCATTTTTGTTCCTACCCTCACCTATGGTCATGAAGGATGGGTCATGACCGAAAGAACGAGATCGCGGATACAAGCGGCCGAGATGGGTTTTCTCCGCAGGGTGGCTGGCGTCTCCCTTAGGGATAAGGTGAGAAGTTCAGTCATCCAATAGATGGATCTAATAGTTTTTTATGGACAACTTTTCCATTCAATCTCGTCCAACTGATCTTGCTGCTGTCACTCCACGGCTCTTGGTAGTTCAGGCATTTATCAAACCCGGCAACTCCGGGCTTCCTGGCAGCTGTCAATCAAAGTCCAGTGGCTCCGCCCCAAAGTGTCAGAAACTTTTCACTCGCGCGCAGACAGACTCCGCGAGCGAGTGAGGCTGACACTCCCGCGAGCGAGCAAGAGGGCTGCATAGCCGAGGGGGCATCAAGGGGCATCATATGACCAATATAGACAGAAGAGCAACATTTATTTGAACATTTAAGTCAATGATAACATTCCTAGGTGAACTTAACGTCCGTATGGAGTCAGATCAGTCTCAATATTAATAAATGCTCACAGAAGGATTCACAAATGTATTTTGCGATTTATATATAAATGACTCTCCACAACAATATCTCTCAATGCACTCACAAATATTTATTGTTGTATATAAATGTACAAAAAATGGGCATTTAAACTGCTTTTTATTAATTCAAAGACGGCTTTGAATTAATAATCAAATATGTTTCCTTTCTTTACTACTGGATGAAATTACAAAATGTACCCATCATTTTCCTCATGCTAGTATAGCCACATAAAAGTATCAAACCACCTGTTAAAATGCACCAGAATACAGGAAATCAATTTTTTTTTTTTTGCGTAACCCTATACAGAAGTGGAATATAATCAGCTTTGTTAAGCAGGCCTGTCCAGTCAACACCTGTTGGCTTATATAATTACATAGGTAATTGTAAAATCCACACATTTCGCATAACAGTTAAGACAAGAGAGGCATAACTTAGGACCAAATTGTGGATCCCTCTCTTTTCAGTAAGAGCCCCTGGTGGATGTTTTTGGCTGCTTCAATAACTTCTGTAATGGTCTTAAATTGTGAGTTTTGCTGGGCTGCCTGCCATGAGCCCATCCCATGATTCCTCTGGTGGGAGTGAGGCAGTAATAGGTGTGAGATCCAGATCCAAAGCACCTACAGATTAAATAAAATAGACCCAATTTACAATGGTTTCAAATATCAATGCTAAATTCCACACATCATGCATGCAAAAACTCCCGTGAAACTTTTATGGCCTCAATAAAGTCATTCAACTCTACTATTTCAACAAGTTAAACACCAGTTTTTCTGTATTACAGTATTGATTAAAACGCGTCTTTTTACGGTTCTTTCACTGCTTTCCGTTCTACAGCCTTCCAACGGCAGGAGGGTTTCATCTATGCATTGCTTTGGTCTTGACTTTCACTTCACTGATTGCTTTCATACACTTTTGAGCTTAATTAATGGCTATGCCAAACCAGGGGCTCATTATCCAAAGAAAAAATGACTGAACTTTTTTACAGATAACAAAAGCAGCGAATAAATCTTTGTTTTAAACAACTGAAACGCATGACAAAAACAGGCATACCAAAAACAGGCATTCCAAAAACAGGCATTCCAAAAAAACATGATGCAATAGTGCCTTTTTATGTCAATTTTGGCCTTACATAGTTACGCAATGGCACGTACAGGCTTGCTATTTTGTGATTTTTGGTGTCATTAAGTGGCCTCTCTTGTTGATTATGAAGCCTTATATTTGCACTTTCATGGTTAAGCGCAGTTGCTAGCTAAAGCCTGGTCTACCCAACAGCTGATCCAAATACCATCACGTGTGGGACTGCACTCCCCCGGGTCCTCAGCAACAAACACGCCAAGTATGAAGTAGCTTGGTCTAAGGGTTGGCGAGATAATCTAGACTCTGATACACACACACATACAAACAATGCTCTAACCTATTTCTATCCACTGTCATTTCCCTATAGCCAAACTCTAAAGAACAAAACCAGTATGATTCTCTGATGAACGCCTAATTAGTTCCATCTTCATTCTCAGTTTTATAATATGTTTAAGCACTAACTAGCTCTCTGGTTGCACGGCAGGTGGTTATTTGCTCACGGGTGTGTGTTAGACTCTCAGTAGGAGTACTCATGAGGAGCTTGCTTGCTGTGAAGCTTCATCAGTAGGCCTGACCACTGACTAACAGCACTCCCCTGTGGTGAGTCTGTATTGTTACAGTTTCTGACAGTCCTAATGAGACTGTCAAAATCAATATCCTGCCCAGTCAGAGGATGTATGAGGGATATAGCCTTCATCCATTTATATATGCGCCTATGTGGATTGTGATTTGTCTATCTTGCACACAACCAGGAGGTTAATGTTTAAATAAGCAGCTTCACGTCAGTTCAAATGTATCTGACTGACAAGTAAAGCAATCCACTGCTACTCTAAATTGTCCACCAGCTCTGGGTTGTAGCAGATCTAACTTATTACCATAAAACGTCATTTTTGTCAAAACATTTTGCCTCTTGTAATTTTGCTAGGATATTCTCCAGCATAATTCTCTGCAAAATTGGCAAAGGGGAATAAGGAATCAACTTTAAAAAAAAATCCTGGATGAATTATGGCTTCTGTGTGCAAAGCTTAAAGAGACAAGCCATTATGTTTCAACAGACAGATTTCAGAAGTCCCCAGGGTTAGAAACGGTAATTAGTCTTAGAAGTAAATGAAAACAAATGAATGATGCAAACAGGCACTTGCAGCACATCACCCCCACTCTCTTCAACCTCCACTGGCTCCCGGTCAAGTCCCGCATCACCTACAAACTCCTCCTCGTCACCTACAAGTCCCTCCATGCCCTCTCCCCTCAGTACCTCACAGATCTCCTCCACCCTTACATCCCGTCCCGCACCCTTCGATCCTCAGACTCCGGCCTGCTCTCCATTCCCCATTCACGCCTCCGCACCTTCGGGGACCGTGCCTTCAATGTCGCTGCCCCCGTCCTCTGGAACTCCCTCCCTGCTGAAATCCGTAACGCCCCTTCTCTGAACATTTTCAAATCAACCCTGAAAACTCATCTGTTCAACAAAGCCTTCCAACATTAACTCACTCTTTCCCCCCCCCTGCAATGTAACACTTCCGTTTCTGCCCCCTGTTTTATGTTTTTTCCTTATATGTTTCTTTGTTAAGCGACCTTGGGTTGATGAAAGGCGCTATATAAATTAAAGTTATCATTATTATTATTATTATTATTATCTTGAAGCCGCAGAAAACTTGGTCTGTATTGGCAACAACTGATTTTTATGGCCACTTGGGGGCAGCAAAAAAAAGCTGTAAACACGACATAATCCACTTTAAGGATTATGCGTTATTATCGTGTAAACGCATTAATTCATTAACGTTGACAACTATTTTATCTCGCATTAACACATTTTTTTATTTGTATTAGTAATATAATTATTTTGAAAGTCCGTTGCTCACTGGCTCTGAAAACACATACAGACAAACTGTGGGTCACAGAAGGGGTTTCAGTATTGAGTATTGGCTTGTTAGTATGGGCGTCATCACGTCTCAACCAATGAGAGCATTTGGACTGCTGTATTGCTACAAATGAACCAAAACATAAAATAACTGGCTGGGACAGAAACATGGAGAAAGGTACGAACTCTTACATGGACATTTGAAATCTCTTCCAGACGGCGGAGTTGATAGAACCAGAGTTATGTGTAACCACTGCAAAGTTGAATTTTCTTATCACTGGATTCTGAGGGTAACTTGTTCTTCATTAACAAACTAGATTAAACGTTAATGCCCTGGCAGTGGCAAATAGCTTTGGTTTTACATTTGATTTGATTACATTAATTCATGTTGAAGTTGATATTAACTGAACTAGTTTAACTGATACTGTGTAAAGGAAATGCTGCTGTTAAAAAGCACCGTATTTGTTTACAGTTAAACCAAATGTTTTTGCACTTTTGTTCATATAGCAGTACTTTTAAAATAAAAGTGCGCAATACACTACTTTTGAATTCATTATTACATTTTGCGCATAACAGTACCATTTTTTTTTAACATCCAGCACGCAGAGGGAACCATTACAATTAATTTGTGTTTTGTGTCAGGCACCCTAATAAGTAGAAGCCTCCAAAAGTCCTGAGGGAAATTTCTGGCTCTTTAATTGTTAAATGCTCCGCTATGTTCACTTAATATTCATTAACTTCCACTCATCTGCTGATTAGTGCTGCACAAAGTGTAGTTCTCTGAAAAAGCTGCCTGTCAAGAATACTGATGTGAACATAAGTGAGCCTATACTGTATAATCACAGCAATGAGCTGAAAGACCCTAAAAAAGTCCTTTGAGATGGATGCAAACTGTAGTAAGAAGATAATTATGCTAAATCCTTATTGGTGGAAAGAAATATACAACTGTTATTAAAGAGAGTTTGCAACAGAGCCCAGCACACTTAAACCCAGCGAGAAAACTTCAGAAAGGTAACTTTAATATTCTATTATTCATAATAAACAACACCATGAGACATATGTGAACTCAGACATTCTTTCATAAGAGGATTTCCTGTACTATACATCACAGCCAAAGTGAGCTATAAATCATATCTTAAGATATTCAATCACAAGATATGATTTATAGCTCACAAACAGATTTCCAATAAGAATGCCTGCTACCTCGAATCCACAAGTGTGAATATTCTTGTGTAGAGATGACAATAAAATATACAGTGTGTAGAACATCTTTACGGCATATAGGCACAGTACATGTAGTATCGGCATCTTACATCTCACTAACAGTCTACAGGACGTGAGCTTTAAAAAGGCAGCAGCCACCAGCTCTGTCATCCATCAAAAGTTTTACAAAGTCAACCAAAGTGTACCCCCCTTCGACTCGAAGTTCACTTAGAGGGGAGATCGGTCACTTTAATGCCAGCCCCCAGGCAGTGACGAGCGGAGAGGAGTTGGTCGATGGTGTCGGGGGTTGGAAACGGTCAGTGGAAGGGTGGGGAAGAATGACAAGGACATAGCGAAAGGATGATAGAAAAACAAGGTTGAGATGAGAAGGAAAAAGCACGAGGGAGAGATAAGAAGAGAGGCGGAGAAAAGTCAGATGGAGAGGGAAAATAAAATGGGTAATCAGAAGAGGAGGGGAAGTGAATAAAAAACTGAACTAATGGCCAAGTCCACAGCTGGTTCGCTTTGATTATTGGGTACCCATAAATAAACGCGTGACAGCTATAAATATAGTATGACAGGTCATCAGCACAGTTAACCATGTCCCCAAGGACACCTTTGGCGAAAGAGGTTATAGGACATGGGGGCTGCCCAGTTATTCACACAGTGACTGATGAGCTGCTGATTAAAATCCCCAGAGAACAAACCGAACACAGAGAAAATGAAAATGACCTTTAACCGCCGTGTATGCAGCAAACACTGAGGGATCGAAATGCAGCGATGGTATCTATCAATCACTTCACCTGGAGATATATTGCTTGTAATGCTATAAGGTGACATTGATCAAGCCTATCAGGGTTTGAAGAAATGATAGAAGGTGCAATAATTCTGAGCCGCCTCGTGGGAAAAAAGGGCATTATCTTGTCCAGAGTGTTGAAGTCCTGCTGACTTTGGCTAAATAGTTCAAACTCGTAATAAAGAAAGAGGAAAGAGTTCAGGAAAAGTTCAGGCCGGAAAAGTTCAGTCAGGAGAAGACTGAAAATAATAAGTTAAATGTCAATGTGCTTGCAATTTCTATGTTGATAATACGGCAGAATAAATCATGATTTGTTTCAGGTTTTGCAAATATGGAAAAAGACAGGGACTAACAGAGAGTGAAATTGACTCCTTGAAGGGGGGATTCAAGTCAAAAACCTGACTTGACTAAACTTTAAAAACTTGTCAGGGCTAAAATGTGAAGGCCAATTTAAGTTCAAAAATCTGAATGATTCGATCGGTATTTGCTGATTTGGGCACAATACATTTAAACAGTAACTGAGAACAGAAAAAGGTGGAAGAGGGGTTGTCTATCTTAAACAATTAATTCTCCAAATCTGAAAAGGGCAGATTTCCCCACTGGATCTCAACTGAGTTCTTGTTGTCGGTCAACAATTAAATATTCTAAGTAACATGGACACCTTGCTCATGCTCATTCTTGCAGCTCATTTAAATTGAAGAGATCAAATACACATCTAAACATAACACGCAAATTAAACATATTAAAAATCAATCTAACATCAAAGCTGGTCAACCTCACAACAAGAATTCTCAAGTGCAGCATTTAGTTCATTTGATGTCTTTGAAGAGTCAAAACAAACTCTACTGAAGTTTATCAGCACACTTGCTTTTAAGCTGAAGGACATGATAGAGTGTATAGGTAATTGTAAGCGTAACATTGACACCAAAGCATATGCTGGTCTGTAGGGTAAATGTTTAAGTTTCTATATGATGTGAAAAGCTTTTGTTCAAAGGGTCTTTTCTCTGAAATTATAAACAAACTTTCTCAGTAACCTGCAGTGGTGTCAAACCATGCAATGGTCTTATTCAGAGTTTCAAGATATCTGTCTGAGATTGTTGTTGATGTTGTTGTGCACACACAAAATTAACTCCCATTCACCTCTATTGTATATGAGTAACGGCGTTATACACCATAGTTCCTTCCAATCTCATCACAAAGCTCAAGAACCCATTAGATCCTCATCCTCGGCACTGGAGCACCCAAGGGATGCCGGTTAGGCCTACTGTACTTGCCGAACACACACAAATGTGTAGCCACCTTAAACTCCATCCTTTTTGTGGTGGGCCTGATCACAGATACAATTAAGAAGGGTTACCTGAAGGAAGTAAAATATCTGACGTGCTGGTTTCAGGGCAACAACCTTCTCCTGGCAAGACTAATTTCTTTTTTGTGCACTTTGGAAAAAAGCTGGAAAGTCACTAAGCCCCGTCTTTAACATCAACGGTCCCCGGGTGGATCGGACGGAAAGTATAAGCAGTGCTGTGCTTATTTAATGTGAAAGTGAATACAAATAGTTAGACCCTAGAGTCAATGATTAATCTTAATAACTGTCAGGATCTCAGTATTGATAAAAACAATTGTGATTATTACTTGTGCCATAATGTTGCAGCCCTAGATTAATAGTCTGATTTTATTCATACTAGAAAACAAGTTTTTTTCTGTGTCTTGGTCACAAATCTTAAGGTTCCAAATGAGGTCCCCCAAAAATGTTTAATATGATTATGTAAATACAAAAATCATAGTATGTTATTTAGCCAGAAATATGACTCCTCTGAAAGTTTGCCAAGAGTGTGTAAGTTCTCCTGTTTTCAGAAGGCTGATGTGGAGCAGTGCCAGCAGGAAAATATGATAACCTTACTAAAGAACAAATATCAATGTCATCCCAGACACACCCCTCTGGGCGTAATACATGCTTTTAGATTGTCGATCAGCAGCCGCATTTATAAAACAAAGCACACAACACATAGGTTGCTTCACAAAGCTCCACCCCTTCGATGACATAATGTGAGACAAACCAGGAAACAAGTTTATGACTTCTCAGGGAAAGGACCAACACAGTCTCACGGCATTTCGTGTTATTGTCACGAAATTAATCTATTGATTCGTGTTCACCAACAAGATTTCGCCATTTTTTTCATGTCACACAGAACGATTTTAAAAGCAATGTAAATAATAACAAATTAGAAGGAAAAACAGATAAAAAAAATACAGATTTCAGTATTCTGACACAGAACGATTTTAGAAGCAATGTATATCTATTGGTAGTATGTTTCGTGCCTGCACCAAATAATAACAAATTAGAAGGAAAAAAAGATTTAAAAATACAGATTTCAGTATTCTGAGGCTCTGAGCCCCATTTCTTTTCCTCGCGGATGGCAAAAAAACTTCGACATTATACAATTTAAAATAAAAGGGATAGGGTTAGGCTTAGGGTAAGATATTGAGTAAGAAAATGTTTTTATGAACCACACAGCTTCTGGTATTCCAAGACCCGACCGGACAAAAAGACGTGGTGCAGGCACGAAACATACTACCAATAGAAATACATTGCTTTTAAAATCGTTCTCTGTGACACGGGAAAAATGTGAAAATCGTGTTGGTGAACACGAATCAATAGATTAAATTAATTTCGTGACTATAACACGAAATGCCGTGAGACTGGGTTGAAAGGACACACCAACAGACAGTTGGTAAGATTTACCTTCATTATAAATCTGTCAATATTACCCGAGCAAAGAGACTTGTAGGAGAAAGTTCTGACGGACTTAAGGAAGGAAATACTCATACCCTATTTCCTGTTGGGGACTGAAAAACACTCAAGGTTGCAAAGTGAAAGTAACTCAGTCAGCTTTCCACAGCAGGGAGAAAATCCAGTGTGTGTTCAGCTTTACTTAGGGACAAAATGGCTTCCAGATCAGAGGAGGATTACTGCTGTCCGGTCTGTCATGACATCTTCAGAGTTCCGGTTGTTCTGTCATGTTCCCATAGCTTCTGTAAAGACTGTCTGAGCACCTGGTGGAAGACGAAACCACTGTGTGAGTGTCCAGTTTGTAAGAGACGATCCTCAATGGTGAACCCACCTGTTAGCCTGGTGTTGAAGAACCTGTGTGAGGCCTTTGTACAGGAGCCAGACCGGAGAGCATTGGAGATCCTCTGTAGTGTGCACTCTGAGAAACTCAAACTCTTCTGCCTGGACCATCAGCAGCCGACTTGTCTCGTCTGCAGGGACTCGGAGAAACACACCAACCACAAATTCAGCCCCGTTGACGAAGCTGCGCCAAAGCACAAGGAGAAACTCCGGGCCACACTGAAACCCTTAAAGAAGAATTTAAATGTTCTCGAACGGGTTCAAGGAAAGTTAAGCAAAACAGCTGAACACATTAACGTCCAAGCCCGACAAACTGAGACTCAAATTAAGGAGCAGTTTCAGAAGCTTCACAAGTTTCTAGAAGAAGAAGAGCAAGCCAGGATGGCTGCTTTGAAACAGGAAGAGGAGCAGAAGATGCAGATGATAACGGTAAAGATGGACGCTCTGGGCGTAAAGATAGCCGCTCTTTCAGACACAATCAGAACCACAGAGAAGGATCTGAGAGCTGAAGATTTGTCCTTTCTGCAGAACTACAAGGCAACAGTGGAAAATATCCAGCGGCAGCACCCCTACTGGAGGAACCACAGCTGGGCCCGGGAGCTCTCATAGATAAGGCCAAACACTTGGGCAACCTGACCTTCAACATCTGGAACAAGATGAAGGAGATGGTCTCCTACACGCCGGTGATTCTGGACCCAAACACAACAAATCTAGAACTCATCGTGTCTGATGATATGACCAATGCGAGAGGAGGGGAGAAGCAGAATCTCCCCGATAATCCGGAGAGGTTTGACGATTATTACATCGTCCAAGGTTCTGAGAGCTTTAACTCGGGGACTCACACAGGGGACGTTGAAGTTGGCGACAATATATTCTGGTCAATAGGTGTGTTAGCGGAGTCATACCAGAGAAAGGGACCCACACAGACTGGATTATGGGAAATGCGGTTCCGTAAAGGGGAATACTCGGCGCGGGCACTACCAGCTGCAGCCACTGATCTGGGGTTGCAGAGGAAGCTGAAGAGAATCAGAATGAGTCTGGACTGGAGCAGAGGAAAGCTGACCTTCTCTGATCCTGACACTAACACACTCTTACACACCCTCAAACACACCTTCACTGAGAGGCTGTTTCCATACATTAGCACAGTGGATAAAGTACCGCTGAAGATTTTACCACTGAAGGTCTGTGAGCAAACAAGTGTGAGAGTTTTTAGTTTGAAGGCGGGGATAATAGTAGTAAAAAGCTCTTTATTTCTTTTTTATTTAATATGTGTCCAACTATTGATGTGAAAACACATGTTTGAGCACATATCTTAAACGACAGTAAATAAGTACCTTCATCAATCTCGTTTGACAGTAAGATATCTGCAGCAGCAAAAAGAATATAACTACAAGTCCAACTAGAAGCTATCTGAAGATATCTGAGTTTACGTTAAAATGAGAATAAAATCAGGACTCAAATGTTTTTTTGAACCCGGTATCACGGCAAGACGTGAGCGTGTGACGATTTACCATGCTGGGAGACGTGAATATGTCACGATTTCGTCCCTTCAAACGTGACAGTTACACGGTATTGTTAACATGGCCCAACCAGTGGAGAAATACCCGGAAATGCCAAGCAAATGCTCTACCACGACGGTCGGTTGTTATTGTCAATATTAATATAATAATGATTTATTTTGTAATAGTCACACTCGATTTCGCCGATTTTCTTGTTGCCCCAGCTGGTCGACACCTCTTTTAGCAGAAACAAAGGCTACATTAATGTATCAAATCGATGTTAATCCATCTGTGTGGATGTGGAATTAACGGAAGTGACATTGTGCGATTGCGTTGCCAGGCAACAGCTTCGATTCATGTTACAAACTCTTCAACTAGAACCCTAGTTATATTTAAAAACATTTTAGAAGGCCTCACGAAATACTTTAGTGTACATTTAAATTTAAATGTGAAGGAATGTGTGTATAACAAAATACATCCGTCATAAACATAAACCTTGAACCCTTGAACCTTGAACAATACCGGAAACAGACGTAGGCAAGAACCTCAGCTCGATGATTGGATGGTTTAGCCGCAATGCACGCTGGGATATGGTGTTATGCGATGTGAAATCCGAAAACATTTTTTAAAAATAAAATAATACTTTATTCCGAGTGTGCTTGCTTTTCTCTTTGAAAGTCATCATGTAACGGAGATGTATTGTGTGAAAAGAAATGTAAGATGTTGTTTAATTGCTGATATATTTATGATCCACTTCACGTTCACAGTTTTGGCGGCAGTTCTTCCTGTCTGTCTAGAACAAAGCCCTGATGTTTCTCATCAGGGCTCTATAAATAGAGAACTACGGCATATATGTAATATTTGATGCAGCCGAACCGTGTATTACAATGCCGTTATGTGATGACTTTCAAAGAGAAAAGCAAGCACACTCGGAATAAAGTATTATTTTATTTTAAAAAAATGTTTTCGGATTTCACATCGCATAACACCATATCCCAGCGTGCATTGCGGCTAAACCATCCAATCATCGAGCTGAGGATCTTGCCTACGTCTGTTTCCCGTATTGTTCAAGGGTTCAAGGTTTATGTTTATGACGGATGCAGGGGTGGTTCTAGGGGGGGCCAGGGGGAGCTAGTGCCCCCCTAACACTGACCTCTGACCCCCCTGTGGCCCCTCTGAAAATAAAAAGTGAAAAAAATGAAAAGTTTATGATTTATTACACGATTTATTCAATGACGGAATAGGCGGAACTAACGTTATTCATCATTCTAGTCGGACCCATTAGAGCGGTGCACTCACTTTCACTGTCCGGCTGGTGCACACGAAAAACAAACACTTTTCATCTCGGATCAGAGGCTGTTGCATCGAGATTGAAACCTACCAGTACCACGATAATTGAAGGTGAGTTAAACTATTGTATCTGTGTAATTGTTACAAGGTAAGACTTTAGGTCAGTAAGTGTTGTTGTTGACTAACGTTAGTTAACTTAGTGGGCGACGTAATCAGCGACAGCAAACAGTTTGCTTTCATCATCTGTCGCCTGTCAGCGCACCTTAAATGATGCCGTTTAAAATAAATAAATAATAAAGGGTGGTGCCGGCCGTCAGCGAACCGAGCCAGAACATGCTCTGGGAATCTCCCTCCACCGGTTTCACCCAATAATAAGTACCTTCCCAGGCTTTGTTGTAGCTGCATTTTCTTTGTCCCAGGCTCCATTTTACACCACCAAAAGTTTATCCCGCCATTTCGTTCTATTTTAAGCGGGACACCTGGTCACCCTAGCTATATAGTTGTGAAATGTAACTGGCGGTTATAAATTATATTTATATATATTTTATATACATATATATACTGAAGTGTTGTCCTCCCCTTTTGTGTTTGCATCCTTTGAATCTTGACTTATTTGTTGATCGGTTTGTCAAAAATCACAAAAACCGCATGATTTTGTTGCTGTAATGTGACATTTTGGGAAGGAAACTACAGCCTGGGATGCAGACACCCTTATGTAAAGTAGAGATGTAACTGTTCATTGCCTTTATTTTGATATAAATATGATATGGTGTTAGTGCAAAAATTGTACTATAACTTAAGCTGAAGCTAACAGCAATGTGTTTTATTTTGTGTTATTGAATGTTAAATTGTAACAAAGTTGCTGAAACAAATACTGTCATTGGAATGGTTCTGTTACTGAAACTAAAAACTGTAACTATAAGATCTATCTGAAATAAATGTGTACTGAAATAAATACCAATAACTGTATTGCATTGTTTTCTTATGCGCAATTACTTCATAACGTCTTTGTCTTTTTCGTTCTGCATTTATTAATGTGCCCCCCTCAGAAAATAACTGGCCCCAGCCTGGCCCCCCCAGTCAAATTGGTCTAGAACCGCCACTGGACGGATGTATTTTGTTATACACACATTCCTTCACATTTAAATTTAAATTTACATTAAAGTATATGAGGCCCTCTAAAATGTTTTTAAATATAACTAGGGTTCTAGTTGAAGAGTTTGTAAATTAACATGAACCGAAGCTGTTGCCTGGCAACGCAATCGCACAACGTCACGTCCGTTAATTCCACATCCACACACATGGATTAACATCGATTTAATACATTAATGTAGCCTTTGTTTCTGCTAAAAGAGGTGTCGACCAGCTGGGACAACAAGAAAATCGGCGAAATCGAGTGTGACTATTAAAAAATAAATCATTATTATATTAATATTGACAATAACAACCGACCGCAGTGGTAGAGCATTTGCTTGGCATTTCCGGGTATTTCTCCACTGGTTGGGCCATGTTAACAATACCGTGTAACTGTCACGTTTGAAGGGACGAAATCGTGACATCTTCACGTCTCCCAGCATGGTAAATCGTCACATGTTCACGTCTTGCCGTGATACAGGGTTGGTTTTTTTACATGTCGACCTAATTATCTTCCACTAGTAAAGTAAAAATAAGAAGTGGATGAGAACAGTATATAATAATAATAATAATAATAATAATAATAATAATAATATAATAATAATAATAATAATAATAATAATAATAATTCATGATAGCAATATAGAACATTTTGGCCTTTGGGAAGAAGACAAAAAAATATTGGAAATTATTTATGAGGAACTGCATTATTTACACGATGTTATAATGTGCATCTTTGTTTGAATTTTTCAAAGATCACAGTTATTGTCAATACAGGTATGTGGCCCTTTGAAATATTGATGTTTAGATAAACCGAGAATATAATTCTTGTTTAGTACTTCCTGTAAATCGATTTAATTTGTTTAACTGTCTACAATTTGAACAGTCATCTGCATTTAATCTTCCAGACAGTTTTACTGACTAACTTAAATAAACTGCTAAAAACGTTGGATTTATTTAGATTATTAGTAATGTATTTTATGGTTGAACTGACATATGAGCAGTGTTTGGACTAACGCGTTACTGTAACGCCGTTATTTTTGGCAGTAACTAGTACTCTAACGCATTATTTTTTAAATTCAGTAACTCAGTTACCGTTACTACATGGTGCGTTACTCCGTTATTTTTTTTATATAGTCTCGGCTCCCAGACGTTGGTGAGCGGCGCCAACAGCGAGGCGAACAGAGATGAGAACTGTACTTAAGTACAGTACTTGAGTAAATGTACTTAGATACTTCCTGTGTCACATGCGGAGACGCGCTGTGGGCGTGTTTGTGTTTACTAACAAGACTATCATGGCGGCGGCGGAGCTCAAGTCGAGTTTCTCCGCCTGGAGATATTCTCACTATTTCACTTTTGTCGAGCACAAAGAAAAGAACGTTTTAGTTAAATGTAAGTTGTGTCTTGGCGGGTCAAAGATCCTATCTACTGCCCAAAACAGCAATTCAAATCTGTTGAAACATCTGCAGAAACAACATGCTGGGACGAAGCTAGTAAGACTTGATAGATTGTATTATTCTCCAATGCAATAACAGTACTGAAATGAAGGCTATAAGGGCATTAATGGGAGCCCTTTTTTTAAGTAACTAAAAAGTTACTGTTCACAGTAACGCATTACTTTTTGGTGTAAGTAATCAGTAAAGTAGCTGAGTTACTTTTGAAATGAAGCAATTAGTAATGGTAACTAGTTACTGGTTTTCAGTAACTAGCACAACACTGCATATGAGACATTAATGGGTTTTGGCCAAGTGTTCAATTATGTAAGAGGGACAATTTTGAAAGAGAGAGGATTTATGTATATTACTAGTAGTTTAAAAAAGACCTAAACTTATCCATAAATCCGAGCCCTCAAACTATTTTTGGCTCTGAAATCCAATTTTGCACAGAACTAAGAGGGCTTACCATCACTTATATTGAAAAAGGAACATGTCTTTGGGGCTGCTAACAGAAATTAGAATGGATTTCGGGTATCGACAGGGGTAGCCAATGATTGTTTGTTTATCACCAACTATTATGTCCAATATTAACAAAAAGCAAATATTCTTTCCATGTTTTTGAACCATTAATTTCAACCTCCAGCTTTGATAGCATTACAATTCAGTTTCCATCTGTTCTTGTCTTGTCGGGTTCAGTTTTCATATGCATTTTCCTAGTTATAATCATAATGCAACACGTGTGTACCTACAGGAGTATATTATGGGTAAAAAAACATGCTTGTGTCATAACTTTCCAGTGAGGTCTGAGTTCAAGTTTAAATCAGTTAACTCCAGCACATATGAAATCTTGCACTTGGCATTTAATGTTTCATGCAAACTTACTTAAATGATTGTCTCAGAGTTGGCCCAGAATATGGGCATAGGTCATCTCCATTCTGATATCATCCAGCTTTCTGCTTTAGCTCCATTTCAATGACGACATGTTTAGTTATAGCTCATTTAATTTGAAAGTGCAGAGAAAAAAAAAGCAAAACCAAATGTAAAGATTGTTCGCCATCTCGTGGCCATAAATGGAACTGCATGGTAAACATTCTGATCCCATCTTACTTACAATTTCCCCAAAGCAGTCAGCTTTACTATTCTCATAAGACATTCCACACTTTAATTTAGAAAAATTACAAAATGCATTATTCACCAAAAACACATTAACTCTCGTAATTAAAGTCTACAGCAGCTGAACTGTGAGTACAAAGTCAAGCAGGAGTTGTGGTATAATATTTTATTCTCATATTTTATGGAATACAAAGCCCCGATCCCTTCCCCCCCACCCCCCAAAACAAAACGAAAAAAGTGTGCACATCAGATCTGGTGGAAACTAGTCAAGGACAAGGAAAAGAGATGAAAGACAAAATAAAAGGGGAAGTTGCTTTATGGGGTGTGGAAGTGTACGACTGAAAATTCATGTTCGTAAAAAAAGTAAACCCTCTCATGATGAATGAGCCCTTAAAAAAAAGAAAAAGAAAATAGTCTTGCTTGAGTCTGTTGATAAAAGGGCTCCAAACAATGATAACAAATCAAATAAAATGTCTTTCCATCGACCTTTGTATAAACCATTATGACGAGAAGGGCGTAATCAATCGTGTGCAACAATAATTTAGCTTTACATTACTGCGAATTCAGTCGCTTTACTATTCTTTTACACAATCTCTTGCTAAGCTGCAAAATAGGAATGAAATAATTCTCCCTATTTGACTTGGAAGAGAAACGAAAATACTAACAATTATAAAAAAAGGAAAAAGAAAAGACAATTAGCAGAAGAAACTAGCTAGCAGGGCTACCAACGACCCCAAATATGTTCTAGCAGCCAAACTAGGTCCAATAATGTGGGCTTTTCCTCAACAATGGCTCTGAAACATCTGGAGTGTGTTTGACAAAGCTAGCCTTAGAGTCCCAGCAAAATCTGCACCACTGGGACAAAGCAACTGAAGCACATTTAAAGTATTTATTTTCGAAAATCTGGCCAAAAGTGGTCTTCGCTAATTTCATGATGTGTAAAAGCAACCAGCTTCGAAGACACACTGGGTATGGCAAAAAACCACGGACAAGTATAGTGAATTAAAAATAACATTAGTAACATCACTGCCATTGAATCCATACATTTCAATGCAATTTCTAGAAGATCGGGGAGCATGATCAACCCCCCCACCCCTCCGGGACTGTGCCACACTGATTATTATGAGATGGTTTGTTTTTTTTAGTTCATTTTCCAAAGAATGTAATCTTTTCCTGACCACTACACATCAAAAACACACCAGAAAACAAGTTAACCCGATACAATACACACAATCCAAGGTTCACGGTCCCGAAAGGTGCTGTTTTTGGAGGAAAAAAATGAAAAAAAAGGAGCCTCAGGTCCTCCGTGTCCACTCGGTTAAAGTGTCCGACGCGCCGAACCGGTACTTTCAGCGAGAGCAATTCGTGTGATGGACGTTGGAAAAAGATTTTTTTTTTAAAGAAAAGAAAAAGAAAAAGACGTGTTCAGGATGGAGGTTCTTTAACAGCTTCTTGCAGCAGCTTGCTGTCCGTGTCTATTCCTCTTTTCTGATCATTATTTCAATCCATCCATCCCGGTTCTTTCTCCTCAGGTAAGGTCCTCACACCATGTACGAGTTCTGGTTCTTCAGCTTGTCCAGCTCTTTGCTCTGCTGCCTCAGAAACAGGATTCTGTAGTTGAGGAGGAAATGAGTAAATCAATGTAATGATATGAATGTTTACTTTAGCTAATGTGGATGCTAATGTCACATTGACCTCACCTCTGTTCCCTCAGTGTGGCCTGAATTTCACACACTCTGACCAGGGAGCGCAGGTTTTTCATCTCCGTGCAGATCTCAGACATGTACAAGCTGCCCATGTTGTGGATGTCCTCGCGCAACCGAGCCGCCTGAGGGAGAGGGATGAAGCGTATTGTCAATGTTGCACACTGGGACGCAAAAGGACCTTCGAGGCATGCATTGGTTTTTTAAAAATGTGATTGAAATACAGAAACATCGGGCCATTCGGCAGCTATGACTCAAGGGGTCTGATCTACCAATCAGAGGATCAGTGGTTTGACCCCTCGCTCTGCATTCAACACATCGGAGTTACCTTGGACAAGATACCTAACTCCAAAAAATGCTCCCATAGTCATGGCTTCAGTCTTGAAGTTTATGCAAGTCGCTTTGGATAAAAGCATCAGTTAAATAACACGTCATGTGCTGTCTGCTAGGTCTAGTGAGTGGGGCATCCATAAACATGTACATTATAAGACTTGCATATAACATAAAACTATCAAAACGTTTGCTTGCAATTAACCTGCTGAACACACTGACTGATATTCAGCACAACTTATTATTAGCAACAGGTGGTACACTACTGGCATAAGTCATTAGCATTAATAACATTACTGAGAGTTTGCAACACTAACATGTTCATTATATCTATGTAAAGATTACAGGTAATGAAATAAAACATTATAATCCAATTACAGCACTTTCAAGAACTTCTCAAAAATAAGACCCAACAGGGCCTTATACTACTACACCACACCTGTGCTAGATTTGATTCCTTTTCATAATCTTTCCTTTAGGACTGAAACAAATTATTCCAAAATAGTTTCAGAATGCCGCTTTAAATGTCTAGTCCTATTTTTGTCATCAACTTTAAATAGGTGTTTTTACTGTTATTGTAGTGGTGGGAATTGAAGAGTGCCGTCAGATTACTGCAGTTTTGTCACAACAGTGAAAATGTTTTTCAACATTTCTTTGAAAATATTTCACATCCAAGTTAATTATTGTTACAAAACGGATGAATTGCATCGGGAGAACCGGCAAGCTCAGAGACAAAGATAGAAAAATATATATCAAAAGTTTTTCTATTTTTATTAAATAATAACATATATTAAATAAACGTTCAATAACCCAGGTATACTGTATTTGGTTTTTCCCCTCACGTCAAAATCACAAACTTCCAAGGATTCAAAAGGACCATGCATAGTTTTTTTGTACTTAAGTAATGAAGCTATGGCTATAAACAAACACGACAAATAGGTTACAATTGCTCTGTGACAGTGTGTGAAAGTGTGTGTGTAAGTGTGTGTGGGGGGGGGCAGTACCTGTTTCTCAGTGTTCTCTGAAGGCCATCCTTGGATATGTCTGATGAGGCTCTCGTCAAAATGAGTTGCCAGGCTGGGGGTGAAGGTGCCGGGGTTGTCGGGCTGGGTCTGGCTGCTGCTGCCGGGGGGGGCGTGGGGCAAGGCAGCGCCGGGTGCGTTTGATCCAGAGCACAGGAGCTCCTGGCTGCTGGGGCGAGACAACGAGTGGGGGGGTTCAGATGCATTTTCGCTTTGGATCATGTAAACTTTCATTTATCCATGTGTAGCATTTACTTCTCCGTAATATAACCTTAGAGAAACTCAACACTGCTCCGTTATTACATTTGTGTGAATAAACATCCTCAACGTTGTATTTACCACTTTAACTGCCATGAGAAATTCAAGTGAGATGAATAATTGCTTGACAAGTATGATGAAAGAACTACAGAATGATCATGTAATGGTATGCCTCCATACTGGACTATAAATAACTACGTCTTTCCAGAAAATAAAACACCTTTGGAAACTATTTCTACTAAACAAATAGTCCCTTTGAAAACTGTTGATGTTGAGGTCTGTAAAATATGTTTTTGGAATTCAGTTGTTCTTTTAGTTTACTTTCTTCTGGTTGTTTTAAGCGTTGACCTTACCTCAAGGCAATTTTTTAGCACAAAATAAAAATGGCATCTTGAAGTGATTCCTACCTTCTCTGCTGGATAATTCTGGGGTCCTCGGGACGCTTCTCTGCGGTCTGAGGCACAGGGACTGGTCCTTGTTTCGCTGAAGACATGCTGCCCTGTGGAGGGAAAAGAGACGGCAAGAGATGAAGAAATAGGAGTGAAAACAAAAGGGTGTTTTGTCAAGGAAGAAAGTGGGGTTGAGTCATGAGCAAGGGGAAGTACTCCTCGTCTACTTTAGGTCCTACGACTCACCCTTGTTTGTGAGGATGTGACGCCGCCAGGGTGCATGCCCAGGGGGGGTTTCTGGGAGCTCTGCGGCGTGCCGTTCCGTGGCGAGACGTACGGCCGCGGTGATGAGGCGTCCGACGTCAGGGAGACCGGGGACTGACTGGAGTGCTGGGCTGAAGGAGGGAAGGCTCTCTCATTACTCAAACACTCATCAGCTGTGACCATGCATCAACCCTGGCGTTGTACAGTATCAACCCAAAGCCTGCAGTCCATTTGCACATGAAGAATTGATTTAGCAGCAAACCATCTGACAACTAGCTCACTAAAAAGGCTAGTCATACAAGTAGGGCTGCACAATGTATTGAAACGTTATCAAACGCGAAATGTGGACTAGTGCAATATCCAAATAACTGTATGCACAATACTGGTACAAATGAGCATCACAACAGATCCCTTGACAAAAAGCAATGCGATTTTCCTATTGAATTTCGTATTTTGCAGAAAATAAGCTGTCTCTCACATTCATGATACTTAACACGTTTCGTTTAGCAGGATATCCAATATAGTATCACCACTTTGAGATTTTTTAAGTGTAAATGCAATTGGCCCCTTTTAGCATGCGTTGTTTTTAATGACACATAGAAGCATCGGACAATCACCAGTGGGGTAATTACTGACGTATTTGATGTCTAAATGTTTATCTTATTTCAGGCATCAAACCAAAAATAAAACTTAACTCAAATGGTGACAAAGTGGTGAAATGCTAACTCCAGGTCTCCTTCGTGAACCACTCCATAAGGACTAATGCAATATCAAAATCACAGAAAGCCCAATATTTAAAAATGTAAAATATCTGTCAAAATGTTATTCTGGATAAAGTATTGTGGTGCTGAGAGATATGGCTGCAAAATATCTTGATACAGACTTCATTAAAATACTTATTTCAGTTGAGTACAGAACTCCATCTGTACCAGAACACCACACCATGATTATGTTTCATTTATTTTTAAAGGAAATTTGAATAATTATGCAATATGACAACTTCCTCTAAGGCAATTTCAATATTAGTCAATTTGTAATATAATTTGCGATATGAAAATTTTTCACGTTATTATTGAAATACATAATAAAATGATCATGGTGTAATATTTTTAAGAGGATCTGTACAAACAAGGATTTCTCTGAAGTATATTAATTAAGGAATTCTCTGAAGTACCACCATTTTTCCTTCAAAATTATATTTCCACATTTTGCAGAGACCAAATATTGCATTAACTGCAATTTGGATATTGCACCATTCCATATTGCAATTTCAATACAATTTAGAATAATTGCGCACCAATAGGATAATACAAAAATGCCTCTGTCAAATTGTACTGCCACACTTGTTGCATTGCTCTGCAACACGTCCTCTATTTCACTACAGGCGGTTCATTCAAATACATTAGAGGACATGTTTTTTAGACAGCTATTAATCAATCTGAACATCCCTTAAACCAGTGGTTCTCAAATGGGGGTGGGCGGACCCCTAGGGGTACGTTGGAGTACTGCAGGGGGTACGTGAGATTAATTTTATGTTAATGAAAAAAACAACATAAGTAATGCATTTAAACAAACTACTAATAGTAGATTAACTACTTTATTAAAAGGTCTACAGTAATTCTGGATAATAAAATGGGAAAAATAAACGGGGTGCTCTCTTTTCCTCTCCCTCTCCTGACAGCCCGTCAGTCTCGTGCAGCTCGCTGAACCTGTAATAAGTGACCCGACAGTAAAGAATACATATATTTATAACTAGTTTAGCTAGTTCCAGAGTAGATAAACTAGCGAAGTGTGTTAGGTCTAACTCTTAGTGTATTTAATTTTGCTCCACTCAACGGTCCGCGGCGGAGCTGTGATCACGCAGAGCTGCGTGTTCTCCGTCAGGAGATCTGAGATCTGATCTCTGATCTCTCTCGCGCGTCCGGTTATACTTCACTCGCGTTTATGCCCAAATCTATCAGATCTAGCTAGTTCTAGCTAATGATGACTGCCTGCTTATCAAAGGACACCTAAACAATAAGCGTTGCTTGGCAACGGCGTGTGGCCGCAAAGTATAGCGCAGCATTATGCATATGTTTATATGAGAGGTCAAAATCCCATGCTCATAAAATGCTCATATATTTTTTTCTCTTCATTCCCCACGCCCATAAATAAAGAAATAAAGAAATAAATATACCAATTTTAGGAAAAGTGACGAAGTTTGAGCAGTGTGGGTTTTATATGAAGTTACACATATTTCAAAACGCGAAGTGCAATAACTGCAGTTTGCCTCCCTGTCACCGAGAATGACAAAGATCCTCAGAGAAGCACAAGCCCATGTTTTTACTTCCACTATATTGTAAGTACAACTTATTAAAAAGATCAGTTCAATGCAACTAATGTCCTCTGTGTTATTGCATGATGTTAAAATTGGTTTGCCATAAATTTAGTGATGTAAACATTTGAAATGTAGCATTTAAGTGTTTCTCAGTTACAAGGTTGTTGTTTTAATAAATCAGACACTGATGCAGCAGCACTGTAATGTACCTCTTTATATAGGCATCTTTTCCTTAAATTGTTTTTGCGCTGATCAGGGGGTACTTGGCCGAATTTTTTTTTCAACGGGAGTACATTATAGGGGTTTCACCAACTACTCGACTAGTCGAGTAGTTCTACCACTAGTCGGCGCTGTAGGCCCTAGTCGACTAGTCGTGAACAAAATGGAGGCAAACGTGGGAAATGAGGATGCCGACATTGGCGCTGAGGTGCTGCAAAATGCTCCAGCAAAACACGCCCGACATTCAGGGGTCCTCATTTTATGCGCAAATGCGCCGCACCTATGCACTCTACAGTTTCAGTTTTAGCTCCGGCGCTAAAAGTTCACGAGCGTGCTCCACTAGCATCCCCTCTTTGAACAGCTGTTTGGACCTCATTTCGAGAGCAACAAGAAAACACGGGTCAACAGTGGCGCGGGTGAGCTACGGGATTACTGCCAGCAGACACCCCATATCCCCACAATGTATAACCCTCTGAAGTGGTGGGCACAAAACGCAAACCGCTTCCCCCGTTTAGCCAAGCTTTCCAGGAGCTACCTGGCTACACCAGCACCCCAAGTGAACGGATGTTTTCCCTGGCAGGCACCACTGTCACCCGACAGCGGTCAAGCCTCCTTCCCTCACATGTTGACGCTTTGGTCTTCCTTAACGCAAACCAAAAAACCTGGAAGGGTGGACATCCTTATCGAGGAGGACAGTGACAGCGAGTAAAGTGTTGCGCAATGCGCACTGGATTTACGTTGCATTTATGTTCTTAACAGAGTTTTTGCAGTAGATTTGGTGAGTCCAGTTACTGTTTTTTAATTAATCAGCCATGTAACCCAAATTAAAATGCTGCTTTGTTACAGTGTTTAACGTAACTGTATGCATTGCAATACAAAATACAGTTTTACACCTCTCTTTGTGTGTCTTTATTATGACGTAACAACTAGTCGACTAGTCGACTACTATTTTGAAAAACTTGTCGACTAGTAAATAATGGTAGTTGTGAAACCCCTAGTACATTATTGAAAAAAGTTTGAGAACCACTGCCTTAAACGATCCACGCTGTAAAGAAATGCAGAATTTAATTAACTGAAGGTCAAAAACTAATTGTGTCTTAAAAGAAAACGGACAGGGAGAGCAGATCACTTCAAAAAGTAAAATATTAAATAAGGACATAAGTATGGGTGGAACAGCGGAGGGGGCGTACCTTGGTTGGAGTGCTGAGCGGCGGACAGCAGAGCAGTGATGTTGAAAGCAGGTCCAGCAGTGAGGAGCTTATGAAGCACAGACCGCAAGGAAGCTTGGGTAACGGCAGCTGCCAAGACTGGAGGGAGGAAAGAGTGGACACACACAAACAGGTGAGTGAGCTAGGATGCGCAACAGGTGTGTGCAAAAACACGCACAGTAATCAGAAAAAAGTAGTTCCTGATTCTTTTTCAGCATATGATTGTTGATGTTTATAAAATAAAGTAAAACACATTTTCATTTTACTCAAACACATAGCTATAAATAGTCAAACCAGAGAGATCTGGTAATGCCATGGTGGTCTCTTAACTTTCTCAAAAGCTGTATATTGTCAGGTGTCATTTGTCTGCACCATAGTGGCTCGATTATAAGACATGCTTTGATTTTTTTCAACATCGTTTCCTCAAAAAGTAGTCCTCACCCTTTAGGTATTACCTCTCTAAAAAAATCAGCCATAACAATATCTTCCCCAGCAGTTAGCATTGAGAAACTCCCTCTGGAGCGAACTTTGGGTTTTTAGCCTTTCCAGACCATTCACAAAAACTATAACACATTACAGGAAAGGGAAAACCCCCAAAAGCCTAATAAGGCCTCTTTAACCTCGTCAAAGAAACAAGATTCCCGCCTTGGCAGCGAAACAGTTACCTCTGCATTTGGGGAACTTATGCATTATCCTTCCGTAAACCAGGGAAAGGGTAATGGCAGCAAGAAGATGAACCAAAAACCTGGTTTTAAAGCACCAAGACGCTGGGATCAGAGAATATCTCTCCTACCTTTTTTGTCTTTCCACCATTTTCTCCTATGCTTTGGAAACTCTTAAGCCTCTTAAATATCCCCCTCCCCTCTCCTAAAATGTTTGACCTTTAGAGCTTTATTTAGTGCTTAGACGCTGTGTGAATATGTGTTATCTTTACCAGGAGGTAGTCTTAACTTTAACGGGACAATTCTCAGAAAACAATTAAAAAAATAATCTGACATTTGTTAGGTGGAGCAACTTTTCTAACACGGTAGATTTAAATCCTAAACAATGTAGCTACTCAGTGGCCACAACAATTGATGAAAGGTTGCTTAATTTATCTACCATGTATATCTTTTTTAAATCATTTTATATACAAAGCAAAGGGGAATTTTTCTGAATGTGTGGATAGGCTGGGCTAACGTAAGACTAAATAAAAAAACTGACATCAGTCTGTGTAGGCGCAGGTGTTTAACTGTTGTGAACAGGCTGGTATTCTAATATGATACAACCTCAACTTTTCCAAATACAATCAAAACAAGTCTTAAATATGGTCCAGTGCAGATCTAGGGGAACATTTCACCCTCTGGAAGACAGCCATGTGAAAGTGACATGTTGTGTTTCTGTTGTGCCTCACCCTCGTTGAGTTTGGCCATGTCCATGTTGCCGTTGTTCATCTGCAGAGTGGCCTGCAGCGCGGGCAGCAGCTGGTGGAGGAGGGCGGGGTCCTGCAGCAGCGCCGGGGAGGGGGACTGGACAGACGGAGGCGCCTGGCCCGAGGAGGAGGAAGAGGAGGTGGAGGAGGACATGGCGGAGGGGGTGGAGCCTAAAGCACCAGGAGCAGAGTTCAGGCTCTGAGAAGAAGAGGAAGAAGAGGAATGGCCGGAGTTGGACGCTGTGGACTGGTCCCCTGATGTGGCCTCTGTGAGGGAGAGCGGAGGAATACTTAACACGAGATTTGACGAGGTAAACCGAGACGATGTGTGGACCAGAGAAGTAAATGAAAAAAAATTAAGATATTATGTAGATGTCTCTTTTATTTCACCTTTTTATTGTAACTATTGTTATGTGTATACACACACACACATATATAGTTTCTATTATACACTTTTTTTTTTTAAATGGGGAAACTGTCACAAAACCCAATTTCATAAAATTCAAATATTTCCACTATGAGATTTTTTATTTTTAAATGATCACCGACTCAGTGGTTCAAGACAACAAAAACAAATACAAAAATTGTCATTATTTTTAGAACAATTTAAAAGACAACACTTTTACAATATCAAAAATCAAACATGAAAAATCTCATACCGTGATATTAATTCAATATGAATATAATAAACATCCCTATTTTGCCTATAAACTTATTAAAGTTCAATAAACGCATATTTCGGATATTTATAAAGTGATTGTTCAAATGTTCTTCCTTTTGTCAGATGACATTGAAATATTTCAGGGCATGTGGACCAGCAACAGAAATTCTAAAGCAAACTCTGGACTCCCTACAATGTTGATGATGATGACGATGACCATGTAAAAAACAAATAGCTTTGTTTTATGAATCTGTTTAACTTACTTGTTGAGGCTTTGTCCTGCAAGGCCTCTTGTCTGTAGTCCATGTCCCGGGGGAAACTGTTCGCCGGCATCTTGACTGGGTCTTTCTGCCGTTGTTCCCTGAAGCAGATTAAGCAGAAAGTGACAATTTGCAGGCTGCAGTTAGACTCTGAACCCTAAGCTAAAGATATCCTGAGAAGACCTGTGTGCTGCGTGATCTGTGAGGGAGGGGGATGTAAATGCATGACGTAATAAAGAAAAGCATCTTATCCAGTAAAGTTAATCAGGAAAATATGTACTTAAATGTGGGTGATTTTTTATTAAAAGCTTGAAAGTCTAATATAACCTAAAATAAGGTATCTAAAATAAGAGTTGTTTAGGGACTGATGTAAAAGAATTGCCAATAATACCCAGGGCAGTTTATAGTTATATTACCCATCAGGAGGGAGTTATGTTTACATTTTTCCTTTACTTAGTTCAAAGTTTGAAGTTGGTGATCTATATGCGTGTGATTTGTTTTGTTGGCTGTGCATTATGATATCTAAAATTCAAGATATAATGAAGAATATTTCATAAAAGTAAACAGTACTGTTTTACTAGTTCAGCTTTATAGAGTAGTGCAGGAATGAGTGCTTAGCCTGAAAACGGGTTAGCATTTTAGCACTTCTAGGCTCCTATTTCAAAGCTACTTTTTGGACACGTTTTAGCTAATTCCCAAAATAAAGTCTGTGGGTAATACAAGCTTAGGTAATACAAGCTTACGATATTTCAAGTTTGTATAACGACATAAAATGCGTCAGTAAACACCGCACCTGTGAACATTTGAAGCTTTCACACATCTTGAACAATGGCAGTTGCTAACAAGTGACTAAATAAGACTACTAAACGTCATCACGCCGAAGATTAGCTGCCTTTAGCTTACAGTGTTGACGCATAGTCATCTGACCATTATGTAGTTTGTTTATAGCCTTAATATTAGCCTGTTACTCCAACGATTGCATTTAAGCTTCAACTATTATAAAAGTGCCGTAAATATGTGGACTCTATCATAAAGGTGTTTGCCACAGATCTTATTTTCTACAATGGAAAAATCCAGTTGCTATTTCCAAGTCATCCTACAGCTAAATTACTTACTCCATTTTAAGATTAACTAGCAATTTATAACCTATTACATTTCTAAAGTAACCTGCCTAACGCTGCATGACTTGGCCTTCTTGATTACCAATTCATGTCAATGATCTTGAGAAAGTCATCCACGCCTTTATATCGTCCGTCTTTACTACTGCAACTCCCTATATACTGGGACCTGTCAGTCATCCCTGTCCCGCCTTCAACTGGTGCAGAACCCCGCAGCCAGGCTCCTCACAGGTACCCGGAAGAGGGACCATATAACCCCCATTCTGTCCTCTCTCCACTGGCTGCCAGTGTGCTTCAGAATTGATTTTAAACAAGTCCTATTTGGGTATAAAGCCCTAAATGGGCGGGAACCCTCCTATGTTGCAGACCTCCCAATCCTGTTTTCTAGCTCCAGGCCCCTCAGATGGGCTAACCTGGGGCTCCTGGATGTCCCACACTCCAAACGTAAACTCAGGGTCAACCATGCCTTTTTTTATTGCAGCCCTGACTGTGGAACAGCATCTCCCTCCCTATCAGATTAGCCCCCTCCATTGACTGCTTTAAATCCAGGCTAAAAACATACTTTTATTCTCTAGCGTTTGACTCCTTATGTGGCTGATAGTGTCTACGCCTATGTATTTGTGCATATGCGCCGTTTGTATTAAATATTTATTTATTTATTTTATGAAAGGTTGTGTTACTACCTACTCTGTTCTCGAAAGCACTTTGGTCTATTGCATTAGTGTCTGGACGCCTGACTTCTTTTTTTATTATTACATTACATGTCACTTGTTAGAAGCTTTTATCCAAAGCGACTTACATACATTCAGTACTGTGGACAATCCCCACAGGAGCAATTTGGGGTGAAGTGTCTTGCCCAGGGACACAACGACATGCTGACTGCAGTGGGACTCGAACTTGCTACCCCGTGATTCAAAGTTCAGCGCATTAAATTCAGCGCACAATCCCACTGAGCCACAGCCTCCCTATGTGGGTTGTTTTTAAATGAGCTGATTGATTGATGTTTAAAATTGTACGCATTGTAACATTTCAATTTAAAAAGGACTCGCCTCTCCAGCAGGTCCTTGGGCTTCTCCCACTGGGAGACCTCAGTTCTACAGTTGTAGTAGTACTTCTTCCCAGAGGAGCTGATGTGTTCTGTCCAGTCATCTGATGGCTCCTGGTGCTGAGAACACAACACATGAGACGTTAATAGGGGTTATTGTGAGAAGTTAAAGAGCACTACAGAAAACCTCCTTAAAGTAGTAAATAAATAATGACATTTCCAAGACGTATATAATCATAATACAAGGAAGCTAATGGACTTTAGCAACAACACTGATTGGAAAATGGGCTCCTATGCTCCCATAAAGATAGTAGCATTTTAAAAAAAGATTACAACGGGGGAAAAACTGTCCTTGCGTATGACTGTTCATCTGACTGTAAAGACTGAGTACACCCAAGTTTCTGTAAAAAAAAAAAAAAAAGTAATCATCCATGTACTCTGGCAGGCATCTCTTGCTTTTCACCCTCAATATCGATTAGCTTTTAAGTATGGATGGCAGCTAGTAATATAAATAATCATGGTCATGTTTACGCAAACAATTCCAGTCATTGTGACAATTCAGGGGAGAGAATATACTTAGCATCATCCTGTTGTTACCATTTAAATTGCATCAAATTCAAAACGGACTCATTTTTGTAGAGGAGGCTTGAGCCACAACAATACATTATTTAAAAAAACAAAAGGGGTTAGCTGACCTAAACTAAGATAAACATGCACATTGAGAATTACTCTAGATTATAGCGGTAATGGTATTATTACAGGATGTCATTTGACACTTACTACTGCAACAAAAAAAGGCTTTAAATGCTATAATTTGCAGAAAATAAAGAGAAATAATGTATGCATAGATTTGAATCCTCTTCAATGTATCCTACATTTTGCTAGGATAGCATAGAGGTGGGCTTTGAATCAGTCAACAGAATGCAGGCTAAAGGTGGACAGTTATTTCTGCAGCAGCTAACGGCCAACTGTTCTGGGCCTGGAAACTCAGCACAGAAAGGCATAATTATCAGTGCGCATATATTAGCAAAACATCATCTATAATCATTTCATCTTGCTAAATCTAAGCTGAAAAGCACCTCTGTCTCTTCCTGTGTGGATTTCCTTTCCTCTCATCTGTCTGTCTCATGACTGAAGCATAAAGTGAACACATGAGGAAAAGCTAGCCTTTTTGCAACACATTTGTCACTTCGTTGTAGAAGTCATGCTGTGTATACATATGCACCACTCCCTCCTGTCTACTTCAAAATGACAACAAATAACAGTGAACACAACTATTGATTTTGCAGACTAGCCATTGAACAGCATGAAGATTCTGTCACATCATCCCTGTCGAACTGGTTTGCGATATTATCCCGTTAATCATCAAACTATGCTTCTTTATATGATTCCTAAAATGGCACTTGAACCTAATTGTATTTAAGAATCAAATAGTTTTTGCATCACAGATAGGATTCATCTTTTTAAGTGAACAGCGTTTGTAGTGAAAAACAAAGACTTGACCTATTTTAATGACCCTAAAGAATAGTCCACCTACATAAATAAAAGTAATTAAAAAAAATCAATATTGTGAGCTGTTCATACATGATTACTCTACTATGCATTTTTTCGAGATGAAGGCTCTTTCTTCACTTATCCAGCACGATAGTGAGCTTTTTAAAGGGCCCATGTCATGGCCATTTCCACTGATCATAATTCCATTGTTGAGGTATACTAAAATAGATTTATACTGTGCATTTTTCCAAACTCACATTGGTTTCGCATACAGCATCTCTGTAAAGTATGTGTATTCAGCAGTATTCACTCTCTCCACTAAACGGCTCGTTGCAGCTCTTGCCCCCCCCTCCCTGTGAGCACAGTGTGCTCTGATTGGTCGGGACGTTGTGAATCGCGCTGAGCTCCGTGGAGGTGTGGTTTCCTTGTTTAGCGATACAAAGCGAAACACAGCCAAACTCATCCTGAGCACACACAAACTCACAGCCGAAGTAAAAACAATAAGTGTGGCTTGATATTGAGTAAGAAAAAGGTTGATAAACGCTGTGAGAATGGGTCTGCAGAGAGAATTTCGCCGCGATCCCAACTGTCTGTTATCAGCCTGCAGCCAGGGATGAGAAATCAGCAGAGCTGCCTGCACTGAGTGTGTGTGTGAGGAAGTCCGTGGATTGGTCAATTTGGACCAATCAGCAGAGGCTTAACGTAACGGCTCCGCGGAAGTAACGTAACGGCTCCACGGATTGGTCCATTTGGTTCCGGGTACGAGCTGACGTCAGCTCGTACCCGGAACCAAACGGACCAATCCGTGGAGCAAAGAAAGAAACTGAGAAATCTCCAACGAGGCGTTTTGGGGAGGAATTTTCTATGTTAGAGTTTTACTCGCTACAGGGTGTACTTTGAGGGTTTGTGACTCTGCAGACCGTTTACATGCATAAAAACCTACATAACACACAAGGTGACGGGTAATAACCAGAAAAGCATGACACCTCTCCTTTAAATAATATTCATGATTATCCTTGTCACCTACTTTATGCGACATTTTTATTGCTATCTGAAAAATAAATCCTACATCATCTTATCTCTATCCTAGGAAATGTCAAATATTTAGTATCCGGTCTTACTGCTCAGTAAAAACCAGTGACGAAGTGAGATGTATGATGAGATTTCCTAAATATTTTAACAAAGACAAGCCTGTAACATGAATATAAAGTTCCAATCATGCATTGTTTTGGAGAGAGAACTGTCTGCACAGGAAGATGCCTCTATATAATGTCCCGCATACCATGTTGCCCAGTGGCGTGACAGTTATTTCTACAGGAAATGCTGAGGGTATATCATCAGATAACAGCGGACAACGTCTTACCCTGTCTGCAGGCTTGCTCTGAGTCGCATGCGAGTCGGAGGCATGGTGGGAGCTGTTGTTGTGAGAGTTCTCCTGAGGAGAGCCGCTGGTCCCTGCAACAAAGACATTCATCAAGTCACAGAAAATACACAGTGTTCTGCAGAGGACTGACACTTAGTGCAGCTGAGTGAAACGCTTTGTAAGGTTGTGTTTGCAATGTTCACATTGAGCAGTGATAGCTGTATTGTGATCTGATGGTTAACTAATCTTAAAGTGGACCTATCATGCTATTTTCAGGCAATAGCATAGGTCTCAGATATATAAAAATATATAAAAAACATGTTTTGAAGTGTTTTGCTCAAAATACCAAACAGATCACCCATTATTTCACTTCCTGTTTCAAAAGTGCTGATTTGGGGTATAAAGCTTTAAAAAAGAAAAAATTGATAAAAAAGAAAAAAGGAGGGGGCTGAGCTCATTGGGACCCGGCAGCTACGGTCTAAACTAAATACTGTGGTGATGAAACGCCATATCATGGATTATCAAGGATTATTTCTGAAGCAGTATGGAGCTCAAAGGCTTTCTCTCTTGCCGGTTATACCACAAGGTGAGTTCCTTTTTATTTCCTGCTTCTTCACACACATGCTCTGTGCAGTACAGGTTAGCTCTGAGTGTTAGCGATGCTAATGTAAACATGCACCGACCATATTACGTCCAAAACAGTCGGGCATTGTTTCTGATAGCAACGTTTCTGATAGGGCTGTGGGTGTAAAGCCAGCCTACATTTCAGATATTACGTCATATCGGACGCAAATCTGGATCAGCTCCGTTGTAGCCCCGTTTTTAGAGATTTGGGTACGGAGGAAAAAAGAGAGGATTTTATTTTCTGATGCTGCGTGAGTTCCCTGACACACCGTCACATTCAGTGCATCCGAGTATATACAAGTCCACAATGTAAATATTAAAAAAAAGTTAAAATGAACAATGCAAAAGCTAATACTCATCAAAAAACTCTACATAAAATGAACTACAATAAGATAAGTGCTACAACAATCTGATATATTCTATTTGCCGTGCAATAGCTGAGCAAATTGTTCCCCTTTCCTTTTTGTCTAGAAACCTTTATACATCATATACATATATCCATGTGTAAGACTAAAAGATCCATGCTTACCATTTTTTCCTCTAACCGTGTGAGAGGTTTTTGCCTTGCCATGCCCCGCGCCGTCTCCATGTCTGCTGACAGGACTTTCGTCAGAGCGTCGCAGCATCTTGTAAGGGGGCGTGGGGTCTGATGAGCCATCGCGCACCTTGTCATAGCGGTGAAGGCTGCTGGACTGGCTCTTTGGCTGAGATTTATGGGTCTGGATTGAATAAAGCATGATAGAAAGACTTGTTGGGATGTGGATGTGTCATTAGATTGTTAAATACATTTCCAATGTGTGAAATCCACGTCTCTAATAAATATTACAATTTTAGTCTACAGGAGATGTTCTCTGCCTTCGAGCATTTATTGAACGTAGCCTACACAGGAAGCCAGTATTAGGAAGGTATGTTCAAGGAATACTATGGTGTCAAAATGTCATATCAACACCATTTAGAGAGAGAGAAACTTTCCTAAGCTTTACAAAAACATTACACAAACTACCACAGCAGGACTTCCTATGGAGCGTTTTGTAAGAGCCATGTATGTGAATGTAAATACAATCTTAAGTGGTTTATTTTGTTCAAAAGTATTATTAAGTTACATTATAATTGGTATTTTAACTGGAGTGGTAATTGAGACCCGACTCATGCTTTATACGTGAAAATGTATGTTGAGTTCGATCAGGGTTGATGCATTCACCATATAACTACATGGATATTCATTTACTTTAATGGAAATACTGCACTTTGATTAGTCATGTTAGAGGAAACTGATGACAGGTAACTGTTAACAGATGTCATATGTCATACCTGATAGGATTGTGAATCCCTTCTGTCGTTGCACCTGGGAAACCACAGAACAAAAATGTTTAAAATGTTAGCATTTTAACGATGTGGTTCGTTTTCTCAATTAGCAACACACTTTCTGGAACATATTAAACGTTAGCTACCGGCTATTGATAGCCGTTAGCAAAGTTAGCTTGATTCGCTACCTTAGAAACAACAGTTTTTTTTTGGTCAATAGCGGAATTTAACCGATCATTTTTTTAATGTATTATACATAATGTAGACTATATACGATAAGTGTATCTTTATCATGTTAGTTAGCTAACATTACGTTTACGATAAGCTTTAGGAAATAACCGGAACCCAAAGCTAATTGCATAAACTGTTAGCTTGTAGCACTGAAAGCTAAAGGCTACAGCCAAAGATAAATAACCGGCTAACAAATGAAATATATGGTAAACCAAAGGACTAACTTTAAATATGTTACAGTGTATGCTTAAATTACCCATCGCTGACTCTTGCTGGTTTCCTTGCATACATCACCATCAAGGCCGTGGTGATGTGTGTGTGTGTGAGAGGGGGAACCGTGGCCTCCTGTATGTCTGCTCTCACAGTTCTCTTTTCTTCAGCTTCCTGATATCTGGATTCTCTATAACCTACCAAACGGATACCTACAAGCTGTGCATCGGGCACAAGCACTGCATAGCGGGTGGTCTTTATCACAAAAAACCACCCTCAGTGCATCGTCTGGCATATAGTTACGGTATACGCTTAGTTCGGCCGATGTAGTTCAGCGAAAAGCAGCAGAGTCAGGAGGAAACGGAGAAGACGGAATCCTCGGAAAATGTTTAGCTAGAGAAAAAGAAGTTCCGCTTCTATATTTCAAAATAAAAGAACTGGCAAATATGCTATTTAAGGAAAGAAAAAAGAGAGAGATGAAGAATACATTGTTAACTTCTTCAAGTGTCATTCAATTCGGCATTTAAAAGCAAAACAACCCAACATATTAATGGTATCAATACATTGTAAACAATGACGGCTGAAACAGTGCAGAACACTTGTATATTTATATTCCTAGTGTAGTTATGACAGAAATTTTCTCAATGGGACGTACAGTATGTGCACAAACATATAATAATAAGTAAAACTGTACATCCCATTGAGAAATAATGTCAGGTTTTTTTTTATCAAACAGGGAAATGCAGAATTGGCTACCAGAACAAATATGTATATATTTTAATGTTTTTGTTGATACATTGAAAACGAAACCCTGTTATCATTCTTGTCAAAGAAAATCGACCTCGTTAACCAAACATTTAACATGTTCTTTCTTAAGTATTTCTTGCTTTGACCATTTAAAGTTTACGCTCTTGTTTTGAAGTAAGTAACTCCATTTCCGGTATTAGCCTAGCTGTCTCTGGCTAACGTGACGCAGCTATAAACGGAGCTAGTTGTTGCTGTGGACTCCTCCTACGAGTTCACATCTCGTTTGCTGGACATTTTCTGGGACACACCCACGGTCTGTGCTAGTCTGCTCTGTTGTCTCCATCCTCTTGGAGATACATGAACACTTGACTACCATACACTGTATGTCTAATCCTGTGTTCTCCTCCTTGCACTCAGTTGGTGTGGTGTGGATAATGAGGCAGTACATCATATACTGGATGAATCTCTGGTCAGTGCACAGATGAGCAACAAATAAACCTTTATTTCTGCATTTATCCCATACACAACATGTATTTTGATAAACTCTCTGTTAGCTTCCCCACAGAGAGGTCAAAGGTCTTGAAATAAACACTGAACATGGTAAGTATGCAGTGCTTTGAATAAAGTGTCCTAAAGCCCCCAATGAAAAATAATTATAATGAAAGCCCCCCAAAATAGGGTGAATATTTGGATATTTTGACATGCTTGACCCACAATCTCCCTTCCTGTGATTGCTAAGGTTGATGCACACACAATTATTATTCCTTTAAAAAACAAAATATGTATATAATTCATTACCAAAGAGAACCATTTGAAATAAAATAGCACAAACGAACTAAAAGGATGCAAATGCTGACCTAAAAAATAAATGTAATCTTAAATCTGGAAAGTGAACTAGTATAGGCAAACTTTACGCCCCATTCTTTTGATTGCTGTATTGATTATCCGTCGGCTTGATTTAGGTCAGACCTGACACCTATTGACACAATAAGGGACAGTCTCTTTTTAAAATCTAGCCAGTTGATCGCATTACAACCCGTCTCTACAAGTAGATGTTCAAATGCAGCTGCTACTCTTTGGGTATTAAGGGATAAGGCCTTTCTGAACTGGGCCTGATGGAATGGAGCGTCTCTGGTGAGTGCATCTTACATTTTGTGTGGGAGCTGCTTTACTTAACTTAAAATGTGTTGGATTGGTCATAAACATTACACTCCTAATCTGTAAACTCAATTATTTGTCAAAAACAATTCATTATTTACTCACAATAATTTTATTTTATTATTAAATTACTGCTATTGAGACAAGATAATAAAACTAAAATAAATATCAGCTTGCATTTAATATTCTGTTTATCTAGCTGTGCATTATTGAAGGATACATGACAATATTTATTTACAGTTTTTAAGTATAACAAGGGAATTTAGATGGAACAAATCTTCAATTCAACCAACCATTACATTATTTTAAGCATTATATATATATATATGGTTTGAATTATGTTTTAATATTTCGTTTGATGCAATTTTAGGTGAGTAAAACTCACCTGGTTAGTCTCAATATAATGCAAATGTACAGGGTATTAAAAATATAATTGATGAACAATTTAATGTTTACTCATGTATTGACATTGGTGTATGGACAGTGAAAAAGTGCAATAGAACAGATGTTGAAATATGTAATTCCAGCATTAGGGGGCAGTAATATCTCAGAAGAAGCATACATACATTGTGAAAATAAACATTTATTTTTTATTTTTCTGCCACACTTTCTTTTACCAATAATAAAAACAAAAGAAATCTGGAGAATATTATGAGTGTATATATATCAAGGGATAATATATTACTTTTTTCTTTCTTTTTTTTCCAGAGTGATGAGAATGCTGAGCCGAACAGAAAACAGAGGTGGGTCCAAAGTGTAGCAGATTATCAGGTTATTTTAGGCGATATGTTGGTAATTTGATTCGATATGTAATTTTTCACCTCCCTTATCCTATCCTTAGAATACCTGCAAAACTGTACAATAAAGTAATATTTTATAGTTGTTCTTATAACACCCTCTATGTAAGATATCACCTCCATCTTTGGGTTTTTTGACCTCACCTCATAGCATTAAAATAGGATCAGTAAATTAATACCAGGTGCAGGAGCTGTGCTCATTGGTGTACGTGTTCTGCTGCTCCTGCAGGCGTGTGCAGGCTGCTATCTTCAGTGATGTCTGGAACAGAGTCTCATACGGACAGAGAGGAGGACTACAGGTTCCTCCACAGCATGCTGATGGAGAAGAAGCTCCACCTGCTCTTTAAGGTGGAAACACATTTGTGCTTTAAATAGGCCTTATTATGCTTTCCGATTTTCCCTTTCCTGTAGTGTGCTATACAGGTTTTTGTGCATCTAAAGGTCTGCAAGGATAAAATCCCAAAGGTCCCTCCAGAGGGTGTTTCTCTCCTACACCCTCCCCCCCTGCCTGAAACGCCTCCATTGGACTTTGTTTACTGCATCACAAGCAGTATGAGATAATAAAGACCTCTATTTACATCAAAGCTTGTAGAAATGTCACAGCAGAGGCACAAAATACAAATATGAAGCTGAAAATGAGCATAATAGGGCCCCTTTAATGATTCGTGCTTGAGTTTTTTCCACTTGTTACTTCTTACTTAGTAGGTCAAATAACAAAAGTATTATCCATATGCAGTGGTTGAAAGTAACATTTACATCTACTAAAGTACTGTACTTGAGTACAATGTTATGTTACTTACTTACTTACTGTACTTTACCTCAAGTAAGTATATATATTACCACAATTGAAGCATTTTTACTGCACTGCCTTTATTTATAAACTTTAATTACTTATGAGTTCCAGATCCAGATGAATAATACAAAATGTAATCTTATCTGTAATGTCTGTATACAAGTTAAGATACACTTTATTGAACCTAAGCTAACTTGCAGAAATAAATGTGATTAAAAAAACTCCTCATTTACAAGCTTTCAATAAATTATATTTTATTTCTATAAATAAATCATTTAAGATGTAAAAGTAGTAGTTATAATAGTAGTTGTAGCAGTATTAAGAAATGCATAAAGTGCCTTTTTTACTGTAGAGAAAACCTTCATTGTGATACTTTCCTGACTTGGCAGATCCACGAGCGTCTGAAGCGTTTTGAGAAGCGGAGCCCCATCCCCGTCCAAGAGCACGCAGCGAGTCTGGCTTCAGAAGTAAGTGACTCTCTCCAAACATTTTTGCAGAGGATGACAGTTTGACAGCAGAGGGAACAGGGAAGACATTGTTCAAATCGTTTCTTCCACATCGAGACATATTATCTGTCGCACAGAAGCACGAGTGGATCGGCCATCCTTCTTATGTGCACCAAATTATGAAATGTTATCTCAAAACTCTCTCTGTCACCTCTGATTTCGTCACTTGAAGTGTTGTGTTATGTCTTCAAGCCAGGAGTAAGGTCAGTGAGGACAGTGCAGAACAAAAGGCTGCTAAAACCATTTTGTGTGCAGTCTAATGTTGCAGGTTGGATGAATACAGTTAACTTCAGATTTAAAATGAAGTGACAGAGAGTGCTCCCACTATGGCACCACCAGTCTCGATTCCCATGAAATAGATGTGAATCATCTTTCAAATACCAGTCCTTTTTGTTCCTGTTACCAACCAATCACTGCTATATTTCCATCTCACCCAACTACCTTCCTTGAACCACTTTGGTCATTTTACATCTTAATTTCCTCATTCCCCCTCTTGTTCCTGGTCAAAATGTTAAACAAGGACATTCTAGATAACACTTTGTTCTTACTCTCCACCTTTTCTTATATTTATCCCCAAATCACACAATTATCTCTACTATAGAGGAGTGCAGGAATGAGTCCTAAACCCGTAAATTAGTTCGCATTTTAGCACTTCTGGTTCAAGCCGTTCAAAGCCGACAGTTTTTTGAACATGCTTTCGGTTAGATGCCTGAAAAAAGGTCTGTGGTTAACACAAGCTTAAGAGATTGTCACGTATTGTTCTACAACATAAAATAGGTGTGTAAATATGCGTCATATTAACGGCGGTGGTAATGAGTGACTTAACGAGACAGATAAATGTCATCATGCAACACAAGTCTGCTTTTAGCTTAGCGGTGGTGACTCACAGCCATGCGAATGTGATGTAGTTGTTAACTTTAAAGCTGCATTCACATCACATGTGGTAAACAGCTCTCCACTGACATTGCCGTTGTGTTCCTATGAAGAGAGCGGTGCTGCCATATTAGGGGAAAGTGCAACTCAGTGTAGCGCACTGCTCAAAGCTATCACCATGTGCTTAAAGTTCAAATTATGAAAACTTTGACGGTTTACCACTTACCTTTTGACATGCAACCAATCAGATAACAGCTTGAGAAAGACACGCAAGCTAGCAGGCGAAGTCACCACATGAACAAAACTTTACTTGCCGTTTTCACTTAAAGGCCCTGAGCCTAACTTCATGCTGAGCAAAATGTTAACGTTAGCTATTTACTTATTGTAATCGCATTAACGCCTAAACATCATGAAATGGGTGTAAATATGTGGATATTATCCAGCTGAAGAAAATGTATGAATTTTTTTCTCCAAAATCCAATCGAAATGTCCCATTATGTTTTGTCAAGGGCCCCTTAGCGATGCTAAGCTAACCTGCTGACTGTTATTCTCGCCATGTTATTGTCTCTTTACCCCCATATCCTAGCCTGATACTCCTCTCTTCACTCCCTTAGCTTCAGATTCTGTTAGACAGCCACTCTCCGCCTGGCTTAAATCATCAGGACCCACTGGACGGGCCAAACCACGGCTCTGTTTCCCCTCAGAGAGGCTTCTGTTTGCTCACAGTGGAAACTAATGACCTTCATGCATTGTGTCTCTGGAGTGTGCCTGGACATCTTGAAGTATTAGAAGTCATAACAGTAATACACTCGACAGGACGGGCGACTGCCCACAGTCCCTCACCGCCTCTCCAGTCAAAATTGACGGTCAAGGCTGTTCCGTCGCCGCAGATGCCGTGTATAGCCTTGAACATTTGGAAGTGTTTTTTCCAACAGTGCCTAAAAAACATGAAACCAGAACAAGAACACGGACAAATAATTGACATCAAGAAGGAAAGCAAAAAAGTCCCAGTGACGTGAACGGACCACATGAAAGTGTGTCACTACAGTCTGAATCAGATACAAGTTTCAAAAAAACCTTTTTGTCTCTCTTGGCTAGTACTGTGTAGACTGGAGCAAACCTCACTCAGGCCATGATATGATTGTTTACTTCTAATTTCGAAATGATATACTGTCTTACTTCCAGTTGGCGGAAGAGCTGACAAACCAAGGCTGGACAGATGAAATCAAAGAACTGGTTGGCCTCTTTTCCCAACCCGACTTTAAGGTGAAGAGTATCTCCTTCTATGATGATGTGTTCCTGTAGCTTCTAATGTGTGTCAACCTTAAACTCCCCCATTCAAGTCTTTTGACCAGTATCGCGTCATTTCTACCCTAAAAAAACGTTAAAAATAACTTAACATTTTGGAAAATATGCTTCTTTGCTTTCTTGCCAAGAGGTATCAGAGATGTTTGTTATCAGAAAAGAGGGAATCCACGAGCCTGGATTGTCAAGGATAGTCTCTTAAATGTTTTCCAATATTTCCTCCAAGAAGCCCTTTAACCTACGGCTTTATACTCCAAAATAGAATGCCTTTGGACAGACATATTTAGCAATCTTCTCAAATGTTGTGACAATTCCAATGGTGCCAGATTCCAAACTGATTTTATTGATAGTATAAGAGGCCTTTCACAAGTTGACCTCTTCTCAACAGCACTTTGTCTCTTACAGGCTAATAACAGCAATAAAGGGATCATAGCACTGATTCATCAAACCTCGAGAGACTTGGGTGTATCTTGATAACCAGAAGCATCTTGAACAAAACATTCATTGAACACATGCTCCAAAATTGCATGTAGTGCTGGGATGGCGGATGAATAAGTGGTTCATTGGGTTTATTCCCTTTTTCTATTTTCTTTCTCTTCCTTTCTCTCTCTTTTTGAATTTACAACATTTTGGGAAATAGTGTTATAATTGAAGTAACGTTCCATATTTTGTTTGAGTATCTAGATTGTTTTGCAGAAACCCTGCCAATAATAATATTTCAAACATAAATATCACTACAGATAGGGAATGGTTAGCTTACCTACAGACTTGAAGACAGGTAAAGTGCCTGAAAAACCTGTTCTTAGCTAGAGATTTGTATAGCTCTTCTCATCTAACTCTTGACTAGAAAGTATAAAATAGTATTTTCCACGTAAACATGACCCTTAACTGTGCAGTATTCTGTTGCTGAAGCATATCCTTTAGCTTCCATTCACACGGACCATTTATGAAGCAGGAACATAATCCACTTGGAATAAGTAGTTTTTTCTACTTCAGAGCCCCAACGCTTCATTATAAGGAACCTACTCTGGTGTTGTTACATGTCCAGTCATTTTTTCTTAATCTAGCTCACACACGAACTGCAATCTAAGAAGCTAATTTCAAAGTAGGAATGCTTCATTTGAGCTACTCTGATGCTGTTCAGGCGACTACACACCACATATTACGCGCGGATCAAAAGGCGTATGTGGGTTACACAAAGTGACAAATTAATCCAACTGTAAATTCTATTTGTATGTATTTACCCTAATTATTTTACCAACTGAAAGGTGTTGACAACTATTAACTACACTGTAAATGAAGCTAAATAACTCCCTAGTTGTGTTTATTAGTTTTCACTCATGGAGGCCCAGACAACTCCAATGCATGTTTCCTTATGTCAGATCTGCTGACAGTCATATTTCAGACACTCACACACATCCACACACACCCAAAAAACAAACACACACACACACACACACACACACACACACACACACACACACACTAGAAATCATTGCTTTTCTTAATGAGAAGCCAAGGCCAGCCGAGAACTAACAGGTTTGTTTAAACAGTCCTAATGACCAGTTTGTTCTTGGCCCCAAAGCTGAAGCTCACACATAATTATGAGAAACTCAGGGTATAATTTTCTGTGAATGGATGTTTGTTTTTTGAAAACCTGTCTCTGAAAGTGGCCAGAAACACATTGCTCACGCGCTGGCAGCTTCTGAGCCGGACAATTGTTGATGGACAACATGAATATGTAGACTAACTGACAGATGTATTGGCTGGTTGTTAAAATCTATTTGATGAGCACATATTTCCCCCTTCTTCTTATTCTTTATTATCACAATGAATACCCTGTTTGTGAAAATCTACCTTTAGGCTCACGGGAGAGATAACCATTTATCCAGAGTAGTGTTTTTCGGCAAACAAACTTTGAGTTTATGCAAGGCCAAAGTTAAAAAAGAATGAACTAAAATTGTCAAAACTGGGCATTGATAGACTGTTAAATATCAATTCATTGTCCCTTCAAAGGATTTATTTTCCTAAGACGTGATCTGTTTGAGCGTAGCCAGTATGACTGTTAGCAGTGTGGGGGGTTGTTTTTAGGTGGCCCAAATGCTGGCAGTACATTCCAGATGAAATCAATTTTGGCATGTTGGCACAGAGAAAATTGAAGGCTTGCAACCAAGAGTTTGCTGTATTTGGATTACGTTGCTGTAGTGGGTGCAGGCAGGCCAGCCAAACCTATTGGAATTTTTGCACAGCCGCAGTCACCTTTTATTAGTCAACGTGGATTGTTGACATTTTTGTGTAGTGCTTATCAATGTTTAACCTTACAATTATATTATACCATCTGAAGCCTAACAAGTTAGCCCAAAATTGTTGTTCATAGCAGAAAATGTATACAGTATAAGAAGTGGAAGTAGTTACCGTGACGCCATTCATTGGTTTATGGCAGGGGAGTCCAAACTACGGCCCGAGGGCCAACTGAGGCCCGTGGCGCATTTTTTATTGGCCTGCAGCAAATTCTAAAAGTATAATGGAATATGTCGCACTTGTACTTATACTTGTCTTATAATGAACTTATATAACATATATGTAAACATTTATTACACAGTAATATTTATGTGTTAATAAGCCCAATTTTCAAAAAAAATGTTAGTCAATTAAAGTTCAGAAAATGTTAAACAAATCTTAGTTGATAAAAAAAAGCCCAATAACCTATTTCCATAACAACCTTGAAATATACCCTTCCTTTTCCCCCTTATTATAAGCAATCTGAAGCTCCTATTTTAAGGAATGAGCTGCCAACCCTTTTTGTCACAAAATAAAGGAAACCCTGGGGAGCTGTGATGTATGCTCTATATATTCAAATAGCAAGCATCATTTAATTTATTTGATTGATTTTGCTAACTTATAACTTAACTTATGAGGCAATATACCTCACCTCTAGTGAAATGTTTTTCTGTATGTGGCCCTTAGTGAAAAAAGTTTGGACACCCCTGGTTTACTGATTATGGTATGCTTGAGCTTGGCACTTTGGCCATTGCCATTTTGGTTGATGGCCATCACTATCCTATTTCTATGGAACCAAAAGTCATTCGAGAAGGTGAAGCTAAGCAACTGAATGCCAAGAACAAGACATTTTTAGGAGGCCAAAATGTTACAATTATCTTTCCTGAACTGTAAACACACTGAAAGGGTAAAAGTTCTTAGATAAAACCATGTGGAGCACTAAAGCCGAACAACATCATAGTAGTCACCTGTCAATCTCAAATTGGCTTAACCCCAAAGCAAGCGCAGCTATCATCTATTTATTCTGAATGACACCATTTATAAAATGAACATCATGCTGTATTAAAGAAGACATATAGAGAGATATAGACTGTCATTTTGTCAGGGAATTGTTAAGCAATAGAATACATCAAGTTAGAAGCAGGGTTATTTTCTCATAGACTTCTAGACAATAAGATTTTCTTTTGAAACAAGTGAAGTCACCCCCTGCTGGCTAGCGGAATGCACGTTTTCAGAAGGTTGGTTAAACCTGAACTGGTTAAAGTTGTGTGGTTTTCCGTGCTTTTGCCTTAGCCAGTGCCATTTATCAAAGTGAGATGCATTACAGGTTATTAGACCCAGTGTCCCATCTACTCACATTACCTTAAATCCGATGTGATCTACCTGAATGTTGATCCTTCACTGTTTTAATGTTCTGTCCTCAGAGTCTCCTGTGTGTCCATGACGCTGTAGCTCAGAGAACCTTTGAGCCCACTCTGCCACCAATACCTGACACTGTACTGGAAGACGATGAGGATTCTGTCAAAATTGTCAGTCTGGTCAAAACCAAAGACCCCCTGGTCAGTAAACATGTCTTCATATTTCAGAGGTCAAGTTCATATTTGGCTTGAACAAATAGTATCATTTTATGGGCTTTCTTTATGAGAGGTAATGAGAAGTTTGACACAGTTTGCCTCTTACGCATGCAATAGTATATACTGTATATATGCTATATTTCAGGCAACATGGTAAGGTTACAAACTTTCATGAACTTAAAACACACTGTGAAAGGTTTAAAGTAAAAGATGAAAGAGGTGACTGCACTCATACCTCTGGGTGGTAGCGACTTCAATCCTTTATTTTCTTTTTTCACTCTAAATGGAACGATGATTTACAAAATATCACGTTGTATTGAAGAAGACTTGAATACTCCTAATTAATTTACCGAGGTAAATAATCAAATGAGAAGTAGATACATTTTCTCATAGACTTCTATACAACTGGACCACTTTTTGGAACCTATGGTGTTGCACCTTGCTGGCAATTAGAGTAAATGCAAGATTACATTTTGGAGCTGTTTTAAGGCTAGGGCTGTTTTCCTACCTGTTTCCCAACCTCTATGTACAACTAAGACAATCCTTCTGCGGGCTTTAGCTGCATATTTATAATTTTTGGGTGAGAGTGGTGTCAATCTTCTAATCTAAATCTCGGCAAGAAAGCAGATAGCAATACTTTTATGTGGCTTTTCTTTTTCTTTTTCAGTAGAGCTTAAGAGCCTGTCAGCCTGGTCTACCTATAGCCTTGGCTTGTAATGTTCACAAACTGAACACAAATGTAAGCATTTAACTTAAGACAACCATGTGACAGGGCAACTGGCTTGGACATATCTAATTTGTCCAGCTGCAATATCTGACACACACAGGCAGGGCAAATAAATAAACATGTCCAGGGGACAGCTGAAGTTTTTTCTCTGTTGACTAAATTGATGTCGTGTTGTCAAACTGCGTGACTGCTAAAGCCCTGCAGCCTATGCCAAAGTGTAACAGGAATACAGCCCTTGGAACGACAGGAAACACATGAGTAGATTCCTGCAGCTGCCATGAATTTGCAGTCAATTCTTCCACATCTTTTTCGCCATATATCTGCTGTGACGCACAACGTAGTTTCTGTATTGTTTGGGTGCATATTGAAGCATGTGTATATGTTTATCCACTGATAAATTATGTCATTTAAATGAGTCCTTTAAGGCCATATTAAAATGTATTGGGATCATTTGTTTTATGTTTCTGCTGTAAAACAAGTAGTTTTTATGATCTTTAATCATAGCAAATTTGTCTTGATACTACCGGAATGATCTGTCGGTACCACTTTCTTCCAAGCCATTGTCACTTATTTCTGGACATTTCCTGGATTAAATAAATTGAGTACAATGTGTGCATACTTTCGCCAAGGCCGCAAAATTCTCTAACTTTGTTATTTTATTGATTTAATACATTTCAGCTTTTTTTTTGGATCGAGATCTCCATAAACTCACATGGGGACGGACAACTTGGGCTTACATGTGCCTTATTTTCTCCCCCACTAAAGTGGATCCTGTTGCTCATTAAAATTACACAGAAATGTTTCAAGATTCAAAGGTAAAATTCCTTTAACGAAATAATCCTGAATCCACATCGAAAACATGTGTGTCTTAGCCTGTGGCCTGAGAAGTTTCCTTAGAGTATGTCTTTGATACGTTTTTGAAGGCAAACAGGACCAAAAACATATCGAGATAAAAAGGCTTATCTTAGGGGTAAATATATGACAATAATTGACTTAATGATGAACATTTCTTGCAGTGTGTATGCTTGTATGTTTGAGCTTTGACAGTGGAATGTTTTTCGGACCAATAATAGAGAACATACTTTTGTATTGATCCCAAAACTAGATTGGAAAGTGGATTGACCTTTTTATGACACGGCCTCTTTGATCGATCCAGCATGTTCCAGTTTTCCAGACAACAGGGTTACACCCGAGCGTGAGCTGATTGTACTCAGCTATAAGATGCTCTTTCCATTGTGATTCACTCCACATCAATAACATCTGTTGAAAAAAAAATCTGATTTGGATAACCGTTTTCCAGTGCTCTGTGTGTAACATGAAGGCAGTCAACTTAATAGTGCCGTCTTGAAACAAATAACCTTCATTCGAATGAAGCGACTCCAAATGAGAAGCTTGTCTGGACTGTAATAAAACCAACATGTTATTTTCACCGTCCATTGCTTGACCTCTTTGCCTGTGCTCTTCTGTTTGTCCATCAATCATCCTTTCATTCACTAATCCCCATCCTCAAGGGTGCAACAATTAAAATGGATAAATCCACAGGGACGATTGTTGTGGCGAGGATCATGAGAGGAGGTGCAGCTGATAAAAGCGGTAAGCTAAATAACTATTTTTGACTACAGTTTCACCAATATACTCTCACATTACCTTTATATTAGGTTGTGGTAAAATAACATGTACGAGAGGAGCATGTGGTAATTTCCATATGTATTTCCAACACTTGGAAGGCCTGATCCATGAAGGAGATGAGCTGAAAGAGGTGAATGGAGTCTCACTGGAACACAGGAAGCCAAAGGAAATCCTTTCTCTTCTGGTTAGTCTCACCTTCGTGCCTTGGTTTTATACATCTCTTTGTTAAGTGTTTCTGTTTCCTTCTCTCCTTTTGCTCTCTATCTCTCTTCCTTTAAATGTGTGAACTCAAAGGATAATGCTGACACCGTCAACAAAATCGATTAAAAGACAAAAACAACAGAGCTTCAGACTTTCTGTAAATAACGTTAAACTGTTTTACCATATCTGTATCCCTCTTAACTCTAGCACAATTTTTTCAAATAAAATGATAGAATCTTAAATCACAAGTGTACAAATATATAATGTTTCCTAAATGATGTCAGTAATTTCCTAAAACAGCACCAAACGTTAGCAAATGTTACTCAAACAGGAGTAAAGAATACATTTTGTTCAGGACTACTTCCTGCTGCGGATGAATCCACGTTTGGCGAACATACTGATAGTATGTAGGCTAGATTGTTGTATGGCCACGTTCTTTATTGTGTGTTCCATAGTTCTGCATTTGGCTCGACCTACTTCCAGTCTTTATATATTGTGCTAGGCTAAGCTAATTAGCTTCTGGGTTTTAAGCTTTTTAGCGATTTGTATTCGTCTTCTAATCTAACTTGGCCCAAAGCAAATAAGAATTCCTTAAAATGTATAACCACCTCTTCTTCTCGTGCAGGCTCGATCTCAAGGTGAAGTTAGATTCACAATCATTCCTGCCTCCACAAGGGAAGAAATGTCATCAAATAAAAAGGTACAATACATATTCAAACCCATATTACCATGCAGTGTGTTTTTTACGTTAGTTTAACATGCAATCTGGCTGCATGAGGAAAGCAGCCCCAGCTGGTTTCAGTAAAAAGAGATTAAATCAGTGGTATCTTGTGTTTTTGGTTATATTTAGTGTTTTTGCCATGGTGCTGTCACTACAGCAGCGCACTGTCAAGAACTCAATTCAGATCAGACAGTCAAGTATAAGACCATTACTAATTTTATTACAATTTCCTGCTTTTTATAATTTAAGCACTTGATTTATGATTTTCCACACATCACATATGTAGAGCCACATCAACTTCATTTATCCTTAACGATAAATCTACACACCGTATGTGGAAAAAATTGCAAATCCTTTCATGTGTTGGAATAGTTCTAGGCCACTACTACCAAATACATGATATCCAACCTGGAACCTGTTAGAGCAGGGAGCATTTGCTCTGGATTAAGATAAATTATTTTCTATGATCATGGTAATATTTCAAAAATGACACCAACTAATGTTACAAAGCACCAGACATAGTTGTTGTGCCGATTGCTAGGATACAGAAGTTCATAGGGTTGCAGTAGGAAAAGATAAGAATGAATATATCGATTACGCGGCAACCTTTTTGTTTAAAAGAAAATAATATTTTTTCCTCAGCTGTTTATGCAGGCTCTTTTCGACTATGATCCCAATGAGGATCCCACCGTTCCGTGCAAAGAAGCAGCAGTAGCCTTTAGAAAGGGCGACGTCCTCCAGATAGTCAGCATGGAGGATGACATGGTGGCAGGCCCGTCACCTTGGGGACAGCAACGATCGGGCAGGACTCATCCCCTCGCAGCAGCTCCATGAGAGGTCATAATTTGATCTTTTTTATACTGTGGCTGACAGGTGCAAACTACAACGGCTAAACACACACAATAAACGAAGCACTGCAGATAAAAAAACGCTGCAAGAATCTCAAAACACAACAGAAACCAGGGGACACCAAAAAAGGATGCACACAGCTGGGACCTGAGCGATTATGTTCAGGGAGTATACATTTGGCCAACTGTCTCTGTTGGAACAGTTGGCTGCTTCAAGTGTTTTGTCAGTATACTTCAAATGACTAGGTTAGCTAAGTTAGCTAGCTAGCTTACAGCAGATTTGCAATCACATTGTTAAAATAAGCCAATAAAACTTACATTTTAGGTAAGTTTCCAGTGACAGTGATTGCTGGCCAACTTTATAATCCCAAAACGTCAACACGTGTGCTCCGTTCCCAGGTGTGTGCATCACTTTTTAGTGTCCCCTTGAAGATGTTTCTTCATTTGTTTTGGCACATTCCTGTTATTGATTTGCATCGTTTTTGAAACTGTAGCACTTTTCTTCGAATGGAAATGTGTTGGGCCGTTGTAACGTGTTTGCACCTGACCTTTGGACCACAGTATTTTTAGTCTATAGAAACACATTTACCCTCTTAAACCACTGTCATCTAACATCTATCTTAAATTCTGTTTTGATACACCCTTGTTTCCTTCGTCTTTGTACAGGAGAGTTGCACTACAGCGACCTAAAGCGCTGTTCAAGCCCCGACCAGTCAAACCACCAGGTGATGAGTCGACATTTGTCAATAAAATCAACCAAACCTGAAAATAATAAAAACTTTTAACACTTTCTAATAAACATATTAAAGCTGCTTTGGCGCTAAGCTAAGAGGTGACAGGTCATGTCTGAAGATCCAGTCAAGGTCACGGCTGAACTCTGCTGCCCTCCCGTTGTACTCACTGCTTTTGTTTTCTCCACATGCTCCACAGATGTGGCGGAAGGTACTGTCTGTTCGAATTTGCTTTTGAAAACTTACCTCGAGAACAATTAACTTGATGTAATACACGTGTATATTTTAGGTTTTGGGTTTTTAAAGATTTAAAGAGGTGGATTATCCAAAAAATAATATCATGTAATGCTTCTTGGAAGTACGGCGCGGAAAGGATTCTGTTATTTGTTTCCTCCAAACTGGTTTATCTGGCCCTCTGCGTTGTGCTAGTTTTTCGCTAACAACCAATTTGTAAGAGCGAGGTAGTTATTAATATTTTCTAAATTGTATATATCATTTCTAAATGAAACTATTATTAGAATTCCCAAAGCAAAAATATTAGGACATATTGGTCAGAACATATGTTAATGCTTTAAAAGTGAAATTTCAGAAGGATACACGTGTCATGTGTTGTGGTTTGTGTTCATGGTTTTCTCTCTCTTTCCTCTTCTCTCTTCCTGTTTTTCCAGTCATGGATGACGTAGACTACGGAGCTATAACAGGGATCCACATCGGTGAGATGTTTGACTTGTTCCAAGTGAAAATGAACTAATGTGATACAAGACACTCAGGGCAATTGGACTTGAAGCAATAAAATAAATTGAGAAAAAACCGCAACAAAAGGAGACCAGGCTTATATTTAAATTACAAACCAGTTTATATGATGATGTAGTTTTGTGGGTTTGGGGATTTAGGGTTTTAGCTGTCCCATTTATCCCATTTGTCTTGATCTCATGGATTGCGTGTGTGCATATGTTGGATGCTCATATGGGGGTGTGCACTTACGGCTGATTTTAAAAAGGTTCCAAGCGCCTGTACGAGAAAGCTAATTACAGATGTTGCGTTATATCAGTTCAAAAAGTCATGTGCATTTAATAATGTGCATTTCATCTTATCTCAGGCCAGCTTCCACCTGATGACGTGGTTCAGAGTCTGTGTTTCCTCTTTGTCTGGCATGTAAAATGTTATCGATGCGGCACAACCTGACTGAATGCAGAAGAATCTGAGCAGAGAGGGCTTAACAACAAGGCAAATAGTGGGGTTTGTTTACAATAAAAGTCATGGTTATGGGGCGAAACAGGCTAACAGCTTGTCCCCGGGTTAGTTTATTTCTTAAAGATTTGGTTCTGTGTCGGTCTTAGAACTGTTTGAAATGAGACGAGAAGATTGATACCGCACACATGTCTGTCTGTTGAATATTATGCTTAAAGCTAGCAGCCAGTTAGCTTAGCTTAGCATAAAGACTGTAGCCCCATTAGCCATGTATTTGTGATACAGCAAAAACAAATGTATGATCAGGAGAAAATTTCATTTCCTTTTAAACTTAATTTACAATAAAGTTTTGTTGGAGACCAGGCTGGAACAATATTTAAGTCAGTAAAATCTTTGTTATAATTTGTTGTTGAGGTCTTATTTTGTCCAATCATATTTAAGGGATTTGATTAATAAACATAACTTGATTTAGTCCATTTGCTTCTACTTGTATACATAATTGAAATTAAGGTAGCCAAAGTGAAAAAGTTAAGATACTTTTGGAAACAACTTTATTGTGTGGTCAGAAAACAAAACCCTCTCTCTATTCCTCCTTACCCAAATCTCTAAAAACGGGGGTACAACGGAGCTGATTCAGATTTGCGTCCGATATGACGTAATATCAGAAATGTGGGCTGGCTTTACACCCACGGCCCTATCAGAAACGTCGCTATCAGAAACAATGCCCGACTGTTTTGGACGTAATATGGTCTTTGTTTACATTAGCAAGCATCGCTTACACTCAGAGCTAACCTGTACTGGAGAGAGTATGTGTAAAAAAGCAGGAAATAAAAAAAAGGAAATCGCCTTGTGAGAGAAAAAGCATTTGAGCTCCATACTGTTTCAGAAATAATCCTTGATGTGGTTTTGAACATGATATGGCGTTTCATCATGGCAGCTTTTTTTTAAAGCTAAAGACCCAAAATCAGCACTTCTTTAACAGGGCTGACACAGAGGGGTATGAGGCTTGGCTAGAATGCATGATCTGTTTGGTATTTTGAGCAAAACACATCATACTGTAGACATGTTTTTTATATATCTGAAACCCATAATATATGCCTAAAAATAGCATGATATGAAACCTTTAAGGTCGGGTCCTAGAATAACCCATGCAGCTTCATATTTTGCGTCACTCAGAAATACAGTATGTCCCGTTATATAAGCGAACTTCCGATAAAGCTAACTTCCGTATCAAAGTGACTTTGGACTGAGTGACCTTCTTGTATAATTATTTTACATTTTGGGAAATATGCTTTCTTGCTACGTTTTTTTGTTTTGTTTAGTTCTTATGGTAGGACTGACGTATTCAGAACCACTAAAAATGGACTCAATGGTCTTGGACGCCAATCCTTCATACTGAGAGTATATGTCCAGTCTATTGGACTGCAGGTTGAGGCTCATATCATATCATCTTGACATAGAGGGCTCAGGCCCAGTTCATGACATGCATCGCATGTATTGAATCTCCCCACAGTTTTATCTGACCCTTATTTCATATTTTAAAATGTATCTTACAGCATTTCCAAAAATGTCCTACAGTTTTACAGCTGAGAGCATTTTCAGTGACACATGATGAACTTCACTGCCAGTTTTCCTTAAGATTGACAATTACGATATGCTTTCTTATAGACCTTGTTTCATGCTATGGGCTTTCTCATTTGTTGTATGACATACGTTTTAGACAGTGTGTATTACACTGACATTTCTCAGTGAATTCATCAGTTTCAATCCCATGTAAACAAAAGTTTGAAATCTCTACTAATTGTGCCATGTTTCTTAGAATGAAGCCCAGAGAGGGAACGGACAGATATGCTTACAAAGAGAAATTACAGCTGACGTCAAAGCAAGCCTGGCAGCACCACTTAGCAGCAGTTAACATTATGAAAAAGAGAGGCCTGCCAAGCCAGCCAGACCACAGTCGCATGGCAGACGCTGGCTGTCAGAGAGCCTACAAGCGACGCGTGACAGACGGAGTTGTCGTCTGTTGACTGCAGGGTTAGGGCTTTTCAGGATGGTGCTTTACAGAAGAGTTTGGGTGGCAGTGTTGTGTTAGTGTTGAACACTTTTATTGATTCACAGTACCTGCATGTGTAAATTAGTAGGGGATTCACCTCAGTAACTTTATATTAATTCCAGACATTGTCTTGTACTGCAGTCACGAAGCACCAAAAGAAAATCAATGAAAATGGTTTCAGGGCAATTTCAATGAGGCAATTTTCAGCTAGGTTTTCAATGATACGCCTGTCAGGTCTGAGATCCATATCTCTTTTTTCCAGCTGGGTTGAGAAGAAGTTTCCGACTCGGAAGAAAGAGCAGTTGGGCCAGAGAAGCGGCTCGGTCCAGGAGTTGGAGCACAGGGGTACACAGCTCAGTTCGACCCCCTACCTACAAACAGGTGACCCCCTACCACAGAGACCCCAAGGACCCACACCGTCTGGTTGTTCTGGTTGGTACGTATGAGGTATGAAAGAAACAGGAATATTCCCATCTTTTGTGGAGATGTTTAAGAGCACACTGCCAACATCTCGTTAAATAGGTTACTGTGCTATAGTCTAATGCAGTGGTTCTCAAATGGGGGTACGCGGCCCCCTAGGGGTACGTTGGAGTACTGCAGGGAGTACGTGAAATTAATTTGATGTTAATGGAAAACAACATAAGTAATGCATTTAAACAAACTACTAATAGTAGATTAACTACGTTATTCAAAAGTTACAGTAATTCTGGATAATAAAATGGGAAAAATAAACGGGGTGCTCTCTTTTCCTCTCCCTCTCCTGACAGCCCGTCAGTCTCGTGCAGCTCGCTGAACCTGTAAGTGACCCGACAGTAAAGAATAAATATATTTATAACTAGTTTAGCTAGTTCCAGAGTAGATAAACTAGCTAAGTGTGTTAGGTCTAACTCTTACCCCTAGATTCCACCGGGTCCGTCTGCGCCGCGTTACGTCCGCATTACGGCCGCATTACGGCCGCGTTACGGCTGCGCCGCGGCATTCACAGCGATCGCGGCCACTCTAGTCAATGGGTGCTATTCCACCAGACGCGCTGCGTTACGGCTAGAAGCGTCCCAGAAGCATCCCAGAAGCGTCTCGGCGCTGGGCTCCGCTAAAAATAGGATGCAAGTCTATTTTCGACGCGACGCGAGGCGTTGCATAGCGCCGGGCAGGAAGTGGACCGGTCAGAGCATCCATTAAATCCCAAAATTAACTAATTTTGCAGACCCTATCCCTCCATAGTCTTTCAAGTAGGAGGAGAAATGCCAGCGTTCTCCTCCGGTTTACAGGCACTGTGTGTAAATTATATATATAGTGTAGTGCCGAGAGACGGGAGTCGGAGGCGGGGTATCAAAGGTACAAGCTAGACTTTTATTTAGCATCAGAACAACATGTAAACAGCTTCCAGCCCGGGAAGATAAGACCGGGGAAACAGGAAGTCCAGTTAACTAAAATGTCCGTGCGGAACAATACCCCAATCCATAGTTCCGTGGGTGAATAATGTCAATCACCACACAAGCCCCCCCAGAATTCACCCATAGTCAAAACCCTCGCGCCTGGGAGGAAGTACCACCCGACCCCGGCAGAGCCAACTCCAACGGCCTGGAAACGTCCACGTGAGCAGGCTTAATCCGATCGACGGACACAGTCTCAGGCCTGCCACCAACGTCCACCACCAGGCTCTTGTCCCCGTGACGTATGACCCTGAACGGACCGTCGTAAGGGGGCCGCAGGGGACCGCGGTGAGCGTCGTGGCGAATAAAAACGAAATCCGCCGACCGTAATCCGGGGGACACCCGGAAAGCTGGGTTGCTGTGCTGCGACGTGGGGACGGGCGTGAATGTCCCGGCGGTCTCCAGCAGGGAGGAGCGCTGCCCGGCTGCAGACCAGGGCACAGTGGCGGTGGGAATGAATTCCCCGGGGACCCGTAGCGTCTGGCCATAGACGAGCTCCGCCGACGAGGACTGCAGGTCTTCTTTGGGGGCACACCTGAGGCCGAGCATAACCCACGGGAGCTTATCCACCCAGTTGCCGTCTGTCAATCCGGCACGCAGTGACGCCTTCATGGATCGGTGAAACCGCTCACACAATCCGTTAGCCTGGGGGTGATATGCGGTGGTGCGGTGCAGCTTGACCCCCAAACCCACAGCAACAGCGTTCCACAGCTCCGAGGTGAACTGAGAACCGCGGTCAGAGGAGAGGTCAGACGGGGTCCCGAAGCGCGCCACCCACGTGCCGATGAAAGCGCGGGCGACGTCGGAAGCTGACGTCGAGGTGAGGGGAACGGCCTCGGGCCAGCGGGTCGTCCTGTCCACCATCGTAAACAGGTAGGTGAAACCGTGAGAGGGGGGAAGTGGACCTACGAAGTCGACATTGACATGGTCAAACCTCCTCTCAGGACTTTAGCCCATTGACAAGCCACGCATGAGTCGACCCAGGATTTCACGTCCTTCTTAAGCCCCTGCCACACGAACTTCTGCGACACCAACTTCACGGACGGTTTCCTACCGGGGTGGGAAAGATTGTGAACCGCCTCAAAAACGGGTCGGCGCCAGTCCGTAGGGACTAGCGGTCGAGGCTGGCCCGTGGAGATGTCACACCACAGCTTCGCGCCCGAGTCACCGACCGTGACCTCCTCCAGTCGCAATCTCGTGACCGAGGCCTTGAGGGTCTGGACCCCGTGGTCAGAGGCCTGGTCAGCGCCCATGCGGAGGTAATCGAGGCCCAGCTGCACAGCTCCGATGACCGCTCTGGAGAGGCAGTCCGCGACCACGTTAGCCTTGCCAGCGATGTGTCGTATGTCCGTGGTGTACTCGGAGATGTACGAAAGCTGGCGTTGCTGTCGGGCGGACCACGGCTCGGCCACCTTGGACATGCAGAAAGTAAGCGGCTTGTGATCCACGAACGCCGCAAACTCCCGGCCTTCCAGCAGGAAACGGAAGTGGCGAACCGCCAAATAGAGACCAAGGAGTTCCCTGTCGAAAGCGCTGTACTTGCGCTCCCTGGGAGTCAACTGGCGGCTGAAAAAGGCGAGCGGTTGCCAGGCGCCGTCGACCCATTGTTCATGCACCGCGCCCACAGCGTAGTCAGACGCGTCGGTGGTGATAGCGATGGGGGCCCTGTGTGACGGGTGAGCCAACATGGCGGCTTCGCTCAGGGCGGCTTTGGTGGCATCGAAAGCGGCTTCCCTTTCAGCCGTCCAGTCTATGGCCTGGCCGGGGGACTTGTCCTTGAGGGCCTCGTACAGCGGGCGCATGGTGTGGGCCGCCCGGCGGATGAACCGGTGATAAAACGTCACCATCCCGAGGAACTCTCGGAGCGCCCGAGCTGTAGGCGGTCGTGGAAAGGCGGACACGGCCTCCACTTTCGATGGTAGGGGGGCGGCTCCATCTTTGCTGATGAGATGCCCGAGGAAGTGGATGGAGGACAACCCGAACTGACTCTTTGCCGGGTTGATAATCAGGCCGTGTTGGCTGAGCCTCGCAAAAAGGACACGGAGATGTGCCTGGTGCTCTTCAGAGGAGCTGGCGACAAGGATGTCGTCTAAATAGACGAAAATGAATGGCATGTCTCTGAGTGCCGAATCCATCAGCCGCTGAAAGGACTGAAATGCGTTCTTAAGTCCAACCGGCATACGCAGGAACTCGAAAAGCCCGAACGGCGTAATCACCGCAGTTTTGGGGACGTCTGAGGGGTGCACCGGAACCTGATGGTAGCCCCGCACCAGATCCACCTTGGAGAAAACCAGCTTGCCCGCCAGGTGTGCAGAGAAGTCCTGGATGTGAGGGACCGGGTAGCGGTCTGGCGTAGTGGCGTCGTTAAGGCGGCGGTAGTCACCACACGGTCGCCAGCCACCGGCTGATTTAGGGACCATGTGGAGCGGCGAAGCCCAAGGGCTGTCCGAGCGGCGGATGATGCCCAGACGCTCCATGCTGTCGAACTCCGACTTGGCGACCGCCAGCATGTCAGGGTTTAGCCGCCGGGCCCTAGCATAGACTGGGGGGCCTTCAGTGTCAATGTGGTGCTCTACCCCGTGTTTGGTAGTGGCAGCGGAAAAGGTGGGCTGCGTCAAGTCGGGAAACTCACTGAGAAGGTGCTGGAACTTGTCACCCTGTGAGAGTGAGCTGGAGAGCCCGCTGAATGACGCCTCGCCGCGGGTACATGCGAACGAGGCAAACGTCAGTGCGTCCACCAGGCGGCTGTTCTTGACGTCCACCAGCAGTCCCGTGAGCGCACAGGAAGTCTGCGCCAAGGAGGGCGAAGGAGATGTCAGCCGTGATGAAATCCCACTTAAACCGCTGACCCTCGAAACACAGGTCCACTGTCTTTGTGCCATAGGTGCGGATAGGGGTGTCGTTAGCGGACGTTAAAGGTGGGCCGTGGCCCCCACCGGCGGCGTCCTCCACCGTAGCCGGCAGGACGCTCCGCTGGGCTCCTGTGTCACAAAGGAGTCTGCGACCAGAGAGGGTGTCCCTGATGAACAGGAGCCGGTTGGATGTGCCCACGCTCGCGGCCACTACCGAGCGCAGGCCTTGGCGTTTCCCGTTTCCTTGTAGGTGCAGGGGGGACGGCACATCCTCGCTTTCGCCCCATAGCGTGCATGGTAATGACACAGGCCAGGGCTGGAGTCGCTGACGTCGGCCCCGGAGCTTCTGCTAGGTGGCATGCCTCTACCAGGGAAGGAGCCGCTGCGTGTCGGGGCCAGCACCTCAGGGGTAAAACGCTGGGTGGCCAGGAAGAACCGGTCAGCTTCTTCGGCTAAAGCGCGTGGCTCAGTAATAGCCGTGTTAGCGAGCGCTGTCTGAACATGCGGCGGCATGTGCCGAAGAAACAGTTCTATGAACAAAAAATTGGGTTCTTCCGTACCTAGCAGGTTGAGCATCATTTCCATGTGGTCAGAAGGCTTGCTGTCTCCCAGGCTATGAATAGCGAGCAGGCGTCGGGCCCGTTCCGACCGTGACAGCTCGAAAGTCTTTAGCAGGAAAGCCTTGAACGCTGCATATTTATCCTGGGCAGGGGGAGATGTAATAAAGCCCACCGTCCGGGTCGCAGTGGAGCTTCCCAGTGCCGAAACGACGTGGAAATAGCGTGATGCGTCATCAGTTACTCCGCGGAGGGCGAACTGAGCCTCCGCCTGTGCGAACCATGCAGCCGCAGATGTCTCCCAAAACTCCGGCAGTTTGAAAAAAACGGCGTTATTTGCCATGCTCGGTTCAGTCTCGGATCCTTCTACGAGACTTATGTCGGGGTCACCAATGTAGTGCCGAGAGACGGGAGTCGGAGGCGGGGTATCAAAAGGTACAAGCTAGACTTTTATTTAGCATCAGAACAACATGTAAACAGCTTCCAGCCCGGTAAGATAAGACCGGGGGAAACAGGATGTCCGGTTAACTAAAATGTCCGTGCGGAACAATACCCCAACCCATAGTTCCGTGGGTGAATAATGTCAATCACCACAATGGAATAATTATGATGATGAATGCATTTTTTTACCACTAAAATACAGCAACACATCTTTGATTCATGTCGTTTATAACTGGAGTATTACAATTATTACAAACTTTGTCTCTACAAAGTAGCCTGTCCAGGAAATATGCCCAAATCAACAAAAACTGCGAGCCGGCACACAAGACGCTCCGCTTCCGAAACGCTTCTGAAACGCGCCCGGTAGGTTATGATGCTGGAGGAGGTCGGACCAAAACCGCAGGGCAGCCGTGACGCGGCGCAGACGGACCCGCTGGAATCCCGGGTTATTTGCTCCGCTCAACGGTCCGTCACAAACCTAACCCTAACCCGGCGGAGCTGTGATCCGGAAGAGCTGCGTGTTTTCCGTCAGCAGCAGCTGATCTGATCTCTCTCTCGCGTCCGGTTATACTTCACTCGCGTTTATGTCCAAATCTATCAGATCTAGCTAGTTCTAGTTAATTATATGACTGCCTGCTTATCAAAGGACCTAAACAATAAGCGTTGCTTGGCAACGGCGTGTGGCCGCAAAGTATAGCGCAGCATTAGGCCTGTGCATATTTTTATATGAGGGATCAAAATCCCATGCTCATAAAATGCTCATATATTTTTTTCTCTTCCTTCCCCACGCCCCAAAATAAATAAATAAATATACCAATTTTAGGAAAAGTAACGAAGTTTGTGCAGTGTGGGTTTTATATTAACAGAGTTACAAATATTTCAAAACGCCAAGTGTAATAACTGCAGTTTGCCTCCCTGTCACCGAGAATGACAAAGATCCTCAGAAGCACAAGCCCATGTTTCTCACTAAATTGTAAGTACAACTTATTAAAAACATCAGTTCAATGCAACTAATGTCGTCTTAGTGGTTTGCCATGAATTTGGCTTGTAAACATTTGAAATCTAGCATTTAAGTGTTTCTCAGTTACAATGTTGTTGTTTTAATAAATCGGACACTGATGGTGCAAGGCTGTATACTGTACCTCTTTATATAGGCATTTTTTCCCTAACAAATTGTTTTAGCGCTGATCAGGGGGTGCTTGGCTGAATTTTTTTTTCAAAGGGGGTACATTATTGAAAAACTTTGAGAACCACTGGTCTAATGTAGTACATTGAGTTACTGTGGTTTTATGTGCAATAGTTTTTTGTTTTATATCATCCCCAGCCTTCTTTTGTCCATATAAAAAACAACATGATCCCATTCACTAAAAGAACACTATTATTTATATTGTAGCAGTTGTTGATCAAAAGAAAAAGTAATGCCCTGATGAAGATTTATTTCCCGACTTGAGTGCAAGAATAATCCTTTCCCGTCATAAGCACGTAAACACTGTCAGAGAACTCAAGTCAGAATATATTTTGTTCTCTTAAGTTACCAAGTGGCCCACCCCAGACTCACTTCCCTGCCAACCTTGCCGGTCTGCTCTATGTATTTCTGAGCTATATCTCTCCCGCGGGAATTTCACATTGAGCCCCGCTGAAGGTCTTTTTAATGTCGTATTATGATACGACTGTACGTCGTCTGTGACTGAGGGAAATCAAAAAAAAAAGAGAAGGGCAGAAGAGGGACAGAAAATCGAAAGTGGAGGGCAGAAAGAAGCGAAACAAAGTGAATTAAAGAGGCAAAAAAACATTAACCAGATATAGTAGATTAATGATAGTAAATGGAGAGAAGGGGATGAGTGGATTGTGAATTATATTCCTCATAATGTCAGCCAAGTGCTCCATCATTAAACTGGAACAGTTAAGAAAGCTTGGATTTAGATTTAGACCTCTTTAATTGAGTTGGAGTTTACCCTAACTCTGGATTACGTTTTATTGTCTGCTGTGAAGGCTCTTCGTTGACCGGAGTTCATCATTAGCAATATATAGCTTATTGGCAATGAGATTTATGGACAGGAATACCAGAACCTGGATGGCTAAAACAGCACCAGATGGATAATGTTTGACCAGGTTGGAAATATGTCCTCTTTTGTTTGCATTGCATACGCACTTTGAATGGAACAATAGCCATAGGAAAGTTGGTGTAAGCGACTGCCAGCCGATTTAAGCTCTACAGATCGTGTAACTCTGGAAAAAAAAAAGGTCAGGAGAAAGTATCCACAGTGCCCGATGATGCTCCTCTCCAGCTCGGTGGAGCAGCTGTGGAAGACATCAGTGGTGTAAGAGTGGAGAGTCCATAAACCTGATATTTTGTATCGAGCTCATGCAACCCTGTGATGGAAAAGGCAGGTATGTCAGGAATCTTACTTTCAGACGGCGCTCCATTAGAGTCTGATGCAATCTGGGGGCTGCGAAAAGCTGCTTTAGAAAAGAAAATCCCAGATGCTACAGTAGGCCCTATGTGTGTGTACAGTTGTGTGTATGTGCTTTATCCTGTGCATCCTACACTTTAATGACACCGATACTGTGTGGCTTTGCAGATGTCACGTTTAGACGGGATGCTATGGATTTTCCAGAGGGCTTCGGAGCAGTTAATGTTCAATAGAGAGACACCGGCGGAGAAAGAGACGGAGAACTGTTTTCAGACTGAAATCAGTATGAAATCAGAGCTCTGTCTGTCTGACTCTCTCCCGCTCCCCTTTGTCGTTCTCTGATTGTAAAGACAGATGTGTCACCAGATCACTAAGCCTATTTGATGTTGTAAGGCAAACAATAGTACATAGTGATTTTGGGAATGAATACCTACATACAGAACACAGTGTTTTTATCTCCGTCTCCAGGGCCCAGCGGCGTTGGCGTTAATGAACTGAAGAGGAGGCTCCTGCTCTCAGACCCTGACCACTATGGCGTGACTGTACCGCGTAAGATAGACTTCCAGAAATGTCACCTTTACCTCCCGCGCACTAAATGGTTTCTCACCCTTAACAGCTGTCTTAAGCCTCTCGTCTCTTTTCTTTCAGACACCACACGTGAGAAGAAAAGGCAGGAGAATGAAGGGGTGGATTATAATTTTGTGTCAATATCCATGTTTGAAGAGGATATTCTCAATCAAAGGTACATGAGCAGGTGTATCCTTTCCCATGGTGATAAAAATGGTCCCCTTTCATGAGAGTGATGTTCATTTCTACTGCTGTCTGATTACATTTTATGATGTTTTCTCTGTCTGTTCACGGACTGCTTGGTTCTGTTTCTAGGTTTGTAGAATATGGAAGATACAGTGGACACTACTATGGAACAAGTGTAGATTCTGTGCACAAAGTGATGGCTGAGGGCAAGGTGTGCCTTCTGTGTGTGCACCCTACTGTAAGTACTAAGCCATTTACAAATTGTTCATGTTTACAGAAATTAATTTGGACAATTTTCAGAGGAGTAGGACGTTTTTTGCCAAATAATCCACATGATAAATCACACCACAATTGTGCTGAAAAGGTTAATTGCGACAATTGCCCTTTCAGTTATAAACTTAGTCTTTCAACATCTTTCAACTTCATGTTTGAACTAATAAAATAAAGTTTCCAATAGCCCATGTGTGTTTCCCACAGGGTTTAGTTCTTGGCAATCTAGAAACCAATTGGCTAGGTGATGACAATAAGCCTCTAGGGTGCAAGGGGCTATATTATGTTGGGGTTTTGGTGTAGCATTCAGCCAAAGCTTCCTCTCTCATGTCTACAGTTAGCAACTTGAGACTCAAGAATGAAGTTGGAGTTGCGAGACTGTGTCCCGTTTACAATCTAACAAAGAGCTATTGTCAGCTGATAACCATTCGATCCAAGATTTCACAATGTTTTGCTTTAACCCTCCTGTTGTGTTCGGGTCAAATCTGACCAATTTACTACTTTCATCAATCATAACTTTTTTGTTTTACATTCGATTGCATTAAGGCTTTATGATATCCTTCACAGTAGACATTTGAACATATACAATTGCTGATCACCACTTTCATTGCATTTTGGATGATTTAGTCAACTTTGTAACACCCATGGTGTTCCCGGTCAAAAATGACCGCCATAAAGAAAAGGAATTAGTAACCATCCGGATCAGATAAAACACACACACACACACACACACACACACACCACACACACACACACACACACACACACACACACAAACACACACACACACACACTCATAAGGGGGGGACACACATATAGATGTGTGTCCCCCCCTTATGTGCCCAATCCCCCCATGTGAATCACACCTGGCACTCACAAATACAAACACACACACACAGAACAATTTGACACATTTCCCGCTCTTATGTGCCCATCCCCCCACATGGATCACACCTGGCACATGCAATACATGTTCAGTGTCTATTCTTTGTATATTTACTGCAGTTGTTCATGTATACCAGTAGTCTGATACAATATTTACAGTTTGAAAGGGTGTTAAATGAAATGTGGTGATGATTGATGGTTTTTGTGTTAATGTAATAGCAGTTAAAACAGGACCGGTCAAATTTGACCGTGAACACCAAAGTAAGGGGCGGAAAACGAAGAAAGTTAACCTGCACTCAGAAAAAGTCTGGTAAAATGTGATGGGCATTATTATTCAGACTACTAACAAAAACAAGACCGCTTTGATACTAAAATCTTGTCTTGTTGCCCCCAGATACTGTATTCTTCATTCATACAGATCTATTAATAAAGATTAAATAATTGGAAGGGGTGGGAAGCCAGCATGGGATGAAATGCTATGGGTTCTTTTGAAACAAGAAGGAACTTGTTACTTCATCAGAGGAATCATATAGTGCATTTAACTAGACCTACCCAAACAGTGGGAACAGTTATGAGTGCTTTGGTACCGTTTGGTACACAATAACTGTCCATGTGTGGAAATTTGAAGGAAAGAAAGGGTGATAAAATGCGAAACATGGGGAATTTTTTTTTTTTTACTGTGGGTTTGTAATCTGCTACACATCATTGCCTGTTTGGCATTTATGGTCTGGAAAGTGATCCCTTAACGATGAAATGTAACCGTATTTTTTTAATGTGTTGAAATTGTTTAGATCACCAACTACTTCTGCCTTCTTTTTGGTCTTCCTCACCATAGAAAATAAAGCAAGTGTACAATTCTGAATTCAAACCATACGTGGTGTTCGTGAAACCTCCGTGTATCGAGGAACTACACCTCACCAGACGGAGAGTGAAGTTTGTCTGCGATGAAGTCGACAAGAACTCAGTCAGGGTCTTTTCGGTAAGAGAAACAAAAACAGAAACACACATATACATGTTTGAAAACGGGTGCTTGTTCCATGTCTTTTAACATGCGAGGCGGTGTGAGGTTAAACACTCTGGCCTTGATGGACCCACCCAACCCCAAAGACATGCACACACCCAAACCCCCCCTAACTCTTGCGCACACCTTGCCGTACATATGGTTGACCCCTTGGTTTGCTTTTAAGAGACGTTTAATAGATAGGTGGAGTTACAAGCCTGCTTGGTGGGTGGCTTCTTGTTCCATTACTAAGGTGAGTACAGTTTGTTCAGGAGATAAAGGGTCTCATCTTGTGTTGGTTTACGTGACTTGTGTCAAAGCATGAGCACATACTGTATGTGTGATGAAGCGTGTTTTGGCCAAGACAAAAAAAGATTTTCTGTCACTTTGGTAATCTACATCTGGCTTCTCCTTCACTCTTTGACCCTGGCTGCCCATGGTGCCCTTATTAAACCCATGAGGTCACACACCTGTGTTGCAACATGGCTGGAGTTTGTCCGGTGCCACCAAGTCTTCAGAGGGTTCAGGCATTTCTTATTGAGTTCAACTTGTACCACAGCTGGTGTGAAAAGGTCTCTTATCCTTTACTCCCAGCATGTAACGACGTGTTACGCCTTGGTCTGTATAGCTGAATGGTCACAGGGATCCGTTCCATGTCCTGTTAGGTTACAGTATTTGCAGATTATTGTAAAAACAACCTCTCGGAGAACGTCACCATATGGTCAGGCTTTCGCTGTTCTGTTTCCATCAACAGTATTTCTCAGATGAACATTGAAATCATCATTAATCATCTATTGCTGTTTTTTTTCTTCTGCACAGATTCTTTTCATCTTTCACTCGATGATTAATTAAAGTATCCATTGTCCTTTCTTACTTCTTGTTTGGATGATGTTAGATTGTTTCAAACAAAGTATATCTTGGAAATTGAATGTCGACATGCTTGAATGAATAGTGTTCGAACATTAGTAGATCCAGGAAATAATGGGAAATCAGGTATGGATCCGTGGAACACTTTTTAAAGCACTCTATCTTCGGGCTTTGAGTAGGAAACAAGTAGTTTCAAGTTAAACATTCCCAAGTCCAAATGAAACCGCAAGTGTTAAAGTCGAAGTCCAAGTAACATTTTTTGTCTTTTTTGTCTTAAGTCATCAAATTGATGATTTAAGTCTGATTTGAGCCCAAACCACTGTTCCTCATGTTGCTACATCTTATTTACCAAGGCGTTCTCTTGCCACAGGAGGAGGATTTTGAGGACATGATTACCTTGGCTGAAACCATGGAGAAGCAGTACGGACACTTGATTGACAAGGTGATTGTTAATGGAGATATCGTGGTGGCGTTCAGAGAGCTGAAGGCGGACCTCGAGAAGGTACAAAAGGCAGAAGTCCACTGGGTTCCTGCAGAGTGGAATTGCTCGTCATCACCAACGAAAGCACGCAAAAGTTGCGGTCATCTGGACAGCTGGATTTGAACTCTGAACTCACAAGAAGAAAAGAATCCCAAAAATAATGTATTAGTTCTATTTAGTTAGAATTCAATACCATGAAAATTGAAAATGTCCGTTTGTAAACAAATCCTGTGATTACCACCATTTTCCAAAGTGTCCCTTAGCGTATCTCTAATTAGGCAAACAGAATCCATCTCTTCCTCCATCTGTTTGAGAGACAGTTTTTCTGTTGGCATTTGGCTTAAGAATGATGGCTCACAGGGCCGAGAAGTAGAGGAAAGAACGAAAAAATAAGGAAACTCTCCAGAGCTTGTGGCTAAGTGTAATCCTTCCCTGCCAAGTTGCAAACATCAGCATGTAATTATTCTGACAGCTGCTGCACTTCAATTAACTGTAATGTACACCAGAGAAATATTATTAGTAGCAGTCGGGCAGGCATTGTGCCAACAACATGCTATACGAAATCGAGACATAAACAAGAAAGGAGTTAAATAAAGAATGACCAAGAAGTAAAACATGTTTTAATGGCTATAAGTTTAATAATTTTGTATATATTGAAGGATTATAAATGCTTTGTGTATGTCTCACAATTATTGTACCACTGTAGAAACATGGTTAAGTGTTTGTATTTTTAAGCGCCCTACGCAAAAAAATATACTCTATTATGGACCATTAACTGTAGCAATGTCTTTTTTATACACAAAGATATCGAGAAAATAAAGAATATTGGCAGAGAGCCACCATTATTGACACCCCATTAACAAATACTCATATTTGAGCATCACAGCTGCCTTTCGGGTGCAGATTCTACTGTTCTCCTGCACACAAGCTGCTTAATCTTGTTCTGTTTAATGGCCACATTCCTCTACATTCATGGTGTTTCCTTCCCCTTTTTGAATGCTGTGCTCAATTGGGTGTGAAGGAGTGTTAATGTGTCTATCATGTCGTGTTTTGGAGGAAGAGGGAGCAGCATGATGTAGGGAGACGGTAATAGCTTTCTAGGGACTTGGTGCTTAGCAGACGTTCAGAGAAAAAGTTACGAGGGCACATAAAAGCTTACTGTAAAAGCATGGTGAGGCTGCAAGCTGACTAGGCTGCAGGGAACACAACATTTTGTCTCAGGTTTTTTATTTTACCCTGTGTCAGAGTCCCAAATAGATGCGTGGAGATGCACTCAATAGTATGTCTTCATGACTCCTGGTTACCAAAGCGCACATACGAGACAAAACAGTTGCACTTCTGCCAGGCCTGAATCTGACCTGTGCCAAACCATGGCAGTATAACTTCATCACACCACTGAGAATCTGCAGGCACCCTCTGAGATCATAACCATGATCATTAAGACACCGGAGTGATCCAATGAAAACCCACTGCCGCCTTATGTTCACTGCAGCTCCCACACACTACACAGGCATATGATGTCAATTGGTCTCGGATAATTTGGTTCAATCATCTATCTGTCGGAGGTATGTAAAAATAAATATGACTGATGTTAAACAATATCTTCATCTTTGCATGAAATATCCATAACTTAAAACACAGTAAAGCACATGCTAGCGTGAGATTAAAAAAAAAAGGTTAATAAAAAAGAATACCATGCATGATTACAAAAATAATCTTAGTACAATAAGTTAAATAGAAAACACAATTGTATTGACACATTAAAGCCAGACTATGCAACTCTCATACCCCTTGCTCAATTTAATACACTCACATGTTTTGTTGCTACAGCCTTACTTGGTCTAGTAAGATAAGAAGATCTATTTTAAGTAAGATAATTTAAGCTAATGTTAGCACAATGATGATACTGCTGTGGAACTAAAACCATCTCCTCAGTTCATTGGCTGTATGACACAGTTAGCTGTGACATGCTAACATGTAGCTTACCTTTCAACTTTTAAACTACAAGTTAACATGTTTGAGTCTATGTCTTTTTTAGTTTATAGTTTTGCTAGGGATCCACCAAATCATCTGTCCTTAGCCTCTGCATTCCTCCTTTAACAAAACACGCTACAAAGGATTTAAGCTAAAAGCCAGCCAGTAGATCAGGTAACAATTTGTCCAGATACATCTTGCAGAATGCCTAGGGCTACGTTGAAACTCAGCTAGTGTTAGCTTTACACTAATCAGTTTCAAGTCCTGCCAGTAAAAACGGGAGCATTTCAGCTCTAAGTTGAAGTCAACTCAAGTTGTTCCAAAAAAAAATTAAAAAAAACTCAAGTTGTTCCGGACAAAGGGCAAAACATGAGCGGCGCAGAGAGCGATAAATGTTCACAAGATCAGTTATGCATAAGCAGCGAACAAAAACACTTACATTTCATTGAAAACAATAACATAAAAACTAAGGCTAAAAAGCGCTCTGTCGTTTTGGGCCATATGTAAAAAAAAACATATGTACTTTTTTTCTGCTTAGACATCTTAAGACAGGGGTGTCAAACTGAAATATACTGTGGGCCAAAATTAAAAATCGGTACTAGTCGAGGGCCGGACTGGTTCAATGTTTATTGCAAAACTTATTGAAATGAACTTATTGCACATATTAAACCTGGAACTAACAAAGCTTAAATTATTGCCTATAAAAACAACATTAAACATTAAATAATCAGTTGCATTCATTTCTTATGGCTCTATCTGCAGCTTTTCCAGAGTCATTTCTTATGATTACATTTTTCCACAGGCCAACAACAGCTTCAAAAAAACTATTTCCCTCAAAGAAAAAACCAAACATGCCCTGTTGTCGCAAGAAAGAAAGTGCAGAAGGAAATGCATTTAAAATCAGTTTGCTGCTCTGTGATGCTAGTTCAAGCCAGATACTTGGCATCTCATCTTGGGTGCAAGTTCATCAATGTTTGGGGTCAGGCTCTGAGCTGAGGAAATCATCAGGATTGAGTAAAGGTGTGCGTGCAATATACCGGCGGGCCAGATCTAATAGTAATTAGAAATTATCCTGCGGGCCAAAATTAAATCCACCAAGGGCCGGATTTGGCCCCCGGGCCTGAGTTTGACACATGTGACTTAAGATGTCTTAAGCTGCTCTTAACCAAAGCTCGAAACAACATTGACAGTCTATCAACACAATGCATCTAGCAGATACAAGCCATTAGCAATATTTGCTAATGCTTTTGACCTGGCATATTAGTCAAATATGCACTCTTCTTTTAGGTCTGCCAACTTCTGAGGCAAATATTTGGTTCATTATTTTCTAAATAAAAAACAGGTGGTCACTTAATTTGTTAGTTTGCTGTGTGTTGCCAGGCAGATTAAAGCCTATACAATAGGTTTATCAGAGCTTTTAGCTAAAAACTGTTGAACTGGCTGGAATGTAGCATTTCATAATAAGCCAATCCTTCAGAATATCTGAACATACAATACATTTCTATAACACACACTTTTGTTGATGACCATCTTTGTAGAAGTAGAAGTACTCAGGTCTTGTACTTGAGTAAAAGTAGAAGTACTCAGTTCTTGAGTATAATTAAATATATACAATAGTTCCAGCCCTATCCTATTGATAGCAGTTTGTGGTCCACGACAACCAGACACACAGGAAGTGTCAGCGAAGCGAAGAGGAGCTCGTCAGGCGTCCACAGTGGGCAGCGGCTCTTTAGAGTGATCATTGTACATGAAGGAAAGAAATATATCTTTTGAATAGGCCTGGTTTGAAGCCTGGTCTGGAGTTTGTGAACCTGCAAGACACACACGCACACACAAGAGTGCCAAAAAAAGATATATGTCCGTTCACAGTGTATTTTACTGCTCTCTTGGCTGCCGAATGAAGGTGTGTTCCCAGCTAGTATCAACAGTTAAGCCGGTGAACACATCACAGAGGGACGGGAGTCAATGGTGTGTGATAGCATTTAGCATTCTCCAACCACTGCTGAGGAATGTGAGCGAGGAATTTACTGCACCTAACGGGGATGCTTCTGCTCCATGTGTTTTTCAGCTTTGAAACTATTGAAACTCAACCTCTCCACTGATACTGCTGAATTATGAACAGTGGGGACGGGAGTTATGGAGCCCTTTAATATGTTTAACGGTTCAACAAGTGCTGCTCGGATTGTAGCCATAACCTTCAAAAGTTAAGGCAGGAGAAACGCATTTTATCACGTGTTTGCATAAATATTATCACGTTTTGCATGTGCATGGTAAAGTCATTACTGTATATCCAAACAGTACTATGTGCTGTTTGGACATCAAGAGGGAAAAAATACGTAGATTACAACTAAAGTCAAACCACAGTCTTCAAATACTGAACCCATTGCCAGCATGTTGTCATGAAGTCACGCTATTGACAACGCTAAGCTTCTGTCAGACCCATGTTGTAATTGTTTACAGTCCTTGTTGCCTCGAAATGGATGAAAATATTCCAGAAAAACAAGCATTATGGTTGGATAAACCCTGCTTGAGATGTATAATTCTGACACTCAAATGCACAGCTGACACACTTTCTGACTCCGTATGTGCAACAGTCTGAGGATTACACAGGCTTGGATTCATTTTCATTTTCCAGTGTTTGTGTTACCCACGTGATGAGCCAATTTGTAGTGAAATCCACTTCAGCTCAGCAGGATTCACTGTCTAACACGAGGCAGGGATTGGTGGTTTTTCTGGTTATTAGCAACCATGCAATCACACCGATACATTTCCAGAATCCCCTGGTATAACATGCATTAATATCTGCTGACACCATTTTTGTCCAAACCGCAAGAGATTCGTACGCCTCGTGTAGAAAATATGAGAGCATGTCGGAGCAACACCAGGCTAAATCTCACTAGTAAATCTGACAACCGCATTTGCTGATAGTCATGTGTAATATTTTTCATATCCCAGAGTGTGCAGCAGAGGCTGCTTTCTCTTCAAGCTTTTGCTTTTACAGGGCTCTCCAGAGAAGTGATTGGACGGTATGAGAGCCAATAGGCGGCACAGCAGCAGGTTATTTGAACTCTCCTCACACAGCTAAACCAAACCATCCTCTGACTTTTCAAACTTTATTCTTTCACAAGAGTCTGTCATCTGCTCAGTCCCTGCTCCTGTGGGGACAGAAATACTTTTTTTTTAATTATATTTACACTTTTGGGTGTATTCAGAATGGAAACCAGCTGTTTCTATCTAGAAGTCCTGAGATGCACCTGTTGATCGAGGAGAACTTTACGTGTTTGATAATGAGCAAAGTTGCTGAGATGAAGTGTGACACTCTTCTTTTTGAGGACGACATTAAGGCAGAGGAGAGGAGCAGACTGAGCTGTGTGGATTTGCCTCAGAGCAGTTTACCAGACGGGCAGAGCGCAGACCTGCTGAGGTGCCAGGAGACCAACGGGGACATTTCTCCCATCAGAAGATACGGGTACGCCCTTTTTGTTTGTGTTGGAAATCGTTTTAAGCGGTTAAACAGAGGCACATATTTTGTTTACAGTTGTAATATACCTTTTTTTAAAGTGATAAAGTGACGTGGCACTAAAGTGTTGTTTCTGACTTTAAATGCATAGTTCAATAGTTCTTGGCATTTATTTACTGCAGTGGTTCTCAATTGTTTTTCAGCAAGGACCCATCATTTGTTTCTCTTGGAATAATTTGATGTAGCGCTTTTCTTATATTTCTTACATCAGAGAAAGAAAAATTCTGAAAGATATTGGACATGTATTAAAAATTGTTGCAAAATCTAAACACAGAAAAACTCCAATGCAATTGACATACATTTAATTAGCTACAATAAACAACAAATAGCCTCCCATACACATCATGAAAGAGTAAACAGCATGTTGGCACACAGACACAAGGCTGGCTTCTAAATAATACAAAACAGTTGTTCAAAATGAAGACATACCGTAGAAAATGTCACGGATTTGTTAAAACAGAAAATGGAGTATTTGAAAGGCACTTCAGGACACAAACGTACACATACATAAGAAGTGGAGTGATAAGAAGTGTTTCCTTTTTGGTGTATACATAGGCTAAATAAAATTGGATTTAAATGTGTATTAATACAATATCAGTCATTATACAGAAAGGGAAAAATGAACTTTTTTAGATTGAAAATATTAATATTTGAAATTGTATTTGTTGACTACTAAGTCTTTGTAAAAATAAAAAAATAAAAACTTCATAAATTAAATCACAGAAAAGAGAACTTTTCAAGGGCCACCTGGCAGATTGCCACACACCCATATTTGAGACTCCCAAGGACATTATTGACACTTTTAGCATCATGTTGTTCCATGTGTAGAGGGGATTGTAGGTGGTCTTTGTGAAACTTTGAGTCAACTTGTGATTCCTCCAGGTCTCGTTTGGGTGGGGTCAAAGTTCGCCACAAGAGACAGGTGCTGCAGGACATGGCCCGGCCGCTCAAACATTGGCTGTACAAACACCGGGACAACCCCTACCCCACCAAGACGGAGAAGGTCCTGCTGGCTCTGGGCTCTCACATGACTCTAGTGCAGGTGAGAGACTAGCCTGTGCCAGAAAGCAGGGGATGTGATTTGTATTCTGTGGGTTAAAAAGAAGCCAGTGCTGTTATATAACACGGTGCATCTGTGCAGGTTTCCAACTGGTTTGCAAACGCCCGGCGGAGGCTGAAGAACACAGTGAGACAGCCAGACCTGAGCTGGGCCCTGAGGATCAAACTGTACAATAAATACATCCAGGGAAACGCTGAGAGACTGAGCGTGTGCAGCGATAACTCAGAATCAGACGGTACGGGCACATTTTGTGGAGTTATTAAGAATATTGTCATTTACATTTTTTGGATATAGGTCTGGTTTATTATAGTTTGTTTGTTTCTTATTCATGTAAAGGTCGCCTATTATGCAAAATGCACTTTTTGATGTCTTTTATTCATAAATATGGTTCCCCGGTGTGTAAGGAGACTCACAAAGTGTCAGAAAATAAAACCCTCTCTCTTTTCCTCCTCACCCACATCTCTAAAAAACGGAGCTGATCCAGATTTGTTGCGTAATGTAATGACGACATTACTAAAATGTGGGCTGGCTTTACACCCACGGCCCAATCACAAACGTTGCTATCAGAAACAATGCGCAATGTGTTTTGGAAGTAATATGGTCTTTGTTTACATTAGCAAGCATCGCTAACACTCAGAGCTAACGCTGTACTGGAGAGAATAGGTAAAAGAGCCGGATATAAAAAGGTACTCACCTTGTGGTAAACCTGCAAGAGAAAAAGGGGGCTGGCCCTGCAGCTACTGAACCAGAATAAGCACTTTAGTAACAGGGCTGAAATAGAGGGGTATGAGGCATGGTATTTTTAGCAAAACACCGCAGAGACATGTTTTGTATAGATATGGCCCTATAATATATTGTTCAAATATAGCATAATAGGTGAGCTTTAAATCAGTACAACATTAAGATAAGTCTGTTTTGTTTCCTTTGCTGCAGATGAACACTGTCCCTTACAAACTCCCATCGGCCAATCAGACTTTGGCAGGTCCCACAAGAGTGCGCTCGAGAAGCAGGGCGGCGTCCTCGCCATGGCGGACTCTGCCAACAGTGACAACAGCGCTTCACCTCCATCCAAGTACAAGAGCAGTTTGCTGAACCGCTACCTGAACGACACCCTGAGACACATGATGGCGGGGGAGGCCAATGGCGTCGCTCCGGCCCGCAAGAGGAGGAGCCACTCCGAGTCGTTCAGCTCCAACGAGTGCGATCGAGATGTTGTCTCTCCGGCGTCATCGTACGAAACGGAGGCCAACTTCGTCTACCACATGGGTGAGAGATGTCAGTGTTTGTCACTGTTCAAGATAATATTACAAGGTAAAGCAATAAGATGAGTTTTCTTACTTGAGTGGAAAATTGCACTTTAAAAATATGTGAAATTTCCGCATTAAATGTTTAAAAACAAATAGATCTATATTATGTATTTTGTAAGGATTTGTATGTAAATAAACCCAAATCTTAGCAACAATTTAACTATAATTTCAAACCTAGAGAAATAATTTAATCTAGGTTTCATGTGTGCACCTTTTAGCATGCGTTAATGTTTGGAATGGCTTCCAAAAGCTGCCATAAAAGTACTTTTTATTCAGTTTATAGTTCCTTTTTTACGACTTAAAAAATGTGGTTGGTTTTTAACTTTGTATTTCAGCCAAACGAAAATATTAGTCCTTAAACGTTTTGACCTAAGAGAAACAAGCTGTGCTAACATTAGCGGTTAGCTCACAATCTTTCAATGTTATGTATGTCTGCTGAACCGCTTTTAGAGAAACACTGATTTTACTCACAGTGTTTGTTTGTTTTGGAGAAGAGAAGATCTCTGCGGATAATTCGGCTCACGATAGAAACCTCTTGAACATCTGGATCTTAAGTTTTACGAGAAACAAGCTGAGCAAACATTTGTAGCAACTCAGCTTGCAGTCCCCTCCGAGACATCCCTTGTTTGCTAAGCTGTGATGGAGAAACACTCATTATTATGTGACACTGCTTTATTCTTTACTCCTAGAATTATTGGCTCCAGGTAAAAAAATCTGTCTTTTGTTATTGTTTTGAGATGCCCCTAGTGGCAGAAGATCTATTAGAATATATTGTGCCTTTAACAAAGAATCTGCACTTAACATGTGTAAATAGAATTAGGGAATGCATGAAATATTGCATCATACATGGTAAATTGGGAGTGAAAACAGATGATAGCACCCCCTGTCCATAGAAATAATAAAAGTATCTTCCTTTTTAATTGCAGATTTATGTGGAATAAGAGTTAAAGTGACACTTTAACTGCCCTGCTTCCCCTTGGTTCATTTTTAACACACCACAGTGCACAGTAAAATAAGAGCAGACTGAACCGAAACTTCCACAAGGCTCCTCAGAGCTCCCCGACATTAAATCTCTGGCATTCCACTGAAAGTCAGAAGCTCTGCGAGATTCAATTATAAAGTTTCAGCGAATATTGGAGGTAGGCTGACACCTGGGTGCCCTTTCAGACCTATAGGGAGCCCGGCACACTGACAGCCCTAAAACCCGCTAAGGTACAGGAGCCAAAGCCTCTACAAACATTACTAATAAAGACTCATGTAGACGCTGAAATCTCTCATTTTAAAATTGGACGGATCTCGAATTGGCTGCCGCTGCACTGCACACCACAAATATAATTTCCATATACTAGAATGTGCCATTTGTTCCGCTTCAACTTCTTGCCATGGTGGAAAGGTCCAGTCCAGTCTCAAGGACAATTACAGAATGTCTGAGACTTTATTCTTCCCCGGGTGAGAAGTGGGGACCTCAGCCAAAACGGATCAATTTGTCAGTAAAGCACCAAAGACATTTCATAGAGGGATTGTCAGACTCAGAGCTGCCACTCATCTGTGAGTTAACGCAGAGTGAGATCACTTATCCATTTGGCTTTTCCCTGCGCTGTTTGAGGGTGTTTGAACTTTGCTTTTCTGACTCATGTGCGCTTTGGCAGGCGCCGTCTCCCGAGTGTTACTTTTCTACTCAATATCAATCTAAATGAACATTACATTATAGGAGTTGTGAAAAGATTTTAAAAACCATTTCTACTCCTAAGCACACCCAATCAGTTTCAATCAAATACTCAACACAGCATGGAAAAGTTCCTTTTTTATTATTATTTTAGAACCTTCTCCAGACAAACATTATTTCCTGGTTCTCTGTGTAAAGATATTTAATGTATATTTTTATATTCTGTGACAAGGCTTAATCTGTATCCGGGAAACTCACTTTAACCTCCACTTGCCCTACATTTTAGTAACTTGAATAATAATTTATCATTTTAACAGGCCTGTGTACATTCGTCTAGAAATGGTATTTAGTTTTAAGTACCACCGTGTGGCCTAAACTATTAATCATATAGTATCATTTTATGTAGAATAGTTTGTAACATTTTGAAATGTAATGTTTCTAGTTTACCCTAATACTTTTAGTAAAATAGTTGGACATTTTGGAAAAATCCCTTTATTCACTGTGTTACCAAGAGTTGTTGAATTTACTAAACTACGGCAAGCAGATGGTTAGCTTAGCAAAGCAAAGGAGGAGACAGCTAGCTTGTCTTTGTTCAAAGGTAACATAATCCACCTACCAGCATATTAAAAGTTAATTAACATCTCATTCCTTTTGTCAATAAATACAAAGAAAACTCAATAATTTGTTTTAAAATAATGTGTTTTATCTGTTCAAAATGTGTAAAAAGGACAAGATTAACATCAAGTTATATGTGGTTATATTATTTAAATCGATAAACATCGATTTAAATAATGTAAAATAAGGTTCAACTTATAATTTGTAAACTTTGGAGGAGGTTAACTGGTAGCTGTTTTTAAAATACATATGGACATTGCCAGGCTAGCAGTTCTCATTCATAACACTCCGTTCGATGTCTCACTATGGGATGCGCCTCAACGCGTATGCATCAGAAGCATCAATCTCATTACGCCAATCCTGATTGGCTGGTGATCTTGACGACTACGTCAGGGAATCCACCCACCCTTTAAGTAGCTTGCGCTACGTCACAGCGTCATTCAAACACCTCTTCTCGCTTCGGAGCACATCTCAAAAATATCAGTAGCCGGGCTAGCTTAACGTCCACAGACTGAACCACAAGTTAACCTTCGGTCGCCGGACGCTTGCCGGCTACTTTTGCTTCGCACAGGATTTGATTTATTAACACACCAGTTAATACTAAAATCTGCCCCGCCGTTTTTTCTTCCTAAATAACGGTAAGGTTTTGTTTTTTTCAAACGGTAACATACCTGTTACTGGTTTGTCCCTCCACGTCGACCCCGGCGAGCGAGGATGGACCCTTCTCTCCCTCACACCAGAGGAGATGGAGGCTCGGAGGCTCGACTCTGCGGCTGCGGGTTCAAGATTTCGAGCACGGACTCACACCAGGTCTGCTCGTCCTGCCTTGGGCTGAAACATGCCCAGGAGGCTATCGACGCCCCCGGTTCGTGCGGACACTGTGTCCGCTTCACCACCAAGAGCCTCCGCCGACGGCTAGCGCACCAAGCTAGCCTGTCGGGACAAGACCCCTTCATGCCTGTTGATTTGCCGGCCGGCAATCGAGGCATGGTGGCGACCGCCGCGGGAGTTGAGCCCCGCGCTGTGTCAAACTGGGGCTCAACGACGGCGGCAGCCGCGGGAATGGAGCCCCGCGCTGTGACAAGCTTGGGCTCCCAACTGGACCTCACCGTGGTTCCACCCGCGGAGGATGTCCTGGAGCTGGATTACGTGGAGGAAGATGAAGAGGATACCTCTGAGTTCCTCTTATCCGACTCAGACGAAGACGAAGATGACATCTTCGTCCCATCTGCTCAGGCTGCCAAGCCGGAGGTGGTGTCCGCTCCCCCAGGCGAAAGCGCGCCAACTTCGCCCCGCCTCAGCATGGACTTGCAGGCCGTGTGCCAACGCGCTGCGTCCAGGCTGGACATCCCCTGGCCTGAAGTAGCCAAGGAGACCTCCAGATCTCGCTATGAGGGGAAGAACTTGCCCCAAGCCGCGAGGATGACGAGGCAACTTCTCCCAGTCTTTCCAGAGCTGCTGGACGAGGTGTCTGTCTCGTGGAGAGACCGCCCTTTCAGCAACAAGGCCCCAATCCAGGGAGCCTCCTCTTTGGACTTTGAGGGCATGGAGAAGCTCGGCTTGCTCCGCATGCCGCCTATGGAGCCGCTTGTGGCAGCCCACCTCCAACCGCGGCTGTCTTCGGCACCTAGCAGGAACCCCACGCTGCCGACAAAAGCAGACCGTTTCAGTCAGCAATGACCGAGCGGGCTTACAAAGCGGCAGCTTTGTCCGTCAGGGCGCTCAATGTCTCGATGCTGACCGCTTACCAGGCGGAGCTCTGTGAGACATGACGAACAAACCTGAGCCGCCGTGTGGGACGAAATCACAGCGATCACGGACATTTGCCTCCGTGTGCAGCGCTGTGCAGTCCAAGCCACGGGCAAATCGCTGGGGATGATGGTGGTGCAGGAGAGAGCCAGGTGGCTTAACCTGACGAACCTTCCGGACCGGGAAAAAGAGGACGTCTTGGACGTGCCATTGTCCCCGAGGGCATATTTGGCACCGCTCTGGCTTCAATGCAGCAGCGGTGTGAGGCTAAAAAGAAGGAGGATGAGGCTCTCCAGCTTTGTCTTCCCCAAAAGCCACAGCCCGCCCCGGGTCTCCCGCCCAGACATGAGGCGAGGACGAGCTGGCCAAGAAAGTCCCCGGTTCCGGCAGCAGCCGCACAGGCACAGCCGGCCCAGACCTTCGGCCATCAGGTGAGGAAAAGAGAAGAGCAGCCTGACAGCCTTCCCTCCTCTCCTCGGTGAAAGGGCTGGAAGTTCCCTGTTTTCCAGCCCTGACGTGTTCCACACGTGTTCAAAGCTCATGTGTTTCCGGGGTGCAACCACGCCCCCATCTTCCCGCCGCCTCGAGTGATGTCAGAACGTCATCCTCAGTTCGCGCCATGAGGGAGATAGACTTCACGTCAAAGGCAGCAGTTCTGCTGCTCGTTCAAGTCGCACAAACACATGTCATTGTTTCAATAAAATTTTCCACTGTCGTTTCCAGGCTTAAAGCCAAGGGCGCAGTCAAAAATAATGAAAAGAAAAACAATAAAAACAATAAACAGTCAGGTGACTGCTCCGCTTCTGAGAGTGGCTGTTGCCTCTCTCAGAATGCGGACGGTACCGAGTCTGTGAACGCATCATCGCCGCGCGCATGCGCAGTGTCGACCGAGGTTGTCAGCCTGGGATACCACCGTGTTCAGACACTAGAGGGCCCCATAACACAACCAATAAAGACACAGAGTGCAAACAACAGAGAAATGATCACATCTCCACTCGCTCTGAGAAGCGAAAGGTGGAAGATGCTCACATGCTCTGCTTGGGTTTTCAAGACGATATCACGGGGCTACAGACTCCAATTCGCTGTCACCCCCCCTCACTTCTCGGGCATTGTGCATTCACAAGCCCGGGGAGTCGGCTCATATTCTAGAGCAGGAGATTCTCTCGCTACTAGAAAAGAAAGCCATATCCATTGTACCCTCCGAACAGAGTCAGAGCGGCTTCTATTCCAAATACTTCCTCGTTCCCAAACGGGGAGGGAACGGAATTCGCCCTATCCTGATTTAAGGGCTCTGAACAAGTATCTCAGAAAATACAAATTCCGGATGCTCACTCACACATCTCTGCTGCGTCTCGTACGTCGGACGATTGGTTCACATCAATCGACCTGAAAGACGCGTATTTTCACGTCCCAGTATATTATCCACACAGGAAATATCTGAGGTTCGCTTTTCAGGGTGTCTGTTACGAGTACAGAGTGCTTCCCTTCGGTCTGTCTCTCAGCCCACGGGTGTTTGTGATGTACGGAGGCAGCAATAGCCCCGTTAAGGCAACAGGGCATTCGCCTGGCAACCTATTTAGACGACTGGCTCCTTCTTGCACAGTCGGAGCAGGAGGCTATTACGCAGACGAATACCCTCGTGAAACACCTGCTCGACCTGGGTTTCGTAATAAACACAGAAAAGAGCATGTTGTCCCCAGCCCAGACTGTACTCTTCCTGGGCTTACGTCTAAATTCGGTGCCCTTTACAGCCCGCCTGTCAGCAGAGAGAGTGAAAGCCTTCAGGGCTTGCCTCGCTCATTTCCAGCCACGCAAATATGTTCTCTTCAGATCATGTCTGCGGTTACTGGGGCTCATGGCGTCAGCCATCCTGGTGGTACGACTGGGCCGCTTACACATGAGGGAGTTTCAGCGCTGGGTAGCTGCCCTCAGACTGGACCCCGTGCGTCATGGCGCGCGGAGAGTGATGGTCACTGTGGAATGCGTAATGGCACTGCGCCACTGGCTGCACCCGACTTTTCTAGTACGGGGCGTACCTATGGGTGCTGTCCTATCGCGGAAAGTGGTCACCACAGACGCATGTCTGACGGGCTGGGGGGGTATATACGAAGGTCGACCTGTGAGGGGTCTCTGGAGCAGAGACTCCAACGGTCACACATAAATTATCTGGAGCTTTTAGCGGTGTTTCTCACCCTAAACGCTTTCTGCCTTTTCTCAAAGGACATCATGTCCTCGTGAGGACAGACAACACGACCACAATATCGTATATAAACCGTCAAGGGGGTTTGCGTTCTCTCCAGTTACACATGCTGGCACGCAAACTGATTTTGGAGCTGCGGGTCTCCTCTCTCTGAGAGCGACGCACGTACCGGGAGTGATGAACCTCGGGGCAGATCTGCTGTCCAGAGGTGCACCACTATATGCAGACTGGACTCTACATCCAACAATTGTGAGTCAGCTGTGGGTGCGTTACGGCCGGGCCGCGGTAGATCTGTTCGCGTCAAAAGAAAATGCTCAATGTCAGCTGTTCTTTTCAATGCGCGATCTAAACGCACCGTTAGGCGTGGACGCGCTCGCACACGTTTGGCCCCGGTCCTTCTGTACGCGTTCCCACCCCTGGCTCTAATACCTCCAACTCTGGCCAGAGTGAGAGAACATCGCCACACACTGATCCTGATAGCTCCACACTGGCCTGCAATGTACTGGCTGGCGGAGATATATCAGCTGCTGTGCGGGCAGCCGTGGCAGCTCCCGTTACGCAGGGACATACTATCTCAGGCGGGGGGGATGATTTTTCACCCACACCCAGAGCGCCTGGCACTATGGGCCTGGCCCGTGAGTGGTATAATTTGAGTACAGTGGGGCTTCCTCAGAAGGTGATAAACACTATTCAGAGTGCAAGGGCTTCCTCCACCAGGTCTCTCTATGACTGTAAGTGGAGGGTGTTTGAGGAGTGGTGCCTTCAAAAGGGACACATCTCTTTTCAATGCCCTGTCGGTGTGATTCTATCATTTCTACAGGACCTGATTGATAAACACAGAGCTTTCTCTACGATTAAAGTGTACCTGGCTGCTATTGCCGCATGCCATGTGGGCTTTGAGGGAAAGACGGCTAGCCAACATCCCTTGGTCTGCCGTTTTATGAAAGGGGCTCGCAGGCTCCTCCCCGTTTCCAGGTCACTGGTGCCCTTTGGGACTTGGCAGTGGTTTTAGATGGGCTCACTCGACCTCCATTTGAACCCCTGGAAGAAGCTGACATAAACACCTGTCACTGAAGACAGTGTTGTTACTGGCTCTGGCATCTGCCAAGCGAGTCAGTGACATTCACGCGCTCTCTGTACATCCTTCATGCACTCAGTTTGCCCCGGGGCAAACGAGAGTGTTGCTGAAGCCCAACCCGCCTTTGTGCCCAAGGTGGTTGGCTCATGCACCCCCATTGACCTTGAGGCATTTCCTTCACCGCTATGTTCCTCTGAAGAACAGCGGCCGAATTTGCTGTGCCCAGTTCGTCCTTTGCGCACCTATATGGACAGGTCAAAAGAGTTTCGATGCAATGACCAACTCTTTGTATCCTGGGCTAACCCTCATAAGGGCAAGCCCGTTACCAGGCAACGGCTCTCCCACTGGATTGTGGAAGCGATAGCTCTGGCTTATACGAGTCAGGGTTTGCAGGCACCAACGGGCCTGCGTGCTCATTCTACTCGTGGACTGGCTGCATCCTGGGCTTTGTTCAAGGGTGTTTCCATCCAGGACATTTGTGCAGCAGCGAGCTGGTCTTCACCGCTCACTTTTGTCCGCTTTTACAGACTAATGGCGCGTTTCCACTACAGCGCGGAGCCCGGTTTAAGAGGGCTGTGACGTCAGCGGCCCGACTTTGGTTGCGTTTCCACTTGGCCTAGTACCGGCCGGCGGGTCCTAATTCACAGTTTTTCTGGCCTCATAAAATCGTGGTTCTAGGGCCAGGAACAACCAGGCTGAGTTGTGACGTCAACACTCTCGACTGCTGATTGGTCAGAGAGAATCGTCACAATCGGCGCGTGAGATAATCCCTAGCGTCGCATATCTATATAGTGAAGCTTGCAGCATTTTTATAAACAGCATTTTTGTCAACAGAGGAGCTAAAATGGCAAAGAAAAGCACGCCGTGGTTGGTCGAGGAGGTGACGACGTTCCTACATTACATTGCAGATGATAAGATCCAGCGGGAGCTCGACGGGACAACTCGCAATATTAAAGTATTTCAGGAGGTCTCTACACAGATGTCCACAAGCGGCTACTCGAGGACTGTCGTGCAGTGTAGGGAAAAACTCAAAAGATGAAGAGTGAATATCGCTTGGTCAAAGATAATAACAACACGAGTGGTGCCAGTAGGAAAAAACTGGAAGTGGTTTGAGCTAATGGACACCATTTACGGCCATAGACCGGCTAGCGTTGGGAGGGATGGAGGCCTGGACTCTGCAACGGCGTTACTGGAGTCTCTGCATGGTACGTTTTTTCTAACGCACTGTTATTTGCTTGAAAGCGTTGTGTCCCTATCTGTTCTAAAGCTCACTTCTAACAAATAAGTAGTCACGGCAGTTTTAAGCAGCGTGACTCCGCCCACCCAAAAAGCCGATCGCTCCGCCTACACTGCTTTACTATAGTTACTGCCCCAGTTCCTAAACTGTAATGGAAACGCGCCATCAAGTGAGCTGGTCCTAACAAGGCCTAACGAGGCCAAGCGAGGCCGAGCGAGGCCGGGCTCCGCGCTGTAGTGGAAACGCGCCATAAATGTCTCTGCTCCAAGTGTGGCCCGTGCAGTGCTGGGCCCCGTATTGGGACAGGGTTCTACCTGTTAAGTACTGTTTTGTTTTGGTGATTTTCGAGATAAGCATGTCTAGCAATACGGGAGTCTCAATATCCAGTAGTGAGACATCGAACGGAGTGTTATGAATGAGAACTATAGGTTACTAACGTAACCCCAGTTCTCAGAGTAACATGAAGTGAGATGTCTCACCAGACGGCCCTTCTTGCTGAGGCGAAGCGAGAAGAGGTGCTTATTTTGAATGACGCTGCGACGTAGCGCAAGCTACTTAAAGGGTGGGTGGATTCTCTGACGTAGTCGTCAAGATCACCAGCCAATCAGGATTGGCGTAATGAGATTGATGCTTCTGATGCATACGCGTTGAGGCGCATCCCATAGTGAGACATCTCACTTCATGTTACTCTGAGAACTGGGGTTACGTTAGTAACCTATAGTTTCCGCCTGTTTTCAGTCTTTATGCTAAGCTAACCGTCAAAGTGGTATCCTTTTTCTCATCTGGCTCAGAGCAAGAAATGATATATACTGTATTTCCCAAAAATGTTACACTCTTTCTTGTAACATGTTAATGCTAACTTTAAATCAAACATCTTTCCGAACATTTTGAGGTTTCTTGATGTCACCACATACTATGTGGCCAGCACTGTTGAAATGTTTGTACAAACTTTTAATTTATCCCTGCTGTTCATATAAAGGGTGTTAGCAACCCAGTACAGCTCCTCTGTGGAGGTGAAGTGGAAAGTCAGGCTGCCAGATTCATGACAGGCACTAGCCACCATTAACACGTCTCCACCCGGGAGACGGCTTAAAGTGAACCTCTAGTGATAGGCTAATAAGTGTTGCAACTACACTGTGTCTTACAAGGACACTTTAATCAATCAGTCTGAATCCCACAGGCAGTGAATGTCCAATAGTATAGTTTAATGGTGTGACTATTTACTCAGCAGGAATGTTATGGTGTTTACACTGTATCATATGGTACTCACATCAACTTCAGTATTTCTCTTAAAAAGGCAGGAGGGCCATACATGTGACCAGAATCATGTTTTATTTCAAACATATCTGGCCTTATGGTGTTTTCCACCCTTTTTAAAAAAATAAATGCTTGCAGAGAGGGGAGTCTCTTTTTCACAAATTCATATCCACGTTGAAAAGACTTTGTATAACAATATTTTACAAGTACACCGTTATTGTCCAACATGGATCCCATTGACACTTGAAGGGTTTTAAACTGATGCTGGGGGAGAACACCCAAATCATGTAGACATTCTACATTGAGAGTATTTTACATGAGACAGCATTTATGGTAAGGCATAATACCATTATTTCCAGAAAATACAAATTTAAATATTTGAAAGTTAGATGAGAAGATTTATCCTTATTTATATAAATAAACTTTACTACCCCTTGTAAAATTGAGTTGTAACTGATCTTGGCTGTACATTTGAGACTCACCAGAGGTAAAACTAAGTTTTTTTTTTGGTAATAAATACATCAGAGGTACCGAAGTACGTTCTTGGCAAAGCACATTATGTCTAAAGAGAAAAAAGCTCAGGGACGTTCAGTAGCAAAAAAATGTATAAAACAGGAAAATGATTTACTATCAGAATGTAGTTGCTCCTGGCCGCAGCCTGGCTGAAGGAATCAGAGACGGGGATGTTTCGGACTGTTAGCATTGACAGACTATGTTTCACAGCGGGCCCTTTAATTTCCCTGTCTATTGCTCTCTGAAGAAAAATCTCTTTTGACCAGCTGCTATCTGCTCGGATGAAAAGAGGCCATATTCCAGAACTGAAATGGAAAATAGGTTTTACATATGATGCACAGACCTCGAACTACAGGAGATTATTTAGGACCTGCCACAACTAAAGAAATGCATTTAAAAAATAAATCTGCTGTAAAAAAAAGTCAATGTTCAGTATACAGTATAACACTTGATTTATTTTCAAGATCCTAACATTTCAACTTTATTTGTATTATTTCAACTTTAATTTAAACATATTTATATAAGCCCTGCCCCCCTCTCCAGCGCGTCCTGTTTGAATGACAGGAGTAAACACAGCCGCGGTGAAACTCGAGCGATTAGAGCGATGCGAATATTCGGGGCTTATCTCCCAACCCCATGTAAATACTATGGTAGATACCAACTACAACACAATGAACATATTTTACCGTGATTTCATTGTAATACACGTTTCAAAATGATGCCGAAGTAACAACATACTGATACCGGTTAGTAAAAACCATGAATTAATGCTTTGACAAGTGTACGGCAGGCGAAAAACCTTTTAAAATGCGTGTTTTCTGAATGGAGATCGGATCGATCAGGCTAAACTAACCTGTAGCTGCTCCGTCCAAACTCACAACTCATGATACAGACAGAAATAAAGCAGCGACTGTATTCGCCCGGTTTGTACATGTTTAACTTTTGTCCAGTTTCTGAACAGATATGAGGAGCTGTGAGCTCTGTGTGCTAACAGCTAAAGGCTGATGTTTTGGGACATGTTGATGTGGTGATGGGTTGACAGCATGTCGAGGATAACATCATATGTATATCCTTTGTTAAAATATTCCCTTAAGATTTCAATCTCTTCTTCCATTATTTCCAACTCAATTAAAAATTCGTGCAGAAACAGCTGAATAGTACCAAACCAAATAGAGGCGCTGTCGGGTGCTGACCAATCATGAAGCGTCATTTCTTGACTGGCAGCAAAAACAACCAATCACAGCAGTGCTTCTCTGGCTGGCTCTGTCCAATCACAAACAAGAAGTGTTCTGCCTAAAGCCCCTGTCACACTGTCCCGAAATTGACACCAGATGGACACACGATAAAGGAAATGTTCAAATTCGGCTTTGATCGTAACAACATCGGGCCATTCGTGAGGGCATCTTAAGCCATCTTATGACCGCCGGTGGAGTTTCTCAGGCTCCGGCAGCAACTTCGTGAGCGGTGGCAAAATCTTTGGCATGCCAAAAAATTGCCGAAGGTTCATTTTCGTGTTGAATTTGTGTGTCCATTTTGCCCTTCGTAAGGCACTCGTGAGGGCATCTTGTCAAATCGTGTCATCTTCGTCTGACCATCGGTGCCATCGGGCATTTTTCGCCTCACAAAGACAATACGAAGGAAACAAGAAGCTGCCCGATTGTCTTAGGAAGGCAACACGACTACGTGAAGCCCTCGCAATGCCGTCGTGTAGCCATCATATTATAGTACGATGACATCGAGATTGCATTTATTGCACAACAAAATCATGTAAACATATTATGTAAATAACCCAATTTGTGTTTTGTGAAACTGAAAAGGATATTACATTGTTTTTGTTACTTTCGTTACAGTTGTATGTCTTAAAGGTCCCATGTCATGGCCATTTCTACTGATCATAATTCCATTGTTGAGGTCTACTAAAATAGATTTATATTGTGCAATTTTCCAAAATCACATTGGTTTCTCATACATACAGCATCTCTGTATAGTATGTGTATTCACTCTCTGTCCTAAACGGCTTGTTGGAGCTCCTGCCCCGCCCTCCCTATGAGCCCAGTGGCCGTCTGCGAGACAGCGAGACACAGCGAAACCCAGCCCGAAACCAGCCCGAACACACACACACACCCGCAGCCTGGCTGGGAGTTTGTGTGTGTGCTCACACACCGACTCACAGCCTCGCCGCGTCCCGCCGTCTCAGGGAGGAGAAATCGGCAGAGCTGCAGCTGAGAAAAGATTGAGTGTGTGTGTGTGAGGAACCTAACGGCTCCGCGGACGCAACGTAACGGCTCCACGGATTGGTCCATTTGGACCAATGGGTCCATTTGGGTATGGGCACGTCACTGTACCCAGGAAGAAAAAGAGAAATCTCCAACGAGGCGTTCTGGGGCAGCATAGACAGGTATTTTCTGTGTTAGAGTTTTACTCGCTACAGGGTGTACTTTGAGGGTTTGTGACTTTGCAGACCGTTTACATGCATAAAAACCTTCATAACACACAAGGGGACGGGTAATAACCAGAAAAGCCACATGGTCCCATGACATGGGACCTTTAAATGTAATTTAAGTTAACTTCCTGTTTTATTTAGATGCTTTTATTTTGAAGGCGAGTTTACGCTGTTGACAGGAAGTTGTTGTTGCTATGGAAACAACATGACGGAGATAAGTAATATCTTCTAATCTACATATAAAGACGGAGAAAGTAAAGAATAAAGTGTATGTTTAAATTTTAGCACCCCCTGAAGAGGCACGAGCTCTTACGTTGAGTCTGGATACATTCTAAATCATCAGTAAAGTCTACGACCATATTTTAGTGTGTGGTTCGGGTGCCATCGTGTGGCCTTCTGTAGGCATCGTACTTGCTTCGGCTGTTGCTTGGCTGTTGACCAAGTTCGGGGCCATCTTCGTGCGAAATTCACAATTCCATATTCGTGTGTCCATCTGGTGTCAATTTCGGGACAGTGTGACAGGCGCTTGAAGGAATACCCTTTCCATAAAAGTTGAAATGTTTAAGTGTTTTGTGAAATGCTGTAGCGTTTTGTGAAATGCTGTAGTGTTTTCTAAAATGTTGAAGTGTTTTCTGAAATGCTGAAGTGTTTTCTGAAATGCTGTAGTGCTTTCTGAAATGTTGTAGCGTTTTCTGAAATGCTGTAGTGTTTTTTGAAATGTCGTTGTGTTTTCTGAAATGCTGTAGTGTTTTGTGAAATGTTGTTTTGACTTGCACTTCAGGGCCGCCGTACCTCCTGACACGATGCAGATATCAGATTTGTTTTCTTCCCCTCTCAAAATCTTAAAACAAACAGAGCATTGCGTTTGTTTTGGCCACAGAATCTGAACACAGGCAGACTGATGCACTTCACTGAGGCAAACCTTTTTGGCACTGGAAAACCCATCCTGAGAGTTACATACATACTCACATGTTGTAAATTAAACATTTATACCATGTGTTATATTCCCAAAAAATCTAGGGGCAAAGGAAAGTAAGAAAAAGTTAAACATACCGGGGGAAAAGAGAGAAAACTGATTATAAAAACCAAAACATGTTTATTAACGCTAAAATTCAAATGGCTCTCTAGCCAATTAAAAAAACGAAAGTATGCTTTATTTAAAGGAAGAAAGTGGCAGTAGGCGCTTTCACACCGGAGTACTTTTCCCAGGAATAGTTCCGCTAGTTCCTGGGATTTTGCGTTCACACCAAAAAGATCTGGAACTAGAACTTTTTTTGCAAACCTTTTCACCCCTTTTTTTTCTGGGGAGAAAAAGGTTCCAATTTCTGATTGGCTGGGCGAATTGCAAACCACGCCTCGTAAAACTCTGAAAGTTTTTTGTGAAGCCACCATTTTCTTTGCTCGCATCAGCATTATTAGCATTAGCCCAGCGCACCAACGGAGAGAGACTAACTTATGGCAACACAAAAGAAAACATGGGAGCGGTGGAGTGATGAGGAGGTGTCGGCGCTTCTGGCGATTTACTCGGAAGGCAAGCCAGTCCCCAACTCCGGGGACTTCCGGCCGGGGACTTCGGGTGGCAGTATACGCAGTGAAGTTGTTTGCGGCCTGCCAGTAAACCCAAAGCAGAAGAAGAAGAAGTGACGTCAGCGGCTCCCTCAGGGACTTATTCCGGTGTGAACGCGATTTACTAGATAGTTCCAGGAAATAAAAGTTCCGGGGAACTAAGTTCCGGGAACTATTCCTGGGAAAAGTACTTGGTGCGAAAGTGCCTAATGGTAAAATTGAGAACCGACCAATTAAAGACCACCTAGTAGAGGGACTAAGGCCCCTAAAAGTTGAGATACCTCTTCCGAGGAGGCATTATATACATAAAGCAAAAAAGCCATCAATATCTTTGTCCATCTTTGTAACGTATACAGTTAAACACATGGAGTGTAGAAAGGTTTAAAATCCTATGTATATACTAAAATATAACACATTATAATAATATAAAAAAAATCTTTAGTGCCATTTTTGTGTGAACCTCTTCTTGCTGCTTGGTTCCTTTCAATATACAAACTTGACAATTAATTAAAAAGTCTAAGCTACTAAGTCCATGCTCTAAGTAAAAATACAATGTAACCTTGAAGTTGTTAACATCTGTATGACGATATAAAAAAAATTCTGCAGTTTAGGCTACTAGTAAATGTTTGTACGGAACTATTTGTCGGCCTAGACAGTATTTCATGACACAAACCCTAACGCTTACACTTGGTTTTGAACAGCACTTAATGTGGCCAACCCTCCAAGCAACTCAAGTTAAAATGGGAAGGGAGAGGGTGTAGGGGTTGGTTTGGAATTGGGCCTATGTATCACTAACATACAGGCCTAATCCCAACATTGATTATCCTGTTTGCAATTTCACTGCTATCAAGTTAACAGATTCATGGGATATTTAGGTGAACTCTTTTCTTCTCTCTTACAGACACAATGGACTATACGTCAACTAAATGTGACAGGTAAGTGAAATTATTCCTCGCTCAATCTGCAATCCAATCAGCTCTTTGCCCTCTTCAACTTTCATGAGCTTGAAAAGTAATACCCTACATAATCCCTCTTGGAAGTTGTTCTTGAATCTGAACCGCAACCTCTTCATTCACCCATATCATTTTGGCTCCGTATGAAAAGGCAAATGCACCATTTCTGCTTTGTATCAATGTTTTTTTTCTTTTATTTGCAGGGAGCAGCAGCAGGGCCGAGGTCAGCATAGTCGAGGTGATCAGGACTGGAGGGAGATTCACGCCGCCGTGGCTCTTACCAACCTGGCCCAGGGGCAGAGCTGCATTGAAGACCCGAGCAGCTTGACAGGGCCCAAAGCTGGTACAGGGCAGAGCAGCACACGAGGTCCCACCTCGGTTGCCAGTATCCTGGACAGGATACGTGTCACAGGACCCAACGCGGCTCTGAGGCAGAGCTGCACCACGGGGCCCACTCTAACCAGCCGCATCATCCAGAAGTCCTCCCATATCTCTGAAGTCCAGACTGTTAATGTGGCCCTGGCAAACAGCGTGTAGGCATTTCATGAAAGCATCTGTCAATCGTTCCATATAGGAATACCAGATGCTTAAGTGCTGAGCAATATCTGTACAGCCTCTGTTCTTTTGTAGAGCTGATAAACTTTGACATTTTCAATCATTTCTACATTGTAAAAGGGAAAAACTGACCTAATGCAGTTGAGTATTTTCTACTTTTTTGCCATGTTTCTAATGACTTCCTATTGCCGTCTGTTGCAGTAAGTTATATTAACTTCCACGAGACTGGACTATCATCCAATGCTTAAATCTGATAGCAGCTATTTGAATAAACCCAATGTGAAATCTTTTGACCAATCACTTGCTTTAATCATTGCCTTGCCGTGGCTGGAGCTGCATACTTGTGTTTTACTGAACTGTATTTAGTGGCAATATTCATGTGTGCAATTGTAGGACTCGCAGCAACGTTATATACTTTGAAATTACTTTTTAAAAAGGTTGTAATGTGGACAGAAGGGTGGCATAGAGCAGGGCAACAGTAATTTAAGTGAAATGCCAACCCAGTCTCACTAAATGTAATCTATTGATTTGTGTTCACCAACACGATTTTCCCATTTCTTTCGTGTCACACAGAACGATTTTAAAAGCAATGTATTTCTATTGGTAGTGTGTTTCGTGCCTGCACCACGTCTTTTTGTCCGGTAGGGTCTTGGAACACCAGAAGCTGTGTGGAAAAGAAATGGGGCTCAGAGCCAATACTGAAATCTGTATTTTTAATAATTTTTTATTATTTACATTGCTTTTACAATCGTTCTGTGTGACAAGAAAAAAAATGGGGAAATCGTGTTGGTGAACACGAATCAATAGATTCATTTCGTGAAAGGTGGGGTAGGTATTTTGGAGAAACCAGCTCGAGTGCGCTAGAATTTGAAAATACACAGCCGGAAAAAGTCTGCCACTTCCTTACAGAGCCCCTCCTCCAACACACACGTCACGAACGCGCACATGACCAATGAGGGCACGAGATAAGTTTGTGCACAGATGGAAGGCTGACAGGCAGGTAGGCCATCCAGTTATTTTAGCCGGGCCGGCTAAAATGATTGGTCGTGCTTTTTACAGCGCTACGGCTTCCACAGATTAATTTTTTTAATGTATTTATTGTCAAAGCATTTAATATATTCATTGCTATCGGGATGTTAAGAGCATTCCATGGAATATAACAAAAAGTGTTTCTGAAATAAATTACATACCCCACCTTTAACTGTTTTGGTTCACTTTCACCGCTCTCATTGTTTCCATTTTGAAAAGAGCTCTACAGACCGACTCTAGGCTAACTGTTGTAGCACCAAACAACAAACACCTAATTAGAAACTAGCGAGAGTTTATGAGTCTAGCGTTAGCATAATAGCAATCTCAGAACTCATCTGCTGCAGCCCTAAAGATGATAGGCTGCTGGGGCTATATTTGTGAGGTTCTTGTAGCAGCTCATTCTTTACAGTTAGCAACTTGATATGCAAGAATTACATTGTGAATTGAGAGACGACGACTACGACCGGATTGTTTTAGAGTAACCAGTTTACAAGCTAACTCAAAGCTAGCTTGTAACTAGCTAAATCGCTTTTTGCTGTCGACATGGACAGTTTGCCTGCATTCAACCAAAGACTGTTCAAACAGAATTGGTCAAAACTCCAGCCAAAGCAACCTGCTTCCAACATCAACATCTTGTGAAGTTGCCAAATGTTTCTGGAATTGAAGCAACATTTGTCATATAGATTCGCTAAGCAACAACCAAGCTAAAAGTACATTGGTCAGGTCACCATAAATGTAGAGCCAAATAAATGCTAACGTTACATGTTGACTGTATCTGTAAATAGGCTACTGCTAGCTAACTGCTTATCACAGCAACTTAAAAGCTCCAGTGGCGAGGAATAAAGGGGCTTCAACGGAATACCCTTCAACTCCTTTCTACCTTTACAAGCATGTTGTGAACCTACGGCGTTCTTCAGGTAACGTAAAAACGTGATTGCCCCTCTATAGATCCAGTGATTGGTATTACCATTTTGGGCTACCGTCCTACACACGTGTAGAGGAATTCGGAATTGGTAGGTTGAAGAAAAAATGAATATTTTTTGTTTAAGTGATTATAAATATGAATGAATGAATATGAATACTATATTTTATTTATGTTAATAAACCTGCCTAACACACTGGTCCTTTAAAATGTGATGCTCATATTTGCTGTGGCCTTAAAGGTATGATTATGCAAGTTCAACTTTTTGATAAAGTTCCTGATGAAAAATGGAATGTATTGTAATGAAATAAGGCAGGTTGCTCACAAAAACAATGGGATATCTGTCTTAGGAACTAAATCTTCAGTATTTTCCTTAACATCTCTGATAGGCCAGACGCACAACTGTCATCTGCTTTCGATGTAAAAACATAAAATCAAATGCCAAATGAGAGCTCAGGAATTTTCTGACCTCAATATGGGGGTCAACTGCCAAAAACGTATGTTATTGGAAATAGAAAGAACACGATAAGCCTCAGGAAAACGTCTGGTAGAGACTTGTGGTGAGCATCCTCCAACTGGGGACATCCTGACACCAAACATAAGCTTGTAATCACACGCAGTCCTCTGGGACTATTTTACAAAACATGATTAACAGGATTTTTCCAGTCTGTTTTTTAACATCTTGTGCAGAGAATATTTTAGCATGTGCGGCAGGCTAGTCATCAACAAAGTAATTTGGAAAGAGAAACTCACTTGTGTTTCCACTGTAACCTGCTTTTAATTATGGGATTCCACACAACGTGGAAACGTAGCAGCTTTCAAATTGCGATACAATAATAAGTCTTGAGAGACGGCATCTCCAGGTTGTCATTTATTTCAGTTTGAAACAATACAAACGTTACTGGGCCATGACTCTAGTACATGTCATTCAAAGTTAAGGCAGATAATATAATTTTTACAATTTGCTGAATATGATTCACAGCAAACAGGACAAAAAGGTCAGGGATAAAACGGTCAGCATGATTTTAAACAAGCAAACAATACATCGAATCAACTCTGAAGACAGGAAGCTCTTAGGAATGCTCTCATACTATAAGGTGTGAGAAATGCCTTCAATAAGTCGCTGGGACATTACATGGACCACAACACCACACAGAAATGGCTAAATAAAAACCCAAGCAAACAAATGTACAGGCTAAATTAAATGTGTTGCCAGGTCAGATAGGCAAAAAATGCTGAAGAGAGTATAAGAAAATATTGTATTATATCAGCTCCAATTCTGTAAACCTTATGGAAGTTATGGTGCAGGCCAGACAGATAGCAGGAAGTCCTAAAACATGGCTACTTGGTTTGCATATATCATGATAAGAGAAAGGAAATCGATTATCTTTAAAGCATCTATAAATACTAATACTAATTGGATGAGCAAAAATGACTTGGTGTAAATTACTGGGGTCCATAGTGTAATCAGCGAGCATTCACAGTGTTGTGGTGCATTATGACCTACAAGTTGATACAAGTGATGCAATATATATAGAATAAAACGTACAAATAAACATCTTGTATAACATTTTGTTTGTTGCCGTTACATAAAGTTGGTATTTAAAGCTCACAACGTGTAAGCAATCCTGCAATAAAGGAATCAAGGGGATGTCTGTATTGATTATAATGCATCATTTGGGGTAAATTTGCAATATGCTGTAACCTACAAATTGGTTCACATAACAGACACTATGCTATTAACCTGATGCCTTAATGCACAACAGAATCACTGCTGCCAATAAGCTAAATTCAAACCAGACATGAACTCCGATGACGTACACTTGGCATGTCAATTTAAAACACTATACTTCCTTAGGCAAGAGGCTTGTTTTTTTGCAGGATACTTTCATTCATGTTTTTAACAGAAAGTGGTGACAGATGATGGTTGAAAAGGAAGTGTGCAAACAGCAAAAAGTCCTTTCGACCAAAAGAACAAACTTTTTTTTTTAGAGTACTCATTCAGTTCCACATCCATTATATCAGTTTCTGCTCCGTAGTCGTTGTTGTCGTTGTTTTTTTTCAAGTTTCAGGGTATGGAACAGTATCCTCCACATGCCCTGCCACCATCATGCTCTTGGTCCCCCAGACGGACCTTCTGACCCTGGTTTTCACTCTCCCACAGCCCTGGAGTCTGGAGGATCTTCTCCACAAGCTCCTCAAAGGCACACTGGACGCCATCTTTGGTCTTTGCACTGGCCTCTGCACCAAAGAAAGAGGGTTACTCAGATTTATCAGCAAAAAAACCTGGTAGAAAACATGAAAAATGACAAAAAAAAATCCCCTTTAAACCCAAAACAGGGCAATATATATATTTTTAGGATACCCTGTCGTAAAACTTAAAAATATATATCCATGTGTTGCCAATATGACTTATTAAATAGAAAATGATTTCATTTTAAGAAGCCAGAGTCATATCCAGTGGGATGAAGACATCATGACAGCGGATTTATCCACAACATCTTCGCTGCCCAACCCTTTTTCAAAACCCTTAATTTAGCTGTTCTAAAATGGAAACTCCGCAGAAACTTTAACGTAATTTCCCAGAGAGGGGCAGATAGGCGATGGGAATCAGGAACACGTGTAGACATGGATCCGATAAATGAAAGCCCGCTAGATTTTAATCATAATGCACTTCCTTTGGAGCATCTTGCAACGCTAGAGAGGCTCCAAAATGCCAAAGCCGTATAAACACAAAACAACTCAAAACTAAACGCATGACTTACTAAAGTGATGTTTTGACTTCTTTTGGTCCAACTACTCAATTACAGTTCTGCATTTTAAGGACAGTAAGTACGTTTTAATGGCTTTACAGTAATCCTCATGTTATGGCTCTGAGTTTATATGAGCATGTCTGACCGCGTCTGACATGTATACTTACCGATAAAAAGCATAGAGTGTTTCCGAGCAAATTTCAGGCCCTCGTTTCTATCCACTTCAGGGTCGTCCTGAAAAACAAACAGACATCTTATGTTATTTTCTCCAAGTGGAATACACATGTTGAAGGATTAAAAGTCTTGTTCTGCACAAGCAAAGGACCTATTTTTTAATTCCCAAAAGAGGTAGGAGTAAATATAAAAGCAAAGGTTAACATTCAACTAAACATCATTTTTTTTGTTCTGCTAAACTGGTAAAAACTTGCCGGATGTAGGATGGATGGGCTGCAAGCTAACTGCTAACATTTACTCAGCTTGTTTCTCTGTTGACTTAAGATCCAGACACTCTAGATGTTTTTACCAGGAGCCAAATTATGTGCAGAGGTCTCTTCCTCTCAAAAAAGAAAAACAAGGTAAACAAAACCTGTGAAAACTCTGAATAAAGCAATCTCATGCTAAAAATGAGTGGTTTTCCAATGTGGTTTGGCTCCTGCAATAGTTTGCTCATTTTATTTTACTCTGGTTATGACATGAAGTAGAAATAAAACGTACATCGTTAAAGTGTATCCTAAAAATCGGTCTTAAATTGTGATAAAATAAGTCACTTTCTGGCAACCAAAAATGGACGCATGCTCAAAGGGGATACAACAGCATGTGTTTTCAAAGATTAATAATGTTGGAAACAATGAATTGTTCTGAATGCGGAAACCTTACATATTATACCTTCTTGGCTGAGTTTAAGCTGACCAGAAATCTAGGATCTGTCAAGGAAATGGGCTGATGGAACAATGTGAACTGTAACTGTTTTAACCTGTTTTGAATGTGTCAGACAGACTCACCCGATCGATTTTGTTCCCAACAAGCATCTTTACAATTTCATTGCGTGTTGTGTAGGTCTCCAGTTCGTTCAGCCAGTTTTCAAGCCTTGTAAATGTCTCACGCTTTGTGACGTCATACACTGTCAAAACCATGCAAACGGAGAAAAGGAGTTAGAGGGAAAAATGAATTGGAACATCTTCCTTTTATTATTAACATTTGTATTAGAAGTTGCTGTAATCTGATGGCTCTGACTTATAGAAAATGTGTAAAGAAAGTGTTAAAGCCGGAGAGTGAAGATGATATGTTAGCTGGTAAGAGAGAAAGTGTTTCTAGGTCAGGTTTAGAACAGGTTATGAGGCTTTATAAACATCACTGTTTACCGAGTATGACTCCCTGCGCACCGCGGTAGTAGCTGGGTGTCAGGGTGCGAAACCTTTCCTGTCCGGCTGTGTCCTGTCAAAGTAAAAACACTTAAGATTAACAGCAGCAAAAAGCTCCATAACGCCAAGCATTTAAAAACTACATGTGTCCACACTCAGACATCATTTTCCCAATAAGTGGTGCGAGGTCTCAGACTGTCCCGCTGTGAAATTGGCCACTGCCTGAGAACTCTTTTGCAAATCTTTATTCTTAAGGGAATTATTCACAATGCTAATGTTTAAAACAGGATGACTTGGCACGTTATGGAACTGGCAGAGCTGCAAAAACACAAGTTACATTTCATTGTGTAGTTCTATTTTCTATCAAAATACGATTTTATTGGCTTGAAGGACAAGCCTGAAAATATATGGGGAAGTTAGGAGACTACACAGCATTTAAGTGTCTGAGAATTATTGTATTGCTTGTTAAGTGGATTAGAGTATGGTGCATATAAATGCAGGAAAAGATATCTTTATTTTACTTCTCTTTTTATTGAAATTCAACCGGGGCACAAAGAAGGGAATATTATGAGTCAGGCATTGGAATTATAATTTTTTTATATATAAAAGGGAGTTTGCTGATTGCTAGACCAAATTCGACAATATAGATATAACGAAATTCAATAAAATAGAAGGTAATTAAAAAGCATATATTGTATTTATGAGTTTTAATCCTATCAGACATTTAAAAATTCACAATTATTATAATTTAAAAATATGACTGATGCTAAAGAATTTTTAAACGACATGCATTATAAGTATTACACCTGCGTCAGCCCATTAAACATGGGACTTTACAAAGTGCCGTCCTTTCTCATAATGTATTTTGAGCCCTGGCATCCTCCGGCACACTTATTTCTCAATTATTATTCTAATTTTCTCAACAATAAAGAGTATGCCATTTCAGTATTTTGGGCTTGGGTTATGGTCTCACTGAGAATGGTGATACTGTTTTTACATTGGACATCTGGATTTTATGCCTCGTGAAAAGTGTTATAGTTTCTTTATGAGAGTGGCTGTGCAATGTCTCCACCTTGTGGAGAAAACACGTACATCATCGTGTTTTTCCTAACAACAAAGACTAAACTGTAGACAGTGACATGACTTATTTCTTACCCATATGGCGAGCTTTGCTTTGTTCCCATCTATTGAGAGGGTCTTTACTTTGAAATCCACACCTGATCATTAATGAAAGGAAGACAAAGTAAAGAGAAAAGGCTTTAATGGTGGCACCTTCTAAATGATATTTCTGTGTTGAACCATGTGTTGATGTACATGTGTGTGTAAGTTAAAAACCTATTGTTGCTGCCTGATCAGGGTCAAAGGTATCCTCTGTGAACCTCAGGAGAAGACTGTTAGGAGAATACAGAAAACAAGGCCATAAGCAAGACATACAACACACTAGGCTTTTGTGAGGTGACTGTAAACTCTATCGACCCTTCCCTCTGTCAGTTACAAGCACAGTACAATAGCTACACAGTTGTCATGTTGAAATGAGCAGCAGCATCCCTATCAGGAAACAAAATACCAGTGGAAAGTTTTACAGCTGCCTATATGACGCTGCCATTTTTCTGACACCTAATTGTCAACTTGTTAAAAGTGAATATGTGGCCTACATTGGCAGGAAAAGGACATCAGCAACATTAGCTGTTAGCTTAGCAACAGCTGTGTAATAAACTTACATAATAAGAAGTATGTCAACATTCACAACAGGCTAGCTAACAGCTTGCTACAAACCTGGACTTCCCGACTCCACTTTCACCGATTATCAACAGCTTCAGAGTCGTTATCACGTCGTCATCCATATTCCTAAAAGGGGCTAGTTTAACCTGCACTTGGCGACGCTTTTTTCGGTGAACTTTACTTGTTTTTGGAGCAGCAGGCGGCTAGCAGCTCCGGTGACAGGCTGCTGTTCACGCAACTTCCGGCCAAGCTTCGATGCGTGACGTCACTGACGAACACGTCGTTTGAAAATAAGATAAAATAAAATAGTTTTTGTCCATTTTATTTGGGTTATTACTGTTTTTAACAGAGTTTTTATAGTTTGTCTAAAATAATCGTAGTATTATTTAAATAAATAAATAAATAAAATAAGAAAAATAGGAAAACATTATGTTCTTATTGTATTCTGATTATTTAGTCTAAACATGTAAAAGGCATGAGGCATGCTTCACATCAGCAGATGCTTTTTGTTAATAGCAAACTCAAAATGTTTAAAAAGTGATTATTATAAGTCAAAATAGCTCAAACAACACTTCTAATCTTGTTCACTGATTAAAACAAGGTTTGCTAACTCCTAACCGAGTTTTTGTTAAAGTCTAGGGCTTCACATCATTTTTCCAACCTACACTGTGATTGTTGTTTTCAATATGGATAAGTACAAAGCAACAATTTGTGTGCTATAAATTCAAACAGATTGTGTTTGTTGTTCATTATTGTAACTTAGGTGAGGATCAGACTATATTTTGGAACAAATGTATACAGGTTACAGGTTCATTTAAAAGATTCACTTACTTTTTCTTGCCGCTGTATCTTACCATTATAATTTAAAATCGTATTACTTTTGTTGTGCCTACTTTTTTCTCCTTGTACTTTTTGAATACCTCATTTCATTGTCTATGATTTTTTCTTATTTGAAACAACTCTGCATATTAGTTGGCTAAGTCTACCATGAAACTGATAAAAGAAGAGAAGGAAGTCTACCACACCAAAAGGTATTGTTAATTGACAGGTAGAAAACAAAGAGAAAAAACCCTCATTCATTATAAAACAGCTTTGTTCTGTGCCTTTGCTACATTCATTAGACCTTGAGTGCCCCAAAGTTGAATGTTGCCTCAACCATGAGAATGTATCACCTGGGGGTGTTGCAATTGGAAACAATGGACAGTATAAGTATTGAAATGGACCCAGTGAGCCATGCTTCACCTACCGTCCTTCAATTGGCTCTTTGACTGAGCCTTTCCTCAAACCTCATCTGCCTCTTTTCATTACAGAGTGGGCTAACCCTGTAATTATGCAAATCTAATTTCATGAAGGAGCTGAAAATGGTCTGCAGCACAATAAATACAGCTGGTTGTGAAAACCCACACAACCCTCTACAGTAGAGAAGGAGCATCTACTTTATATTCCTCAGAAATCCACATTCTTACAGCCATGGCCATACTACGCACAGATTGCGTTGAGAGGCCCCTGCGCATTTGCTTTGAGATGATGGGTCATTTTATCGGATCTCATCTTGGTGGTTCTTGATTGCCCCTCTTATTTTCTCGACATGTCTTGGGAGTGGATTTTATCTTCTCCAGGACAGAATGTCAAACGATATCGAAGAACAGTTCACGCCTTTCGATGGACAAGCCAAGCTGGAGAGGAAATACATCCAAGAAACTTTTACTGGAAATGACTCCACGTTTTCGCGTTTAAGGCTGAGCACGGACGGGAATTACGCAACTCTTATAGCTACAAATGACAGGAATATTTTGACTGTGGAGTCACTGCAGGACATCCTAGACTTAGATTTTCAAGTAAGAAGTATGGTGGTCCAGTTTGACAACCAGTCATTTGAATATGTGGATGTGTGCGCTGAGGTGATGGGATCCTGCACCTCCAATGACATTTTAGACATTATTAAAACCAATGCCAGCAATATAGACACAGTCAATTTGACATTTCCATGGTATAACTCAAATTCTAGGAGTTTTCCTTTGTATTTGAGTCTGGGGAATGTGAAATTACTTAATGAGAGCAAAGTAGTTGAAAGTGCTAAAGCCATACAGCTCTATTACTATTTACGTGAAGACAACAAAACAAAGACTGACCTTTGGTTGGAAAGCTTCATTAAATTAGTCTCAAACATATCATCAGCTGACATTCAGGTAAGCAGAACTTCAATCCGTTTTAGTTTAATTTAGTATGTAGACTATGTAATATGTATTAATACTCTTTCTAGGTTTCTTATTCCACCTCCATGTCGATGCAGTGGGAATTTGAAAAATCTCCAGGGTCTGTCATCCATTTGTTCTCCATCACCTATGCCATCGCCATCACGTTTTCCATCATATCATGTTGGAGGTTGGTAGAACATCTGCTCACCATCTTATGCAGTGCAGTACGGATGTTTAGCTGTTTTTAATGTCTGATTTTCTTCTAGGTTGGATAATGTGAGGACCAAGGTGTGGGTGGCAGCCTGCGGGGTGCTCTCCACAGGTCTGGCAGTCCTGAGTGGATTTGGACTGCTGCTGTTGCTGGATCAACCTTTTGTCATGACAGTTGCTTCCTGTCCTTTCATGATATTAGGTAAGTTATGTTCTGTAAAACATCCAGGCCCATGAGGTTCCACTATCTAATGCTGAATCAAAGTTAGAGTGTGCTCAAAACAACTTCATGTTAACCCAAAAAGTTAAGTTTCGTAAAGTTTCGTTAAATGCTTTTAGTTAATCCATCCTCCTATCCAAATCAATTATGGTTCCAAAAAAACTAAAGGGCGATGGTCAAAATGCCACATTTGAGGCTTCAATACGGTAGTCCAATATACAGTCTACTATGGAAACCAATGGCTGCCTCGATCAGTAACAATACACAAAACAGAACAGCCTGCATTTGAAAGTGGTCAAATTGAAATACAGTGCATCTCCTTTGTAGTTAAATAGCTAAGAAGCGGGGTGTACTCCTATGCCCTTTAAAATGACGAAGCCAAAAGATAAAGTAATACAAAGTAGATAAGGGTCCTATTTCCCTTGTGCGTAAATCTTTTCTCCTCTGACTGTTTAATCTAAAGGTATTGGACTGGATGATATGTTCATCATGATCTCCTGCTGGCAGAGGACCAGTGTTCTGGACAGCGTCCCCGAGCGGCTGGCTTACACTTACAAGGATGCTGCGGTCTCCATTACCATCACCACCCTGACCGACGCGCTGGCTCTGTTTCTGGGCTGCAGCTCGCCCTTTGGTTCCGTCCGCTCCTTCTGCCTGTACGCTGGGATTTCTATTTGCGTCTGCTATCTGTACAGCATCACCTTCCTGGGGGCGTGTATGGCTTTGAACGGACAAAGGGAAGCAGAGAACAAGCACTGGTTCACCTGCGCCAACATCCCTGAAGACTTACCCTCCAGGAGTTCTAAAGCCTTTGGCATGTGTTGTGTTGGGGGGAGCTATGATCGAATCACTGAAAAGGAGGAAACTGAGGTCGTGAGTCACATGTTTGAGCGGTTCTACGGCCCGTTTTTGACTCATAAATCAACAAAAGTTTGTGTATTTTTCCTTTACGCAGGCTATCTGGCTGTTAGCATCTATGGCTGTTTTAACTTAAATGAAGGACTCGACATCAGGAATCTGGCTTTGGATGATTCATACCTCATCAAGTACTACAACGATCAAGGGCAACACTTCGCCGAATATAGCTGTAACGTAATGGTAGCAGTGAAGCAACCATTTGCATACTGGGATGCAGACGAACAGAAGCATCTGTGTTCATGCATTTCACATTTTGAGAGTTTGAACTTTGTCAATGGCACTTTGGCTTGGTTTCTCTCCTTTGTACAGTATGCTAATGCCACCAATCTTAATATAAGTTCTCAAGAGTCTTTCCTAACACATCTGCCAGATTTCTTAGAACTCAACGCCATGTTCAAACATGACATCAACTTCACAGCGGATACCAAGATTCGGGCATCTCGATTTTTTGTTCAGACACTCAACAATGCATCCACGAAGGACATGATGATTGGACTTAGGAAAACAGCAGAGGAATGCCAAGTAGATCTACTTGTGTACCACCCTGCTTTCATCTACTTTGACCAGTATACTGTCATTATGGACAACACCATTCAAACCATCATGGTGGCTGTGATGGTGATGCTAGTCGTCTCGCTCATCCTAATACCCAGTCCTCTTTGTTCCCTTTGGGTGGCTTTTGCAATTTGTTCAGTCATTGTTGGTGTGACGGGGTTCATGGCACTCTGGGGTGTAAACCTGGACTCCATCTCCATGATCAACTTGGTCATGTGCATCGGTTTTTCGGTAGACTTCTCCGCACATATTTCATATTCTTTCGTCTCTAGCCCTAAGAGTGACGTCAATGAGAAAGCGATCGATGCCATGGCCCGTTTAGGGTATGCAATACTCCAAGGAGCACTGTCTACCATTTTAGGAGTGTTGGTGCTGTCCATGTCCGGGAGTTACATCTTTAGGACGTTCTTCAAGATTGTGTTTCTTGTGATAACATTTGGCCTGCTCCACGGATTAGTGTTTATTCCAGTATTTCTGACTCTTCTTGGGGCCTTTGGGAAGTGGTTTTAAACTTCGGGATTCCAAGTTTTTTTAATGCAAATTTAAGTCAAACATAAATTGGAAATCTGCACATTTTTTGTGAACTTAAATGATACTACAGCTTTTCTAATAATGTGATGTTTTTACGAGAAAATTCTACCGTTTTCTGAGACGTTTGCTCAAATACTTGAATAGTTGTTTTTGGTCAGTTTTTAAGAACATAATTTAAAACTAGTCTTCCGTGACAGAAGTGTAAAGCTTGTTCATTTTGGCTCATTGTAACAAAGTATACGCATTTTATAGTTTTGTAAATAATAAAACTGAAGTACACTCTCAAATCTTCTTTTGGGCTTCTTTTTATTTATTTGAGGTGCACAAACATTCGTCAACCATTGCCATCAGAATGTTGAGAGATTGTGTCAATCAACAGCAGAGAGCCATTCAATGTGTACAGCATAAAAGCATTGCTATACATCTATGTACAATGTTCTCAACATCAACACATCATATATACAGCTACACATGGATAAAAAGGCCAGTAAACCGAAGAAAGAAAGTCAAATGAAGAAAGAAAGTGAAAAGGGCAACACTATAAAGTACATATGCTGGTGGTCATTTTGACAAAAGCTATACTTTCAATAAAATGGTAAATAACGCTAATCATACACTGCTGTATTGACTCCACATTGGGACATTTAACATGTCTCTGCCTCAAATTAACGACAAGAGAAGCCAATGGACAATAAACTCCAAACTTACTGTTGTTTTTCTCAGTAATTAAAAGATTAAGAGGTTTTCATTAACTCATTGGAAATTACAAGAAACACTGATATTCTTCAGAGGCTTTTTGGAAGCCTAACTCTATTATTTAAATAAATTAGGTTTGAGCATTACAACTTTAAATCCTAAAATCCTTTATCACTACATAAACACAGCTTGTATTTGGTGCATGCTTTTTCAGATGATCAGACATTTTTTCACAGCATAAATAAAAATAATAGAGTGCAGAAGTGCATTTGAATGTTTCCATTTTACCCAACGTGTTTAGACGCTATGGTTGAACTTGTCAGACCTAGTCTTTTAAAAAGGAAATACATACACTCACTGTAAAGTCCTTCCCCAAAAGGCCACATTTAAAAATAAGATTGAGTGACATAAACAGAAGGGAATATATACATGATTTATGATCCAAGATACTTAGAATCTGATGGTAAGACAAAGTGAAGCACCCCATTGTGACACTTTTTGGTGCCCAAATTGAGACACGCACACAAAGGTGTTATACCAAATGGAAATACTAGACAAAAAAACATGTATATGAGACAACTAAATAGGGGTTGCGATTTCATAAAGACTGGTTGCAATGATTACCAAGTAGTTATTTGTGTTTAAGATAAATACCGCTCAGTATTTCTCATCGACGGTATAGGAATTTTAAGAGACCAGGCTGAACAGAATTTGACCACATTTCAAATCCCTTTTTAACAATTAACGCGATAACTTGAATGACAGAATCATTTTTCGACAATTGCTTGATAATGCATTAACCACACAGGTCATTTTACTTTTTTTCAGACTCCCATATGTGTAGATTTCCTGCTTTTCGCCAAATTAAATTAAATATGTTTGGGTTTGGACTTACTAAACAAGCCATTTAAAGATGTCACTGTTGACTTTGATTATCTGGGATCAAAAAGAACCCTGAAATAACCTAGTTCCAAGTAGTATTGAAGCATTTCCAGTGAAAACAATCGAACAAATGTATTGGTGTATTTCTCTTTTGGATGTTATTGAAGGTGGTGGTGGCATTTTACCCAAATCAAAAAACTATTGGTATCATCATTTTCTTTTAACGATACCAAGCCTTACAGACAAGAATGATAAATCCAGGGAATAATCAGCAAAATATTTGATAATGACAATAAGCTTTTGTTGCAGCCTTACATTCACATATGTCCTACCACTGAAGGATGAAGTGACCTGAGCAACTTCCTTATCATTAGGCATTTCACCTGTGAGCCTTCGTCACATATAGTGAACTAACAGCAGCAGGAAAGTCATATTAAAGTGCAACACCACTAAACGACTTATCTGGAAAGAATGTTGAGATTACGCAGACGTGACAGCATGAAGAAATGACGGCCGTACATCATCACTTGTCTAGAGACTTTGTGAATGCAGACCATGAGTTTTTACTTCTCCGATTCATGAATTGAGTCTTTTCCTGTTTCCATGACCCCTGAGCGCTTAAAACCCGCCCCCTTCCCCCTGCTCTGGTGGTACCCTCTGATTGGCGCTGTCCTTGTTTCATCTGGTCTCCAGGGTCTTGCCCTCCAGGACCAGCCGGATGTCTTTGGCGTCGAGCGTCTCATACAGGAGCAGAGCCTCGGCCAGGTTTTTGTGCTCTTTGGCATGAGACTTCAGCAGGGCTCTGGCACGCTCGTAAGAGTCCTGGAGACGGCGAAAGGGAATTATGGTGAAAACAAGGTTTGACAACAGCTTAATCATTAAGTTGTATAAAGAAAGATTACACAGACCTTTAATATCGCCCTGACTTCATTCTCCACAGCGGCTTGTGTCTCCGGGCTCTGGGCCGTCATGTCGCTGTAGGTCATCACACCCAGCTGGGGACAGGAAGGGGAAACACATGTGTTAATGTGAATAGAATGACAGCAAAACAGCAAGAAAATGCATGTTTATTTATATAGCACATTGTTAACAGCAGTTCAATTCAAAGTGCTTAAAAGGAATTTAAAAAAGTGCGACATTAACAAATTACATTTAAAAACTAGAGCAGCAAAAGGAATTGCAATGTTATCAAAATCACAAATAAACTAGTGCAATATTCAAAGTATTGTGGTGCTGTAGAGTTATCCCAGTCTATACATCTTATTCTATGGACATAACTAAAACACATTTATTTGGTACAGATCTTTTTTTCAATGATAGTGAAAATCTGATTCTGATTCAAAATGATCAATTCATCCAATATTACAAATCATATCGCAATTAAAATATCAGTCAAAATAATCGCAATGAGTATTTTTTTCCAAATTGTGCAGCCCTATTAAAAACAATAAAAAAACACTAATTAAAAAGCCTGTATTCTGAGAGTTTGTTCTAGATATATTGAGCTCAAATACTGAACGTTGCAAATCATGTGCGGTAGAAATAGAACGACAGGCCTTTTCTTCTTAAGTCCCCTACCTTTTCACACATTCCGAATCTGGTCACCATCATCTTAGCGATCTTTGTGGCACTATCGAAGTCGCTTGAAGCACCTGGAGAGGAAGAAATTAGACGTTTCATTTGAAAGTAAAAAAACACCTTAATTCAAATTAAGAGAATTACCCTACTACTACTACTACTACTATACTACTACTACTACTACTACTACTACTACTACTACTACTACTACTACTACTACTACTACTACTACTACTACTACTACTACTACTACTACTACTACTACTACTACTACTACTACTACTACTACTACTACTACTACTACTACTATACTACTACTACTACTACTACTACTACTACTACTATACTACTACTACTACTACTACTACTACTACTACTACTACTACTACTACTACTATACTACTACTACTACTACTACTACTACCCTTAAATCATTTTTAGGAACTCTTCCCTACCAGTTGTGATGTACTCATTGCCAAATATGATCTCCTCTGCTACACGGCCGCCCATACTGACGTCCATCTGGGCCAGCAGCTGAGAGCGAGTCTCACTCCAGCGATCGTTCTCCGGGAGCATCGAGACCTGACATCGATGAGCATGGGAGAAGGAAATCATTTAGGGGTTGAAAGGATATACAACTTTAAAAGGTAAGAGAGTCAATAGAGTGGTGCAGGAAGGAGTCCTAAAACCCAGAAATGAGTTAGCATTTTAGCACTTCAGGTTCCAAGTTTTTGGGTAGGTCACCAAAATAAGACAGAATTGATCAGTATAGACCCCCCCTGAGTCATATGTGTCATAAAAAAAGCAGTTGCTAACAAGTGATTGAATGTGCCAGTAAACGTCATTGCACCTGGTTGGCCCAGTTCAACAGACTTATTAGATTATAATTAATTTAAATTAATTTAGTTTAAAAGTTGTTTTCTTACATGTCCCAGGCTGTGGCCTCTGGGCATGATGGTCGCCTTGTTAATGGGCATGGCATCTTTGGTGAAGTAGGCGACGATCGCATGGCCTGATTCATGGTACGCAGTGATAGTCTTGTTCTTCTTGTCTATTTGAGCACTCTTTCTCTCAGGGCCTTGAAGAAAAGAGAATCATTAAATGACTTTATTGCCACGTTCTCAACATGATTTCAATGAGAGTGATTGTTGCAGTATTGCAGGTAAACAGTCTTTCTTTGTTACCTATTAAAGCTCCCTCATAACTCACCCATGAGGATTTTGTCCTTAGCGAACTCCAGCTCCTTCATGGTGACCATGTCTTTGCCATCAACTGCTGCCTTCAGGGCCGCCTGGTTGACCAGATTTTCCAGGTCAGCCCCAGAGAAGCCCACTGTGCCCCGGGCAATAATGTTGGCTTCAATAGCTGCAGAGAGAACAAGGTTATCAGTGACAGTTCTCACTCCAGGTTACTGTTAAAGGAAAGGAAATGGCAAACATTCAGCCTGTTATGTCAGGTTCAAAGAATGCTAGTCCTGTGTAAGGAAGGAAATTGAGAACCGGTTCCTTGTTGTTCACTCTCAATTGAACATTGTTGTGTATGCACAAGGATGTGAACTTTACCTTGTACATGTGATGTTATGGGGTTGTTGATTTTTTCTTTTGTTTCTTTCCGTTAACTGTCAAGTGGGAACTAAGTATTTTTTTTGTAAGTTTTTGTGTTTCTCTTATTTTCCTACGATACTGTTATGATTGGCTGTGAATAAGAAAATATTAAGGACAGGTAATATAAGATTATTTTCTTCTCCCTGCTCCTTTCCAGGTATGGTGTGTTTATAGAGACATGTTTTGTAAATAATTGTTATACATTAAGTTGTGCATACCATGAACGGAACAAATACAAATGAAATGAAAGAGAAAAAGAGAAAAATCCCTCAAAGTTTGGCGCTAATAATCGTGGGCTAACCCTATTTTTCCCCTCATACATTTTGATACAACAAATTGCTACAGCTAGCGCTAGGTAAAGCTAGCATGGAGTGCAGCATGGAGCTAACAGCTAGCTTTAACGGAGGTTCCATTAAGATACATACTGATGCGTATATATATTTTTTATTCTAAGCAAATATTTAAACAAAAATTCATTATTTATTTACTTATCATTTTAACTGTTTGTTTTACAATGACTTCACGACAGTTTAAAAATATTTTTTGGACAATTGTGAAAAGGTTAGCCTTGAGCCTTGCATGTATGTACTCTTTTTCAACACAACAATTTATCAGGAATCAATAAAGAAATTGATGAAGAATCTAATTTGTAAGAGGAAAAGATAATGGAATCAATAAAACGTTATCGATTCAAATCCTTAGCTCTGTTCTGTTCGTTCAGGGTGTCAGGACAACCAAACCAAGGCATACAAACAATCAGGGCTCTATCTTAAAATAACAGACCATCATTTGACCAAAATCATGTTTTGATAAGCAGATGCTGCTTCCACACCTGGATCCACTTTGATCTTCCTCAGATACCAGTTGATGATCTCCGTGCGTCCTCTCACGTCTGGTTTGGGGACGGTCACCTGCATGTCAAAGCGTCCCGGGCGGATCAGAGCGCTAAGAAAGAATCAGCTTGTCAGTAAAATACTGAAACTGTGTTAGCATACAATCTGGGTCACTGCGACAGAAACAACCTCAGGGTTACAGTCTTTGTTGTTGACAAGGAAAGCTCTGAGGGTTGTAAACCACAATATAAATGTGCATTGGAAGCTCTATTTTTTTTTACTTTTATGTATGCACCATGACATAAAGTCAAATTCCTCATACGTGTCAACCTACCTGGTAATAAACCTGTTTCTGATTCTGATTCTAGCAGGAGACACAGAAGTAAACATACTTATCCAAAGCCTCCGGGAAGTTGGTTGCTCCGATGATGATCACACCTTCATTTGGTTTAAACCTACAAAATAATATGACAGGGAGGTCAGTGTGTTTTTTTTTAATAAATTGCTAATTTACAATACATTGCTATATATATTTACAATACATTGCTATATATAAAACTACTTATGACACGGGTAGCTCGAATCAAGCAATCTGATTGGTTCTAAGTCATGGTATAATAACCATATACCACAGCTATGACGTCTAATACCTTTTCACAGTATCTTTGCGTTAGGAAAAAAACACGAGGCTAACGAAATTATATGTGTTGTCAAGGTTGCATAGCAACAGGGTAAGGGGGGGCTGGAGGGACTCACTTCTGCCAACATGAACAAGTTACAGATACGATGCAACATAGTAACATAGTGAGCTAGCTTAAAAATGCTTTAAAACTTCTTTGCTGAGTGGTATGGGATAAACCTGTTGTTATAGACTTCCAGACAGTGACAGAAGAGCATGGTCATTATTGTTATTTTAAAGATGCCAATTGACAGAGTACATCTACCAACTCTGTATGTCCAGGCAGGTAGGGCCTATATGTTTGTGAACATTACAATTATCAATAAAACATATTTTAGATTGGATGTTTCTATATCTTTGATGTTTGAAGACTCTATCCAGATCAACCCCTACTTGCAAAAACACCATATTGTCAAATTAGCTTGATTTTTTATTTAACAATGTCAAACTGTAAAAATTCCTCAGGTAATTGAAGTAGTTACCCATCCATCTCAGCAAGCAGTTGGTTAATAGTCTGTCTAGAGTAAGGGTGCATGGGAGACTCGATCCTCTTCCCCCCCACGCTGTCCAGCTCATCGATGAAGATCACACAGGGAGCGTTGGCTTTAGCCTCCCCTGGAAACAAGCAGTGAGACAAATATTCAAATCAACACATGTATCACAATCTTCAAAGCAGTCTTTTGCTTGTGTTTTGTTTAAGATGGCAGAATAAGTCATGTGTCGTTTTGTCATTTGTTATTTTGTCTAGCACGATCACCTTGTCCCTTCCTCAACTTCACTTGGTAATTTCTGTGGACATTTGCATTTTATCTGAGAAAAAGAAACATGCACATTTCAAATCTGAGTCGCTGAAATAAATTGTTTCTTGTGTTATTGCAGCGTTTCCGCCAGGGGGGCGTCTTGCCGTCATTTGAATGAATAATTCGAGAGAAGATCGAGAGTTTTTATCGGTTGAAATGAAGAAAAGGAAAAAGGACAAGGACATCCCTCTGTTGGAGGGGCAAAGGAGTCTGGTGGGATTCTTTTCGGAGTATTGAAGATCGTTTCCCCGACATCGGCGGTGCCTGCCACAGGACAACACGGAACGTGCGCGATTTGGACGCGATGAGCGGGGGGGTGCTAGTGGAGCGCGCGCGTGAACTGCTCCGTGGTTAACTGTGGTAACATGAAGAGCCGCTTGGGAGCCGAAACAGCCGGCGCTTTAAGAGAGCCGAGCCAAATGATCCGGATCACTAACGTAAAGAGATAGTATCTATAAGGGACGGCTCAATTCAAAATTCCCCCCCCCCCCCCCCGCTCTCCGGGTGGACGCCCTCTCAGCCCTTGTTTGGCGGAAACACTGTGTTATTGTCTCCGTTCTCTCCGACTGACACAACAGGAGCATAACCTAGCACATTAATACAAATGAATGGCCTCAATAATGCTGCCCTTTCATCAGAAGAAGTGCATTTTACACACTCAAGAGGTTTCCTACTAAGGAAAAGAGAGGAAACATGTTGCTTTTGATATTAAAACACTTGAAAAAAAGTGCTTACTGAAAAGATTCCTGATGCGGCTGGCTCCCACTCCAACGAACATCTCGTCAAATTCGGACCCAGAGGCGTAGTAGAAAGGCACATCGGCCTCTCCAGCCACCGCTCTGGCCAGGAGAGTCTTTCCAGTCCCAGGAGGGCCGACCAGAAGAACACCTGAAGAAGAGACAAAGAGTTAGAGGAAGAATGAGAGAAAGACACAAGAATGTTGCCCTAAATTGACACCACACTCTCATAGAGATAAGAAAATGACAAAGGTGCCAGTACCTTTTGGCAGCTTTCCTCCCAAGACCGTGAACTTATCGGGGTTTTTCAGGAACTCCACCACCTCCTGCAGCTCGTTCTTAGCTTCCTCGATCCCTTTGACGTGCTCGAACGTCACGTTCTTCACCGCGACCGGGTCCACAGCCGAGTCCAAGCCTGCTGTGGTTCGGAACCGTACTATCAAAAACGGTTAGATTAAAGTTTGAAATCACACTGCATGACAGGGTTAATGAGGTCACACAAACACTCGCTGCTCTCACTGAGGGTTCATTGGGAATATTAGTGCCTAATGCTGCAGATTAGAATGTGTTGTCGTCTGCATAGAGCATGACTCACTCATACCAAGCCTTCTTGTAGGGGATGATACACGCTCGATGCATAGATGAGTTAGTGGAAATTATGAGCTTTAAAATAAAGATTCATATTTAAATAGCGATGCAACAAATGTCTCAATCTGCAGCAATACTGATGTTTGGAATAACAAATTGTGCTGCCTATGGGGTGGCCAATGGTCCAATTCATTGGGTCATATTTTTTGGGTCAGAGTGAGTGCTCTTTGATTTGTTGCTTCTTTGTGGGTGTGTCAGAGTGCTCTTTTTGGGATCTTTGCGTAAGGAGTTTCAAAATGTTTGTTCCCTGCAGTGAGAGCTGCGGCAACACTTTGGCAACAGTCAAATATGCACCATGCAACTTTAATTCGTTTTTCCTTCAAAATGACTCGGGAGTAGATTTCATGCATTTTAAAAACAGAAACGGAGCGTTTACCCGATACGAAGGGGGTCTTGGAGAGACCGTAAAGCCCAGCAAAAAGCAGCACCAGCAGGATGAGACGAGTCCTCCTGAGGGAGTCTGAAAGGAGAGAGAGAGAGAAAAACTGTTTAATGATTAATAATAAAAACGTTTAAGTGACTTAATGCAGGCCTGTGTATATTGAACTTGCCTTGTGTGCGTTGTGTCAGGGTTTGGGCTTTCAGGAAACCCTCAGCGAAGCCCCTCTTGAAAGAATCCTGCTGTCCATCCGGTATGTTCTTTATCTTAACCAGGCTGTCTAGACTCTCAATTTCAACCCCCTTGTCTCGTGTCAGGAAACCCTGTAGTACAAGGTAGGGTTGGTTAGCAGCATTCCCAAAGCCCGAATACTGTACCATTATTACACTTTTGCTCTCAAGGCTATGACACTGGACTCACTCTTCAGGCCTGAACACTTTAAGGGCACCCTCTATGCCTTTATGTTTTAAATATAGAACTGCTGGAGGCTTCTTAAACAGGCAGCTGCTGTCAATATCTTAGCTAACAGATGTATAGTTGTTTAAAGAAATGTTGGTGCTGATTAAAGCAGAGGCCCTATTATACTCATTTTTAGGTTCATATTTTGTTACTCTACTGTGACATGTTTCCATGCTTTCAAAACATGTCTTTACTTTTGCCCTCTTTTCACCCTCTGCCTGAAACCAGAGCCCAGTCTGCTCTGATTGGTTAGCTGGCCGGCTCTGTTGTGATTGGTCAAGCACTTAGAGAGGTCCCTCCCCTTAGCTTATCATGTACAATGTGTTGGAGCGATAGCCAATAGAAGCGCGAGTGTGACATAGTGATTTCACTATTTTACAGAAGTAAACAAAGGGGTCCAATAGAGGCGATTCAGGCAGGGGGGGCTGGGGGGTGGGAGAGGAACTCCCCCTGGAGGGAACTTTGGTAATTCAGCCTTTGCAGACTATTTACATGCATGTACTATAACACATTACAGGAAAAGGGAAAAACACAAAAAGCATAATAGAGCCCCTTTAACACTAGAACCGCCAGAGGTGGCTGTATACCTAAAACCGCCAACGGGTCACATTTACCTGCTATTGATTTTCAAGGTACAATGTTCTTTTATTTATCATACAGAACAGTGAGTTTTGACGCACAGGGATGAAACGTATACCAATAGAATCTGTGGACTCTCAGCTTTTCATATGATATAGTTTGTGCAGATAGCATGAAGTATAAAATATCGCTACCAGTGCTGATTTAAACGCTTGGTGTTAGACTTTTGTTTTGTTTAGGTACAAATCTCTCTATCTCTCTCTCTATCTATCTATAACTATCTATCGATCTATCTGTAACTATCTATCGATCTATCTGTAACTATCTCTCTCTCTCTATCTATCTATCTATCTATCTCTCTCTCTCTCAATCTATCTCTCTATCTATAAGGAACCGCAGTAAACAAAAGGCGTTGCTATAGCAACACGTCATGTTTACGCTGCATTTTCTATGAGGTAAATATTACCCGCTGGCGGATATAGGTATAAATGGCAATTTTTTGGGCGATTTTTTCAATCTGACTTCATATTGACCATTTTTAACAACAGAGGGTGCTACATAACACACTTTCAGGAAAAGTCACGGACTGGGAGACTTTAATATTTTGTTGACATTTTTTTACATACAATCAAAAAACAGCTGCGGGTAAAATTGACCCGTTGGCGGTTCTAGTGTTAAATAATATCGATAGCATGTTTAAGGACTTGCTTAATCTTCTTAACAACAACTCTATGCACATACCTTCATAAAGGTTGGAGTGAACCCCTCAGACTCCAGGGGCCGGTCTAAGCCTGACTGCAGTCGTCTGGTTTTGCTCTTTAACGTTTTAAAGCCTCTGGTGGGGACCCACACTGAAATATACAGTAAGCATGAGCCAATCATTTCAACAGCAGATATATATAACCTAGATGAGCGTAAACATTGTAAATATACATTTAAAATATACAAGTAAAAATAGTAACAATAGATAATATTGATGATTAACTGGAATATGAGTTTTTCTCTCAGTAACGCTATATTGTTGTAAAGGTAATTCATTAGCAACTGAATGCAACATTTTCGATTATTAATAAACATATTGATCCATAGTTACCTGGCCAGTGTTTCAGCTCTAAGCAGACAGACTGGAGAGGTGAAGGGTGCTGCCTGGAATAAGACATGGGCATTGCACCACCTGAGAAGCCTGCAAACAGAGCACAAGGTTGAACTGTTATCCCTGGGATACTTAACCTTTAAGAAAAAGTGGTAACAGAGGCCCTGGTTGCTTGTTGACGGGTATACAGTTGCTCACAATATACCACCTCACTGCTAGATGCCACTAAATCTCACACACTGGACCTTTAAATAGTTGTGGCTGGTGCTTTTGCTAACCCATCAGCATTCCTATATCAAAACAACATGCCAGGACCTCACAAACTTTCTATTGATTGCTAGAACATCAGAGTTCTAGTGAGTGAAGGTGGTGGTAAACATCAGTCTCAACATTGTGATGTCTCTGCTTTAGCTTAGATACTAGTTAGTAGTTTTACTACTAACTAGTCAGCTCACCATCAGCTCACCATCTCTATCCAATCAGAGAGAGAACCTTAAGTGGCCTTCAGGTAACATAAAAACATAAAAGGCCCTTTCTAGAGCCAGACAAATGTTTGTCCTTTCTGGGCTACTGTAGAATCATGTCGTAGCAACATGGGGGAATCCATAAAGAAAACCATATGCAGACTTGAGGGCTCTTTGTAAGCTAACAAGAACATTTAGGTGCATAGTTGCAGATAAATACGGGGGGAATTTAGGGGGGAATAGATCCCCCCTAAATGCGACATACTTTTCCTGTGGGTGGTGCATTGTACACTATAGGAGGCCTGTTTATGACAAAAGATGAGCATTCTCACCATGTTTGTTGTGGTAAAATGAGTGTGTAGAGAGATGTGACGTCCTCCACGCCGTCTGTCCGTCCAATGGAAGTGGCGCCTCCTGTGGACTCAGGCGTGGTAACACACTGTTCACCAGCTCCTCCAGCTGCTGCGCTCCCAGGTCTGATAGGCCGAGCTCACGCAGGTTCAACATGGGCTGCAAACATAGAAACATTATAGACTTTGGAGAATGAGATTGGATCTTGCTCTGCTGTCATAAGGACCGATCCATGAAATCTATTATGGAAACTATGCTATTGCTATGCTAACAGCTATTTTCTTAACCGGTCTCTACTGTCAATCACCCTAAATCATTCATATATTGAATATATACATATTGTATAAATGTATATACATATAAATATGTAATAAAAAATATATACATTTAATTAAAACACTGAAGTTACATAGCTGACTTGTATAAAGTAAGTAGTACCCTAAGTTAAAATGTTTGTGGTCGAATATAGTGTTTACTAACTTGTTCTGTATATTTATATTGCGTATTATATTGAGATATTGTGTATTCTATTGAAACAATGCTTTACCTCTGTGCTGTGTAGCTCTGAGTCTGAGGCATGCTCCTTGTGAGTTCTGGGTCTGCACGAGGCACTGAGGCTGCTCCCCACTGAGCTCTTCATGGAGTGGAGGACATTGATGAGGTGGCTTAGAGGTACAGTCACCTGTCATCACATGTAATCCAACAGTCAGAAAAGGTGGACTATTATACATGTAAAAAACATCATCACACACACTTGTGTTAGGTAGATCAATGACTTAGACAGTAGGTAGCCACACAGGTACATCAGCTAGATGGCGTTATGAAACCAACATGATGTAACCAAAAGCTTACACGCTACTAGCTTAGGTTAGTTCTAAATAAGGTAACGTTAGCCGTATAAAGGTGATTATCACGAATCAGTAGATATGTTGATTGAACTGCTGATTTAATAGATTATAAAATCACCAGTCGCTCATTGACGCAGTTTCTCCATCTGGCAGCTAAGGACACACATCAGAACTGAAGTGTTAGCTAGCTAAAACTTCTCTCAACCGACCTCATAGTCTTTACTTCAGTTTATTTTAGGTAAATATACTGAAAACAATATTGACACAATGTCCCCTGACGATAAAGTAACGCTACATCTCTTTAAAACAACATGAGGTCGAGAGCAGTCTGGCTAATGAGATAACAAGCTAAGGTTAATTTAGCTCGCTAGCATGCTCAACTCCGAAACCAAAACAACAACAATGCTTACGTTAGCTTGGCCTAAAGCTTCCTGCTTTCTTACCTGTGGTTGGACTGTCATTGACAGAGAAAACATGTTTGAATTCTCGCTGGTACACAATGCCTGTTATGCTACACAAAGTATTCCTCTGTCCCCGAGTTAAAGGGCCGTATGTATTTTACTTCACAGGCATAACAAATCAAACTGCGAACTTCAGGGACAGAGCCGAAAATAAACCGGATATGACGTCTCACGTGTTGTAACCATAGAGGCGACTGTATACATAAAGGTTGTAACCTTTATATATACAGTATGGTTGTAACCATAGCGTTGTGACATGATTTGCATCCCTGTTGAAATCTTGCTCTTTTTTGACCAAGCTCACTTCACTTCCGCTTTCCGCTTATTCTCCTTTAGTTTATCTATAATTTAATGATGCAATTCTTTAATGTAAAAAAAAATGCTATATATTCAATCTCAGTTTATACAGACAGTCAACTTTACCTTTTCATAAGTAGCAACAACTTATGCTCCATATTGAACATTAAATGATTTAGATTAGAACATGTTTATTGAATGTCAACATTTACTTTATACAGTTTTCTTCAGCTTTTCACCCTGTAATTATAATAACATCAAAGATCCACTCTGCTTTTTCATATAATGATTTTATTGCATTAAAATGTCCTATGTTTATATGTACAGTATATTTAAAAAGCACCACATCTTTGCTTTAACAGAGAATGTTTCATTTTCAGTTTACAGCTGACAAGAAACACAAATAAATATATGGATTGTCCTTACTCTGTTCCTCACTTTATGTGTATGATAGTATTGCACTGAAGCGATAAAATAAATATAGAATTTTACAAATGAATATGTCAATTTGGTCTAAAAAGAAATGTACCTTAAATATGTCTATATTTGAACAATACATATAAAAGTCCTTAGAAATTAAAAAAACCGTTTGACAAAAACATGAAATAAACAATAAATAAATAAAATAACTGGCATGACAATGGGTCATAGATTACTGTCCACAGCTACTGTATGATCATGTTGATGCAAGTTATTTATTTTATTTATGTTGAGTTATTGGTGATCTGGGCTACATTTCATAAATAAGATCACTGCCTAATGCTACGCTCACTGTTAATGTGCCAGTTTTATAATGCACACATTTTAAACACCTCAAAAGTATCCAGGAAGTCAAAATGCTACACTAAATTGCAGAGTCTCCTTTTACATCCATATCTGACCATTCATTTATCCAAGCTGGCTTTCCATTTCTAATGCTGCCCTCATTATACCCTGTCTGTTGTGGTGGCTTACAAAGCCACAACACATCAAAAGTGCAACGATTTCATCCCAGCTTCATGTTATTTGATTGAGGTCAGAGAATTCAGGCGATTTTCCTGTGAGGAGAAAAGATAAAACATTTAAAATGCCTATAAAGCAAAAGTAATTTGCGATGATTTTGAGCATTTTCCTCACCTTCTCCTCCGTTGTAAGTAAACCTGGACGAGCCAATGGGCAACACAGGCCAGAGTGTAGTAAACACCACAGTAAGTGGAGAGAAGTCAAAAGGCCACCAAGCTGGTCTTAAGAACTGTAAATAGAAAAAATCCATTGTTTTCTGATTGGATACAACTTTGTCATAAAAAGGGCCCTATTGTGTTCATTTTCGGGTTAATATTTGCATTTTGTGTCTCTACTGTGACATGTTTACAATGTTCAAAAAGCTCTTTATTTTTCTCATACTGCCTGTGCTGCTGCGTTTTTTTTGATTGATCAACTGCTTAAGCCCTTGCCACACGAGGACGAAAACGATAACGGACCGCAATCGTTATCAAAAAAGTATTCCGTCCACACGCAACAGGCACCAGAAACATGTCCGTTCACACGAGACCGCTCGAAAGCGCTGGAGACGCTGTAGTACATATGCCAGGCCTGTAAGTGGAGCTGTACTCCTACCACAAAAGCAGCGAAGAAGACTTCCCGCATGGTTGCCATGGTTGCCCTTCTGTTTATTCTCCGCTGTGGACGCTCTGGCTCCCCCTTTTTTTCCTCCCCCTCTTCTGACAGCCCAGCAGCTGATCTCTGGGGAGAGGCGGGCGAGGCTGGGCTATTGCGTCATCGTTATCAGGACATGATCGTATAGGCGTAAACATGGAGCCGTTTGACCCCCCAGAGCATTTCGTTTGCAGATCTACCCACCTAGGGACCCGTTATCGTTATCGTTTTCTGTGTTTCCGTGTCGGCCTCGTGTGGCCGAACCGTCTATCTGATAGAGAACTGTAGCAGATACGACCGTTTTCGTCCTCGTGTGGCAAGCACCTTAGAGATGTCCCGCTAGCCAATAGAAGTGTGAGTGTTACAAAGTGATGGCATTATGTTACGTAAACAAAGGAGTCCAGTGGAGTGTGTGGGAGGGAAACTCCCTCTGGAAGGAACTTTGTGATTTGAGCCTTTGCAGACAAGCACAAAAACCTATAATACACACTACAGGATAGGGAAACCCCCAAAAGCATAATAGGGCCCCCATTAAATTTTTTAAAAAAAATCTACCTTTTGTGCTACAGCCAGGGCGTCCTCCTGCTTTGGCGAAGATGATCTTGTCTTTTAAATGCAAGAACAACAAAACATTTACATCTATGAATAAATCTATGATAAATTGTCATGGAGACAGTCATAAACAATGATACATTTCAGTACACACTGTGGGTAACACCTCTGGTTTCTCACCTGTGACACCGTCAGCGCTTCCAGAGCGTGCAGCCTGTGCAACACCCTGCACATGTCATGCTGCAGCCTCAGCAGAGCGGTAGCTATTTGCTCGTTGATGTTTTCCCTGGCAACGCTGACAGGATATCTGCTCTGTGACACACAACAACAAACAGCATCTACACTGGCAGAACGCTGAGAATCGCAGGGAGTCCCTGGCAACGGGGAACCTGGAGTAAAGAAATTATATCTTAATGCTTGTGAATGAGCGCTTAATTCTATGGTGTCTTATGCCTTGACATTTTAGGAGGAAGGTATGTTACAGTGTAAGGATGAATCACAGTCGACAGTCTCACCTCTCCCTCTTCTTGACAAGGAGCTGTTGTTGCTTGCACTAATCCCTTCTTTAAAGTAAGAATCTCCCATGAGCACTTGATCCTCTCCTGCATTCAGGGTAGTGTTGCTCTCAAACCAATGATCTCTTTGCCTCACTGAGACAGCTGCTGATCCAGGGAGCGTATTCTTGACGTTGACAGGCCCTTAGTAGGAACAAATAAAGGTCAGGCACGGTTTGAGTAGTCTTAATAATAATAATAACAGTAAAGTTCAGAACCAAGCGGCACACTCTTGGTCTGAAAAGTGAAGCCAATGTTCACTAACCATGTGTTTTTCTAATAGCAAGCAGGGGGCAACTCCTCTGATTTTTGTATAGAAGTCTAAGAGAAAATGGCCCTACTTCTTACTTGATTTATTACCTCAGTCAATGTTTTCCTAATGAGTTAATAGTCTCAATTGATCGTTTTAAGACTTAGTTAATGCAGCAGGATGTTTATTTTATAAATAATGGTCTCATTTAGAGTAGAAGAGAAGATAAAGTAGCATATGCTTTAGGGTGGGGCAGGAATCTACAACACTGTTGTCCGGTCTGGGTTCTCTCCTTGTTTTCGTCTAACCACTTTAACATTTTCCTACTGTGTTTTTATTTATAAGAGTTCATTTTAACCTCATGGTTGCCTTAAAAATGTCAGCGTTTAGTTGTTTTCAGCTCCAACAGCTAAAAAACCATATGGCATTGGCAAACTAGAGGGCCAAATCTCAATGATCACCCCTAAAGCATTAAGCCCTGAACCCTAAGGAACTTAACTTACTCCACCTGGTAAATGCCTCAGTGTTGACATCTTTCAGGGTCTTGCCTTACTAAGGGAACACAATGTAATTGTCAAATGATCAAGTATCCTTAAGCATCCTTATAGATACATTTCTCTGTTATATACTTTTTTTTTTGTACTGGACTATTACTTCAGATTGTTTCCATTTCGCAATGATTTCCTGTAGTCATGTGTTGAGCTGAGGTACTGATAGATGAGCTCATTGGTTTTGACCATCTAGATTTTGTAAAGAAAGAGAATAGGCACATTTTCTAAAATGGTAAAAGTAATTATTTAATGTGGTGCATACTATTGAGAAGGGACACCTCACCTCTTCCATGGCCAGATGCTCCATCGAGTCACAGAATCCTCTTCCGAGTCTGTTGATCGGCGGTTCTTCTCAGGAACTACTTCACTATGACCTGAACATGGAAAATATATCAAATCATATAATTTTTCACAATAATAATATTTTTTGTAATTGTTGTAATACTTTTGCTGCTGCCACAGGTTGAAATGTATAGTATTATTAAAAATATGTACACCTTTTGCATTAGAGTTTCATCTTACCACTCGGGTGACCATTAAAGTGCATGTAGGAGTTATACTGTTCAATGGAGGGCTCTATGGAGCAGGCCAGCTCCTCCTCCTCCACCTCGCTGTTGAGGGAGCTGTGCGTCCCGTTGGTGAAGGAGCACACGCTGGGCTCCATGCTGCTGCTGGACCCCCTGGTGTCAGACCTCCACCTCTTGTTCACCATCAGCAGCGTCGGGTCAGGCCTCCAACCTTAGACAGTAAAAAAAGAGAGAAAGAATATGACGCATGCAGTGAGAAAAAGGTGCAGTTCTTTTTGAATGAGCCCTGTGTCTTGCCATAACTTGCCGTGGACGTATTTAGTGAAAAATGCTTTGTTGAATCTTATGGAAAGGCTGTTCTTGTTTATATGAATGTATACACAGGGATAATACATCACATTCATTTGCTTTCAAAGGACACTATGTACATCTTACACCCTTGAAATGCATTCAAAGGTGTCACTGTCATTGTAGACAAAATGTTATAAAAAAAGGTCAAAAGAGTTTTTGATAAACTGAAGAACACAGCACAAAAGCACAATAAAAAAGTTATTTTGCTACTAATACTTAAACTACGAATAAAGAGGACAATTAAAAGAAAGTAGTGCATACGCTAATAATTCAAATGTGCTACATAAAAACTTAGCATTCTTCAGAGATTGTTTAAGGTTGCAAATAGGTCACAAATATTCAAATCACTTTCACAACAAGGCGAAGTAGACTGCTAAAACAATCGGGGTCAGACATTTTTAACACATGTTAAAAAGTAACATTTGTTACTCCTACAAGAGTAAACTGTATAATTGTAAGGGACTATTTTCCGCTGCGGCGTGATACACACATTTGGGTACACTTGTGAGTATTTCTGGTAGTAACGATGAATGTGGGATACACTTGCATATTTCTGCACAAAATAAGTTTTTCTGAAATGGCACAACCCTTTGATCTTAATTCAGATATATTAAACTTATTTGATAAAGTATGTCTTCGTAATTTTTTTCAGAATGTGTGAAAGAGAAACTTTGGGATTCTGGCCTTTTGCAGATCATTTACATACACAGACAACTTTACAACACACTGCAGGAAAGGAACAATTCAAAAAGCATAATAGGGCCCCTTTAATTTATCTTTCTTTGTTTAAGTGCTGTAAAAAAAAAAACAAGGACATTTCTTGTTTGTGAAAATGTAATCAACAATAAAACGGATTTTGATTGATCTGATTCTATATCTGTACGAGTTAATGAAGAAACATGTTACCCAGTCCAACATTGATGTGCTTTTGGTAGACTCATTGGAGCTCTAAAGAACAGATGAATAATATTTATCAGGCATTGCTTTCGTTTTTCCAAGGGAAATATTAAAAAACAGCGAATATCTCCACCCATAACGTAAAAACGACTCACTACGAACACAGCACATTTCACATCACAAAAACGCTACAGCTAGAGACAGTACCTTTTTCCTCCTGCCCCTCCTCGTCTTCGTCCTCTGTATTGTCTTCTTCATCTCCATTATCCTCTTCCTCACTTTTCCTCCAATCACTACTTTCCTCATTTCTCTCCACTTCACTATTTTCCTTGCTCCCCCATGCCTCCTCGCTACTGACACTTAAGCCATGAACAGTGCTGTCACTTCCATGGACGTTCTGTATATCATCCCACAGATCCCCATAGCCTGAACGATGAGGGAAACACTATTGATTAACTCTTTATCAAAGTATTACATTACACAATGTTACTCTACACCAAACAGAGACAGTACACACAGTTGATGGACCCCGGCTCCGACACACAACATCTACACCAAGCAAAAAGCCAACACACTGAACAACTACAGCACATACGTCACAAATTACACACTCCTTTCATTTAAAAAAACGTATTTCTTACACTTCCTCAGGTTAAATCCAAGGACAATGTACACTTATCACTTTTGAGCTATTATATTAAACAATGAAAGCAATTTAATTAGGTTAAAATACCCTTGTACTATGGGATCTATCAACTCTAGAGCTACTGCGAACACCAAAGACTTGCCTTCCATTGTCGGTTTCTTAAGCTGCCTGTTCAGCTCATCTAGTGATAAAACACAAGTAAGACAGGCTCAGAATTTAAAAAGATGGAAGAAGAAGAGGATTAACAGCAGTGCTACGTATCACTTGAGCAGCAGTGCTCTCCATGGATGGTATTCTGCTTTCATCACGGCATGGCTGATTTTGTACACTACCTGCATGATTTGCAAAAGGCCTGGTGAAGGGTCTGCTGTCCACCTCATGATCTTCAGCTTCTCCTTCTTCTCTTTCTCCGTCTGTGTAGAAGTTGCCCAGCTTCTGCACCAGGTCGGACACTTCATCTGAGATTGGGATGGTCTCCAAAATCTGAAAACACACAAAAGTAATAACGGTAAAGCTGAAATATGCAGAGTTTCAAGTTGTCACAAAAACACAAGCAAGATTTTCAATAAGGCACCAGAAAAAAGTAAGGAAGAGAAGGAGAAGTAGCCTTATAGACCCAGAAAAATGGTCCGCCTATATAATTACACATTATAAATAGACATACAGGGTGATAGGGCCGCACACTTTTCCCACTACAATATGTCATGAAATCAACGTAAAGAGAGGTGTGTACAGTAATGAATGTTGCCTTTTTTCAATTTTAGTTTTTTCTTGAATGGACTTACCATCTGGATATCCTCAATATAATTCTTCATGGCTTCCTCCTTTGTCATATTTCCTAAAGAGCTCCATGCATCCCTGGTAAGACAAAGTGAACACTGAAAGACTAAAAATATGCAGTTGCAGCGATGTTCAACTCACTAATCTATTAAAAGCTGTATTTTACTGCAGGATTATCCATGAGATATACCCACACAATTTTGCAGGAGCAAATGTTTTTTTAAATGAGCTATGAAGTTGGAAAATTGGTATTTCAGGCTTGTTAAGCCCCTTTGCAAATAAAAAGGAAGTGAGACTCTGATAGTATAAAATGATAGTGTATAACATGCAAAATACACAAACTGTCATTCTACTGTGTGGCATGAGCAGTACCTCTTAATTAAATCAATATAAGTACCATTTTTCTTTTCCATGAGAGTCCCAGAATCCATTAGGTCTGGGGATGTGACATGGCCCTAAGGTGGCCTGCTTATAGTAACTGCAGAACATCAGCAACATGTCATCAGAGGGCTGGAACGGACCTGAGAAATGAAGAAAATTATAAAAGATGTTAATTCATGTTTTTAGCTTATTTCTATCTATTAGAATATACATACATTAATATATTCAAACATTAGACTTTAGGCATTTTTTTACAATGTGTTAAATGGGTTTTTGTGCATGTAAATGGTCTGCAAAGGCTAAAATCCCCAAAGTTCCCTCCAGAGGGAGTTTCTCTCCCACATACTCCCCCCCCTGCATGAAACATCTCCATTTGACTTGTTTGTTTTCTTCTGTAACATAGTGACATCACTGTGTAACACTCACACTTTTATTGGCTAGCGCTCCAACACAGTGTACTCGATAGCCTATAGGGGCGGGACATCTCTAAGTGTTTGACCAATCACAACAGACTGGTCTAACCAATCAACAAACATGTCATAGTAGAGGCACAACATACACATTAGCATAATATGGCCCCTTTAATATGGTAGTTGAGTAAATGTACTAGAGTCAGGTAAATATGCAGATCCAGGAAAAGTTTGGCAGAACTCATGGCATACAGCCTATACACTTGTTCCCTTGGACAACCTTTTAATTGAAACCAACCAGCGTCGTAAGACATTAGTTCCGGCTTCCAGCATCCCTTTTTTTCTTCTGTTTTCCAGTATTATTGCTCAAAAATAATTTCCAACACAAAAGGAAAAATAGATTTGCAAGGCAGCTTGACATTTCTTTTTTCTGAGACACAACACGAGCTACAGGAGTTGTTATTAGACTTGAGAAACTACATGTACAGTTAATCAGCTCTTATCCTTATAGCAGCTTTGTCAATAGAGGGCCAGACAGGAGCTCTGCATGTAGGTCAATCACCTGTAGTGTTTACACACAAACAAGCACCGACAGAATATACAGCAAATAACTCAAAGTAGAACCCTTCATTCATAGAATTGGATACAGTAACAAAATAAGTCCTCACCATCTTCAGGCAAACTCCGGATCACTTTAACTGCTGCAACAAATTTCGCCTCCAGGCTGTGTCTGTCCTCCTCCTCCGCCATGCTGAGTCCCAATAAGGAGGAAATGAAGGCGTCCTCACATCTTGAACATAAATATAAAGCAATTAATGAGGAAATAGTGCAAAAAGTCTACAGGCACACAATTTGCCATCACTGCAGCTGGTTGCCACTTGTGTTATCTAAGGAGGAAGACTGTTTCCTCTGTAACCTGGGAGATGTTCGGATAAATCTGGTCTATATAATTAGCCCTTGTCGGTTCAGCGAGAATACACTATATTATGCTTTAACATGAAGGATTCCTGATGTGTTTGATTTGATAGACACTCACCACAAAGTTCATATTCGCCGGTGCTCTAATTATTCCATTAGCCCGGTGTTTGTCTGCAATATGTAGCAGAAAGCCAATTCCGACATGGGTCAAGGATGAGCCAAGCTGTCAACGTCTTGAATACTGAAAATATCTGGGAAATGTAGTTTTTATGAAACAAAGCGTCGGTGAATTGTGTTTAAAACGTGACGTTGAATCCTTCATGTCCCACAAACCCCTCTGTGCCGGGATTTAAACCGCGGTGGTTTATGGGAAATGTAGTGTCGTGAGGTTTTTTCTTGTAAATTAAGCATAACAGTAAAAATATTTTAACACAACATATGTTGAAATACTCTACACGGACTTAAGTACATATTTCAATTTTAATTGTGCACTTTAAATGTTATAATTATCGAAATAAATCACATGAGTATTCTGTGGGTATTATGTAGGTTGATATATAAACGTAGTAGTGTAGAAGTTTTATTGTAAAATGTCATCTTTTTATTTGATAAAAATTACCACAGTTTAAAAAAAGTCATTAATAATTTAATAGGCTAGTACTGTTCTGTTTATACCATGTTCAAGGCTTCCAAAATGTTATTAGGATATATATATATTCAACTTAAGTTTATTAATTGTGATGACTATTTAAAGGACATATGTGATGATAATGTTGGTGTAAGTTATCGTTGTGTTACTATGAAATTATCTTCAATTTACCAGATATACACTCTTCCTCAGTGCCACAATGCAACATACAATATAATTAAGCCATGAAAAGAAAAATACATAAAGTTCTGCAATAAATTATTTTACACAAATTATTTTAAAAATAATTATATGAAAAATGTCATGCCAATAATAGAAAAACACATCATTATTAATGCTATTATTATAACATTATTTTTTATGGACTCATACGTCATCACGGTGAAATGTCATTGGTCTGTTGCTCTTCTCCTCGGCCTCTCGGCCAATCACCGGCCGACATTTGTGACGTAGCTGCCATTTGTCACAGGCTGTTGTGAATCGGAGGCCAGCGGCCCCACAATGCCAGGCGGGGGAGCCCCTCTCTCAGCAACACACCAGAGCATCACCGCCTCGCCTCAATGAAAAGGACAGAGAGAGGAGAGAAATGCAAAGGGATGTAAGATGGCAGAGCTACAAATGCTATTAGAGGAGGAAATCCCTGCCGGTAAAAGAGCGCTTGTGGAAAGCTACCAGAACCTGTCCAAGGTTGCGGAATACTGTGAAAACAATTATGTTCAGGTAAGAGATGCCTAACCACCGTTAAATGTGGTAATTTTATCCACTCTCTCCGTCGTGTCTGCGGTGCTATAGTAGAAGTGAGTGAAACCACAGGGACAGGAAATGCTGGTCGTAACGAAAGAATCCTTAAAACCGCTAACTACACGTAGTGGCCTTTTCTCCCGGTATAATAATTCAGTCGTGGCTTAGTGCAGTGTTATCAGGCATGGCTGCATTTCGGTATTTTCTCTTTTTTAGCTAGTCCTTGCGGTTTACCGGAGACGTGCTCACATTTAAAGGCTGTGTGTTGAAGGCTGCTAGGGGCTTACAGAGGGTGTGTCGTTGTTATGACTAAGTGGTTTTGTCACATTCTCTGATAGGTACCTCTGACAAAATAATATTCCCCCCTGCATTTTTATACATTTCGACATTAGCGTTCATTTTCCTTTTTTGCGTTTGGTCCACATAACGGCGTTATAAAGCAAACACCGCCAATGAAATCTTTAAAGAGACATTGTTACTCGTGAAAAATGTAAAAACTAACAGTTCCAACACTGTAAGTAACATTTTGTGTGTGTTATTACCCTCGAAAAGCATTTAGAAACATACCATTAGTCCCTATAAACTGGTTTTAACTGTAGCATGTTTAGTACAGACCATATTACTACTACCCTACTCACTAGTCATGCTATAACGATTTCCCATTAGCCATTAACATTAGCATCTGTAAGTTGTTTATTATTAGTGTATATCATTATGTGGGCCAAGTCCTAATAGACTTCTAGGGGGAAAAAACGACCTAGATGTGTAGTAAAGCTGCTCATGATGCAGACATATCATGTGTTTGCTGCTACAGTGCTGAAAACATGGCTCCAGATCATGTTAATGGATCATTTGCTTGTAATCAAATGCATTGAGGTGCAGGTGTCTGCTGCTTTTTGCATATTAGGATTGAATGCTAAATCAGTGTTAGGGAAAGTATGAATCAGAAGCACAGTGTGAACACGTTTGATTAATGATCTATTTATTTAATGCAAGTAACTGTTTTAAAGAGGGTAATACACCTTCAAAATAATGTTATACGTGTAGCAGCAAACACCAACATTTTCCAGATTGGGGGTCTTCTTGGGGGTCTCCATCGGACAAAATCTCAATGATCCATGGCCCAGCGCTTATAAAATATTGACACAATTTGGAAGATTTCTAGCCAGAAGAGTTCCTCACAATAAATCTCATCGCTCTGTTACATTGCCACAGTGGGAATTGTTTCAGTTAAAGTGGAGTGTGAGCTAACATACATCATCACTAGGTTAAATGATGTGGTGTGAACAGCAGCGTCTGTTGACAGAAACGCTACTGTGCTCCAGCATGGTCTTTTTTATTGACTCTGGTGGTGAGAAAGCAATGTAGGTACACTGCTTATATACTGTATTATTGTGCAGAAGGTTACCCGAGAACTTTAATATTAAGCTCAAAGGTATTGCTGTTATGACATTTTATTTAGGTCTCACAGTTACTTCCTTTGTGGTTAGTGTGGTGGAAATTTCATTTCTTCTGTTGCTAAACTTATCTATTATTAGAAGCAGTGGGTTAGAGGTTAAACCATATGGCTGATTTATTGATTTTTTTTTACATGTTCCCTAGGGGATGTTTAACATTTCAGTAATTTTGATGATTGGATGGAAATTAAATTATAATTTTGGTTGACTACATCTTGTGAAAACACCTGGTTATAGCTTGACCCAAGGGAGAAATGTGCTGGTGTTCATTCATAAACTCTTGGATAAAAACCTAACAATCTGAGGAAATATGCATCCTTTACCCCAAAAAAAATGTCTGATTCATAATGCCCTCAAAAAAAAAATGCAGTATTAAACTGTAAGAAGCAGGGCAGGAAATTAGCACAACTGTCCAAAAAAAGGCTTTCCGTCGTAGCATCCTAAAACAATGTCCCTTCTCATGACATCCTATTACCCATGTCTGTAACCCAACATGTAATAAAGCCATACATGATACTGTGTATATTGTATGAGTGCCATGATATTATTAAAGGTCCAGAATATCCAGTTTTTTTATCCAGCTGCACTTATGCAAATAAGTCCAAATAAGTTTAATTAACCCCATTTAAATCTTGTAAGATTTGTCAGGAAGATATACATTTTTAGGCAACACAGGGGTTTATTTTCTTTGAGAAAATGAAGTTATTCCATTGACCACATCCTATACTATTGAATATGCTTAGGTTGTTTCTTAATATATTTATGAGAAGTGGATGCATGGTGCTTATCATACGCATACGCATAAGGGAGGCTGTGGCGCAGTGGACTAGTGCGTTGGTGTTCGGATCAGGGGAGCACAGGTTTAAACCCCACTGCAGTCAGCATGTCGTTGTGTCCCTGGGCAAGACACTTCACCCCAAATTGCTCCTGTGGGGATTGCCCACAGTATTGAGTATGTAAGTCGCTTTGGATAAAAGCGTTGAACAAGTAACATGTAATGTAATGTAATGCATCTCTGGTGATTTCCAATATCATGTAATGTAGTCTCATTCACGTTCTGCAATATTTACAATATTGCCTGGAATATTGAAGATGCTTGTATGTTAGTGCTGCAGCATGACAATTTCTTCAGGGATAGTAAAAACATTAACACGGATTGTGCATGCATAAGAACACACTGGACCATCACAACAGGGAGTTAAAAGTGAGGAAGCGGTACATTAGTGCACTATTGGATCGGATGTAACTATATTCTAAACACTCTTCTCAGTTTAACATTTAAAAAACGCAGTTTATGCATTCACCATTGACCTGCATATCAAAAATTGCTCAAAATAACACCCAGGCAGCGCATGCCTTGATATGTAAATCTACTCCTATGCTGGAAAAAAGACGAGTTTTATTCTTAGATTAGATATTTGAAGTAATCCATTTGAAAGCTGTCGCCGACAAAATGATTGGTGGCATGAAAGAAGAACTCTGCTTTCTTAGTACCCTTCGAAATGCCTTTGTATACCAAAATAGCCCCTCTTAGATGATATCTGGTGTAACATTGAACAGTGCTGTTTTTGGATAGACCCGTTCAAAAATGCTAGATCTTAAAATGAACACCACTTTAATTTTATTCAAGTATGAGCTTTGCATATCAAAACCACAAATGTGCAAATCAATATGTATGAGTGGCACTTTTTAGATCGACCAACCAGTATCAGTTTTGGGTTCCAAGTTAAAGAGAAACAGTTGTTCCTCTCAATTTAGTGCTTCAGGGATGATGTATTTCTGTTGGCTGACCAGGAAGTTAGCAGTTCAAGGCCTCCCTCTACTTCAATCTTCCATTGGCTTTTGAATTTTATCAGACAAATAGCTCAATAGCAAACAAGTATTCATTCTTACACTTTTTGATCGGCATGATAATCTCAACATATTAACAATACCTTATGATTTTTTTAAACGAAAATGCAATTTTCAGAAGTAAAAGGCTAACGTTTCAAGACAGTCACATGACTTCACGTCACCGCTAAGCTAAATGCTGCTAAGGTTCATCTTTATGATCTTTAGTGGTCTCACTTGGCCACATGTTAGCAACCATAGTTTTGTTATGACACATAGGCTTTGGATATTCACAAGTGGGGTATTTTCTCACGTGTGTTATGTCGTAAAACAAAAACATGAAAATATTGTAAGCTTGTAAAACATTATTTTAGGAATCTAACCAAAATCTTTTTAAAAAACAGTTGACAGTTCGGGACCAGTGAACCTGAAGTGCCAACATTCCAACAGATTTCCGCATTATATTCCTACACCACTCTATAAAAAGATGTATGAGTAAAGGGGTGTTAGATGGAAACCCATGGATGTACTTAATAATTCCCTGATGTTGACCCCCTCAGAATTCCTCACCCCCGGCTGCTCACATGATACCCCTCTGACTCACAGCCATTCATCATGACTCAAACCTGGAGCTCAGTATGACCTGGCACCCAGACATTGCATTACTTCAGTGCACTGTTGAAGTTGAGTCTCACAAAAAAGAACTTCCAAGTGAAGCTCTTAGAAGAAGCCTTTTGTATGCTTAATATGAAACATAATATCTGAAAGCAGGAGAAAGAAAGGAGAGAGAATCAGTATACAGAATCGAGTATTCACCTAAGCTGTGTAATAAGCATGTTTATATATATATCCTTCAGTCAAGTGGCTCCTTGCAATCAGTTTCAGTAGTCTGTGTACATGGCTTTGGAAACATTAGTCAGCATACCTGGGGATTTCTGCAAACCACACTAAAGCTGGTACATTTATGTTTTTTTCCCCCTAATTTTAGTATGCGATGGCAAATAAGTCAGGATAAGGTGGCACAGTCTGTCATTGAGCATATTTACTACATTATACAATAAACAGGCATTGTGAAAGACATCACATTCAGTAAGATTTACGATACTAAAGACTTCTGGGCTGCAGGTGGTTTCCAGGTGGGCAGATGGCCCTTTTTGGTGACATGATGCAGGCTGTTAATCTCCTGTTACCACACACGGACCAAATTGTTGCCAGGTAACAGCTGGCAGATCATGGTTGATGTCTTTGTGGCATTCATATGATTTTAGATTAGAGCCTATGGATATGAAAATATTCAAAGTGACTGATAAGCAGTTATAGATCAAACTATGTGGGTAAGGCTTTTAAAGGAATAGCTTGACATTTAAAAAAATATTTTTGAGGAGTGTTAGATGGGGGTATTGACACGATATCGGTCCATTAAGTATTAAACTACAGCCAAGAGATAATTAGATAAGCTTAGCATAAGAACAGGAAATAGTAACAATTATTCAATTATTATAGAAATTAGTAGCTGCCATGTGTCAAATACAGAGTAAATGTAGGCTATATGGCATATGTTTTCCTTATGTTGAAAATATCAATTAAAAAAGTATAAATTATAAAAGGTTGGGGATTACATACATGACATACTATACACATTCCATACAACTTGATTAAAATGAATACATTTTAACGTACTTTGTTAACTTTTGGTTGGCATTTTTTAATAAAAAATACGTAATGAGGAATTTATCAATGAAAAAACTACATTTATGGAATTATTCATATTGAAAATAATAAGTAGGGTGCTAGTGGAGCCTCGTAGATGGGGGTGCTACAGCCCCCTCAGCATCCCCACCTTCCCGCGTCCATTCGCGATGTCTCGCTGTCTCGCAGACCCCACGCAGCAAGCAGGAAATGAACCCAGCTCACACTGTCCGCTCCTCGCAGCAGCGAGCCGCGCAACGTCCCGCCAACACGGCCCCCAGACCCCACGCAGCATTCTCATCTGTTTGTCCTTACTGGTGTCATTTTCTGGTTGCTAACGCCATTGTAACACATAATCACTGATGTTCCGCTGTAACGGTAGTAGACCATAGTGGTAGACTCATCAGAACAGAGTGGGCCAGCTGACCAATCAGAGCACAGTGGGCTCACAGGGAGGGGGGGGGGGGTTTGTCCTAAACAAGCCGTTTAGGACAGGGAGTGAATACACATACTATACAGAGATGCTGTATGAGAAACCAATGTGAGTTGTGAGTTAATCTATTTTAGTAGACCTCAACAATGGAATTATGATCAGTAGAAATGGCCATGACATGGGACCTTTAAAACAAATACAAATAATATTTGAACAGTATCTTTTTAACTGTTGATTACCCTGAACGTATAATTCAACTGCAAAACCAATACAAAAAAATGATGTATTTACATTTAAATAAATAATATCAAAATAATAAATACCAATAAACAAGATCAACAAATATTTTGGAGTGCACTTCCACAAGCTACTAAACATATATAAATATGATAAATAAAAATAAATTAGATCAAATATGTTGCAGTGCACAACCTAGCAAAGCAAAAATAATTGTTTGTTTTTTTCGATTATGTTGTTTTCGTAATTGTGGCAGGCCAAAATCGTAATTGCGATTCAAATACGATTAATTGCACAGCCCTAGTTGTAATACTGCTTCATGTTTTTTGCAAAAGACCAACAGTACCCTGTTGGTGTGGCTCCATTGGCTCCATTATCACTGTTTTGTTTCCAAACTATAAATATGTCCATTCGGTCCCTTCGCTATTTAAAGGCCTCCAGAAACAGATGGTTCACGCAGCCGGGTGGAGATTTGGGATCCTAGGAAATGTCTTGGCATTCCTGCTCACTGGGCACAGCTCCCACCGTGCACCTGTCCCATGTTGCCCATCTGGGTTATTCGAAAGTTATTGTTGTCCAATTCAAGGCTGCTTTGCTTCCACAAAGTCATTTCCTTTGAGAATCGTGAACTCTTTTCCCTTGTCAAATATAGTTCTCTGTGGAAATCTGCTCTCTCATTCCCTGCGCACACAACTGATTGGGATGATATTGTAGCATTTCCTTTTGAGCCTGATAGAGTGGTGCAGTTTTGTAGGCAAACACGTTCATGATACTTACATGTTTTGTGTAGCAGGCTTATCTCAATATATAACACTAATTTATGATATTTTTGAAGTGTAAATGCAATAGCTAGCAGTAAAAAGCTAACGTTGGCTATCAGCAAACTACATCCCGGTTACATGACTTTACTTCAACACCGCTAAGCTTAAGGTGGACTTGTGTTCAGCGTGATGACGTTATCTCATTTAGTACTGCATTTTTATACGACACGTAGTAGCTTTGGACATTAACGAGTGGGGTATTTAACAAAACGTAAAAGTCTATGAAGCTTGTGTCAACAACATCTGAAAAACACGTTCAATAAAACGTTGACTTCAAGACGAGGTAACTGAATGTGGTGAAAAGCTAACTCCCATGCTAAATCATTTCTTGGTTTTAGGGCTCATTCCTGCACTACTCTATTGGAGCTTATACCTTACTTCCCTCTGCCAACTACTCCCTTTCTTCTACCAACACATCCCTCTACATATTTTTCTGACTTTCTGTGTTTTTGTTTCCTCTCTCCGCCAGGCTCAAGACAAGAAGAAGGCCCTGGAGGAGACCAAGGCCTACACCACCCAGTCTCTGGCCAGTGTGGCCTACCAGATCAATGCCTTAGCTAACAATGTGCTGCAGCTGCTGGACATCCAGGCCTCGCAACTGCGACGCATGGAGTCCTCCATCAACCACATCTCCCAGGTAGGGGTGTCACAGTAAAGGATTTCCCCCCTGAGATTAAAGATATTGATTGATTTGAACAGTATTGGTTTTGTTTTTGGATATACTTTTCAGATTTGTGTTTAATATAATAAGGTTTGTTGTTAGGCTATTGGTATGTATATTGTTGACATTTAAATGACAAGTAGACACAGTTTTAAGATCGATTGAAGAGTTGTGTATTGTTAAATGCAGAAAACAAGAGAATTAAAGGTGCAGTGTTTTTTTTTACAGCCTAGATGCTTTGTATCCGCACAAGCAAATGTTCCATACTTGCTTTGGCCCTTGTTTGGATATAAAAGTCTTAAGTTCATAGGTTAGAGGAAGTAACTGCCAATCTGTGTGTTCCTTCTTCCACCAACACTTGTACATGTAGAATGTGATCCTCCACTATGATAAGAAGGCTGGGTAGACGGGACAGTAGCAAATACAGTGTTTTACCTAAAGTTGAACAATTTCTAACTCTTGGCAACCAGAGCAAATAAATATCAACCTCGTCTGCTAAATGAGAAAGGAAAAAAGAAACTTTCATTTAGTAGTTGTGGTGAGTGCTTGTCATCCCTTCCGTTGGCTTGTCAATCAATAACGTGGCATTGCAATATTGAGGTTATTGCATTAATGCCTTGCTTGCCTTGCCTAATGCATAATTTCCAGGGCCTTTATTTATCTCATCTGCATATAGAACAAGGCCTTTATTCCAAACAAGCCTACACTAGAGGCAGGCCATTATAGTTTATAGAGCATATTTAGTAATATCCGTATGACATCTCCCTGTGTTTTCGACTTTAGTTTTAATTGGCTTCTTGATGCTGTTGGATGTTACTCCAAACACAAAACCTCCTCTATTTGTACCTGTTACCCATAAATCATAAAGTACATTTCCATACCAGTCATCATGTCACACTGACCACCAGTTCCTCATCTCTGACAGAAATACTTTTTTTATTCACACACGATTTCCATTCCTTCCATGGGGGATATTGCTGGATCAAGGTGTGGGCTTTGGGGATTGTCATCTCAAAATGAAACCTATTCGAATACAATAAAATACAAACCTGCTGGCATTAATCCGTGTCAAAACACCAAAGAACACAATGGCACATTCACGCTTTATAAAGACAGACAGACATGGCAGGGGCATGGATCATGCTGGAGCTCCACAGCCGCTCTTCAGTTGCTCTTGCTTCATCAGCAGTCCTCTCTCTTTCTCTCTGTGTGCGGCCACCCTGCCTGTCAGCCAGTGAATGTCCCGGTCCCCCCCGTGTGCTTCATTAAGCCTGTCAGGGATGAAGTAAAATCCTGACGCCAGCTCTCTTTTGCCTGGTTAGCATTTCTAGCTCCTGCTTTACTCCACAGGCTGCAGGATGGAGTACAATTAGGTGCAGGATACAGAAGATAAAGTATTTTATTGATCCTTTAGATGGCCTTTTGATATTTCTGCTTCAGATCCTATAGCTCTATAGGGCTATGTATAATATTGCAGAACAGAAACGGTTAAGTCAGTATTGGCACTTGACTGTAGTCGCTACTGAAAGCTTTTTTTTTTTTTTACCTCTTGTCAATTAGAGGCAAGGCAAGGCAAGTTTATTTATATAGCACCTTTCAACACAAGGCAATTCAAAGTGCTTTACAAAAATGAAATACATTAAAGGTGGGGTGTGTAATTTTGGAGAAACCAGCTCGAGTGCGCTAGAATTTGAAAGTACACAACCGGAAAAACTCTGCCCCTTCCTTCAGACTTCCTACAGAGCCCCTCCTCCAACACACACGAACGCGCACATGACCAATGAGGGCACGAGATAAGTTTGTGCACAGATGGAAGGCTGACAGGCAGGTAGGCCATCCAGTTATTTTATATAGTTATAGTTATATATTTTTTTTAGCCGGCTCAGATGATTGGTCCTGCTTTTTACAGCGCCACGGCTTCCACAGATGACATTTTTTTAATGTATTTATTGTCAAAGCATTTAATATATTCATTTCTATCGGGATGTTAAGAGCATTCCATGGAATATAACAAAAAGTGTTTCTGAAATAAATTACATACCCCACCTTTAAGAGCATTAAGAAACATATTATAAAATGGCATTTAAAAACACTCATTTAAAAGCAAAGATAACTAGAAAATGCATTTCCTGCAGAAAATGCGTGCGAATGCTGTAAACTGTGAACATTTGTGGCTGAATTTAGCTGAAAATGCAGAAAAAGCTGAATATGTTATTAGCTGAATGGTAGCTGCTTTTAGAAAGTGTGTTGCTGAACTTAGTGGAGAAATGCAGAAAAGTGAAATGATTTGAATCAAATTGTTACAGCTCAAATGCATTGCAATGACTTTGTTGAAAACTTGAAAGTGAAATGTTAAACTGGAAGAGTAGGAAACATAGTGAAGAAGCTTAATATTTAAAAGAAAAGGTTTAAAAAAGGTATAAACAACAACATGTATAGCCTCAATGTCCTGAAATAGCTGAATAATGTAATAGTTGAATGGTTTCTGCAGCTGAAAGTAGGCTGAAGGAGTTAGATATTAAATGTAAGTAGTAGTGAATTAATGTGTATTAAGAAGAGAAAAGAAAGTAAAAAGGCTTGAGAAAGCAGCAGAATATTTTGACTGCAAACCTTTCGACTAAAACAATACGTCAGCAATAATGTATAAAATATGTGGAACATGTTGAAGTCAGTATGAAGTCTCCATCAGACAGAAAAGAATAGGCTGAGACAGTCTGTGTCTGTTCAAAAACTATGGCTCCTATCAAAAAATTACCAGACCGTGAGCATCAGGGAACCCCAATGAACTGATATATGTTTGTTTTTTTGGTTTTGTGTGTAAAATGTGGAGATGGGAGCAGTTTGTCTAAAGTTGACTTCTCTCTGTTCTGAAGAAAGATCCGGAAATTGTTTACATGGGAGTCTATTGGGAGCTAGGTGGAATTTTTTACACGTTTTTGTCTCTTCATGCCCTCAAGAGGCATTTTGTTTAATATTTTTTCTTAATTATTTTTTATTCTCCAACCTAGGAGAGGTTTTCCTACGTTTTTCATGAACAATTATGTCTCAGGAGTGTAGGGTTTGGGAATTATGGCAGGTTTAAAACATTATTTTGGGCGAATTTCAAGCTGTCCTCCACTCTGTTTTGAGATCAAAGCACTCTAGACTTAACGAGCTGCTCAATAAACACTAATGTTAAAATCTGAAGAAAGCCTCTTTACCAAGCTCCAAACTAAGTTAAAAATCTCAAAAAATGTAAAAGATATCAAAAATCTGAATAGGATTTGAATAGCTGAAGGTCTTGTGATCATTTTAAAGTTGGAATGAAGTCTCTAGCTGAAAGTATGTTGAAGGAGAAGCATTTGGCGCAAGGTGTAGGTAAAAGAAGATTTGAAGGTTCCTCCCATTGACTTCCATGTTCAAAAAAGAGTTTAAAAAGCTGAATATTTCAAAAAGTATGAAATATTTTGAAAAAGTTGAAAGTTTCCCATCGATTGCTGAAAAGGCTGAATAGTTTGATATTTGAATGGTTTCTGTAGCTGAAAGTATGCTGAAGTTATTGAGAGCCAAAGTATTGGTTGATTTGAAGATTCAAAGAACTATAGTGGAATGCTGTAAACAGCATTCGCACTAATTAGCATGAATAACAAAGGTACATGAATACAAGTTACAGTGCAGTCTGAGATACACACATCTGAAATGTTTAGGTCTGACTCAATCATTGCTAACTTTTTAGCAGAAATTGTTTTCTATGACCTCACTTTCTTTCTACTTTCTTTTTTAACTTATCCTTTAGAGAGACTTACAGTACATCAAACCTTGGTAAAAACTTCTTTTTTTTCTCAAAGCAGCCATTTTAACTTGCCATAGCAGTAAAAGTAGAACTATACATTTACAATGTCTCCTTTCCATATGACTGTTCCAGTGAAGCTAAATTGCACAATACTAGAGCAGTATGAAAGCTAACAGGATGCATCATCAAAGTTTTTATTTTATTTTATTACACCTGTTTATTGGAAGAAGCTTCCTTTCCGGATTTCCATCAACGCTTTACACAAGGCAATCCAATAGATATGGTTGAATGAGCTTCGATAAACGCTGGCTGCTTTATTATATTCGTTTTTGATTCTAATAAAATAGTTCTGATTAAACAGACATGGTTTGAAGCTAATGTTATCGTCTTCAGTGTTTAACAAAATAATTGATGTCAAAACCCATTCAGAATTGCATTGATTGCAAAGATAGGGGACATCTTCAGTGAAAATGTCATTAAAAAAATAATTACAGTCTCATTTAAATAATTTAAATACGTTTTACAGACTATATAGGCTTAAACACACAAGAAACAATCATTTTGGCTGTCTCAAATTTGATCCTTCACACAGATGCGTTGGAATCAAGTTTTGAAATCAAGGGAAAAGTGAATTGACTTTAACATGCATTTCATAAAGGGCTTGAATGTATTATTCTAGTAGGGATATGTCCGAGGGAATGCATTCTAACTTGTTGCTTGTGCCAGGTGTTTTCTTTAGCCTGGGTTGGTTACTCTAGTCTAAAGAGTTCAAATGGGATTAGAGAGCAAAGGTAGCAGCCAAACCTTGCTGCCACATCCAAGCCCCATCTCTGTAGGATTTAAAAGCCTAAAGCGAAGGAGGCTGTCACAAACTCCTCCAAGAAATGTGACTAAATGCAAAACAACGTGTTTAATCAAAGCAGAGAAATTATTCTCCTCTCCGTGTGACCGACAAAAGTGCTTGGAATTCAGTTGCGATACCTTCCCATGAGTCTCTTTTGGTCTTTTCCATTTCCTCCTTGCTGTTTGCCAGTTTGCTTTCTGATTCATCTGTTCACGTATTTCTCAGAAGTTGTCAGCTCAATGACCCACTTGTGCCTCTTTCTGCTTCATTTCAACCTGCTAAATCCTCTCAAGTGCAGAATGTACCTAGAATAACATCCGAACGTTCACAAAACGATAATAGCACAGATGCGGACACTTGCGATTCATAACTAGGGAATATGATGTCTGCTGGCTGACTCGGTAGACTTGTTACCGAGCCATATATGAGATCATTGATATATGAAATCACACACATCTGCTGACACGCCTTGATACAGACTGCATCATAATTTCCTCTCGCCAAAAAACACTCCAACAAGAGTAAAAAAACTTGTTCCGACTCTACTGCAGAGACTTACTATTTGCTGAAACACAGATTTATTTGGATAAAACTTCGATGTAGATCCAGCAGTGAAAATAACAGATGTACCATCTGCTCTCACAAACACAGTTCAGAGGTTGAGCAGATGTTTATTAGAGTAAAGATATTGCAAACAAATTAGATTGAGAGCAGAGGAAGGGCATAGAGAGGTCTGTCGTCCATGATTAGGTAACAGTTATTGTGTCCAATTAATTCATAAAGATTACCTCATTTTGATAACTTCCTTTTTCATAATGTACGTTAAAAGGAAATTCTGAAATAAAGCTGCCAGGCTGCAGTCATCCCCTAAAGAAATGTTCCACGCCCCCTGAAACGCTGCTTCAATTTCTCCTCAAGAGTAATTTTAGATGGTACTTTAATGGTATTACAGTATTGACATAAGATGGGCAATGACACATTTTTGCATTAAAATGTCAAAAAACAACTAGACCTATGTTATATATTTGGTGAGTTTTGTACTTCCATTATCCCAAACTTTATAATCATGGCGTCATATGTCATTGGTCTGCCCGAAGTGGTAAAAAACGGACTCTTTATACTTTTTAAAAGCCAGCTTTTTGACAATACACATAGATTTGTTGGTGTTTTTGACTTCATGTTCAGGAAACACGTCATCTGACTTCTGGATCTTATCTTAATTTCTCAAAGAAACGATTCAAGCAAACATTGACATCTGCCAAAGTAGGTTTGATAAACATTGATTTTAAACATAACCTGTTTTTAATCAGTGTATTTAATTGGTATAATCACCCATTATGTTTGTTTTTAAGAGAAAAAGACTTCTGTGGATAATTCAGCTCGTAGAAAAAATATCCTCGAGGATAAACAATAAAATAATTCACAAGGGAAACTGACTACTGTGACAAACTTCCATTATTCAACGCTACTTCACAAAGTCACCAAACTCAATTTCTTCAATTGAAAATTAGATGTGTGCATAGAAAGATGTCGTCTTAAAATTAAGCCCTAAAATGTTCTACTTTTTTTCCTTTTTGATCATGACAGCCCACAAAATCAGATTCTAGTTTCACATTACTGCATTTTCTCTTTATATTTTCTCGTCCATTTCAAACAGTCAGTGCCTTTCTATCCTTTCCGGGTTTTGTTCTTCTCGCTTTCTCTAATCTGCACTCCACCTCTTCTCGCCTCTCAATGGCAGGAAATCGGCGGGTCTTTTTTTTTCTTCTTTACTTCCCAGCTGAAGTTGGGCGTGTCGCTTCAGTTTCCTCTCCTTAAAAAAAGAGCCTAGCATGTTCTCTATATATATCTCTCACATGCGGCACACAGACCTCACGTCACACCCACAGAGAGAATTAACTAAGAGCAGGTCAACTTCACAACACCTGATTTTTACCACATCAGACTTTCAATTTCTCCGTTGGACTCTTCATCTCCAGCAGTGAAGCTGTCGGGTCGGCTGAATAAGATGTCTGAGTGGTGATTGATTCGTGACCTTGTTGCTGTGTGTGGGTCTCGCACTCACACTTTTAACTTAAAAAATACCCTCAGATACATTCACACACAGACTCATAATGTTTCATTTCCTTTCAATTAGTCTCTTACAATCATACAACCCAGTGTACACCAATTGTACTGCATGATTTTTAACAGTATGTGGTAAATGGTGTACATTTATATAGCGATATTCCAGTTTTGGTGACCCCTTAAATCGCTTTGAAATACGAATTACCATTCACATACTTTATTCTATAGAGGCAGAACCTGCCCTAATGTGCCATCTCAGTAATACTAACATTTATACACACTCACACACATTTACTCATCATTGGCCATGTCATCAGGAGAAATGTAGGCTTAATTATCTTGTCCAATGACACTGCAACATTTTGACTTGACGGGGACCAAACTACCTACCTCCTGAGCCAAACTCGCCCCTTCGCTATAATGGATTTATATTAGGACTGGGAAATATATTAGTATTATATTTATCTCTTTGTTATATCATTTTTGATTTTGGGTATCCTACGTGTTGTCTTTCCTTGTTTAATGCTGCAATACAGTTAAGTGATGTCGTTTTCTCTATTTACCAGCATTTTCTGTTACATTCCCCAAATTCTAGGGGATAAAGGAAGTAACAAATAGTATAATAAATCAGGGGGGAAAATAAAGAGAGGAGACTGAATTGTGAAAACCAGAAGATGTTGTCTAATAACTCTGAATATTCCATTATCTGTAGATTCCATCAAAAAATACCACCATATTTGATTTTTTCAACCCACTCTCTTCAGTCTGCGTACAAATGACACGACTTTACACATTGGAAATGCGTGCAATAGATACGCAGAAGTCCGATTTTGCGTGCATATGATACGCTAACCATTCCCATTGAGATCTGAGGCCGAGTTTTGCGTGCATATTATACGCCACGTTTCTTGCCTGCACCACTTGTTTTTGTCCGGTCGGGTCTTGGTAGACCGGAAGCTGTGTGGTTCATAAAAACATGTTCTTACTCAATACCAAGCCACGATTATTGTTTTTATTTTAAATCGTATAATGTCGGACTTTTTTTGCCGTCTGTGAGGAAAAGAGATAGGGCTCAGAGCTTCAGAATAATGAAATCTGTATTTTTTTAAAAAAAAATTTCCTTCTAATTTGTTATTCTTTTCTAAATAACACACCGTTATTTACTCAACAATAACACAAAATTATCCTTGTTTTTATTTATTCGTTTAATTCTATAATCTCGGGCTTTTTAGCCGTTCCGCAGGAACTGAATTTCAAAATAAAGTCACCGGAAACAGACGTAGGCCTATAAGGGACATTTCGAGCATCATTGCGATACACACCACAAACCCACTGAACTGATTACCCAAGATCCTCAGCTAGAAGCTCGGTGATTGGATTGTTTAGCCGCAATGCACGCTGGGATATGGTGTTAATGCGATATGAAATCCGAAAAACATTTAAAAAAAGAAAATAATACTTTATTCCGAGTGTGCTTGCTTTTCTCTTTGGAAGTCATCACATAACGGCATTGTAATACACGGTTCGGCTGCATTAAATATTACACATCTGCCGTAGTTCTTTATTTATAGAGCCCTGATTAGAAGACTTCTAGACAAACTGGAAGAAATGCCGCCGAAACTGAATATGTGACGTGGATCATAAATATATCAGCAATTAAACAACATCTTCATTTCTCTTCACACAATACGTCTCCTTGCAGTATCAACACTAATTCGGCTGACTTTTATATTTGATCCAATTGGTAGATAGGTTATTTACACCATAACGGTGCACAGCTGATAGAAAAGGACTTGTAGTTTTTAAAGATATTACTGATTTTCTTTGAATATAAGAATGTAAATACTGAGTTGAGAGAATAGTCAGGGGTTTTGGGTGATGGGAGACACATCTATGGAATCACAATTTCAATAGCTTACCATTAAATGACAGATATACCTTTCTGTCTGTGATGTTTTACAAATCAGATATTAATGTGTAGAAGTAAAACATGTGAAATAATATAGCAATATGCTGTAAAATTATGTGAAAACATGAATAAAACTACACATCTTCAGATGTTATACATACATAAGTGTCCTACACTAATAATACAAAGTTATTATTAGTATGCTGTGTGTACCTTGTGTGCACCGCCTAGTGGTTAAAGCACGTTATTGAATTATTTTTGTTGAATAATGTTATTTTTGTTGAATAATGTTATTTGATGAAAAAAATATTAAGAGTACATACTCTACATACTATAGGGGGAAAGTAGAAGGTCAATGATAGAAATATAGAATATAAAAAACAAGAAGATACTGTAAGTGATCTCTACAATAAAACAGTTTAGTGCCGGATGTACAAAGATATTAATATGAGGATGTGCAAAACAGACAAACTAATTAACCTTTATTTAAACATTAAAGAATACTTTAGGTTAAGGTCTTCTTTTAAATAAGAAAAATGCTTTTGGGATATCTACACATAAATATTAAGCCTGACAAAGTACTTAACGTCTAATATATTGCTTTCCTGCCTATGTTGAAGCACTTATTTTAACTGATATTATACACATTAATTATACTCTTATGTATGTAGATAGTATAAGAAATGTGCAGAATTTGACAGTTTAATGGTGGAGGTATACACACATATTGATAGATGTCTTGTAATGCACTGTTGAGGAAGCTGTGACCCAAGTTTTTCATTCATTGCATAACTTCAACATAGTTCAGGTGTAACTAAAGTCTGCTTTAAGGGTTGTTTATATTTCACATCATTAATCAGAATCTGCAAAGTAACTAAAATAAATGTAGTGGAGTAAAAATACCAGGTTAACCTCTGAATTGTAGTGGAGTAGAATTACAAAGTAACAATGAGCTGTCATGTGGGTATATATTAATGCTGCCCATTATGGACACAAGCGATTTTCACCCATTTATTAATTACATGTTTTAAATTTGTACACACCAATGTGTTTCCTATCGCCTAAACCTCCAGGGATGTACACAGTTTAATACTGGCAACTTCTAATTGTGGGAAAAACGAAAACGTCTTTTAAAACTACAATTCCCAGTAGAGACCGCTATAGAACATGTTGCGAAACCCATGTGCGAAACACAATAGCCAGCATGTGTAGTCTGGGGGGCGTTCGAGTCCAGCTTTCGATAGTCTGCCGTGGTTTAGTTCCATTTCAAAGAGCTGTTTGACGCTCGGCGTAACCTTGGCGCACTGCCACTCCAACATCCAATCCCAGAGCTTGAAGATGAATCACGGGGTTTGTCAAGCAACGGGACTGTAGTCCCAAACGATAGCTGAGGATTATGGGTAGTGTAGTGTCTTTGGCCATCCTAAACTCTGAAATGTTTTTCGGATATCATATCGCATTAACACCATATCCCAAAGTGCATTGCGGCTAAGGATCTTGGGTAATCAGTTCAGTGGGTTGTGGTTGTCGCGTGTATCGCAATGATTCTCGAAATGTCCCTTATAGACCTACGTCTGTTTCCGGTGACTTTATTTACGGCTAAAAAGCCCAAGATTATAGAATTAAACGAATAAATAAAAACAAGGATAATTGTGTGTTATTTTTGAGTAAATAACGGTGTGTTATTTAGAAAAGAATAACAAATTAGAAGGAAAAAAAGATTAAAAAAAATACATATTTCATTATTCTGAAGCTCTGAGCCCCATTTCTTTTCCTCACAGACGGCAAAAAAAGTCCGACATTATACGATTTAAAATAAAAACAATAATCGTGGCTTGGTATTGAGTAAGAACTATAGGTAAGAACATGTTTTTATGAACCACACAGCTTCCGGTCTACCAAGACCCGACCGGACAAAAACAAGTGCTGCAGGCAAGAAGTGTGAGGTATAATATGCACGCAAAACTCGGCCTCAGATCTCAATGGGAATGGTTAGCGTATCATATGCACGCAAAATCAGACTTCTGCGTATCTATTGCACGCATTTCCAATGTGTAAAGTCATGTCATTTGTACGCAGACTGAAGAGAGTGGGTTGGATTTTTTTCATATTCACCCAGCCCTAATTCTTATATGTCTCACATGAGCCTTAGAAACACTTGCACTCGTCAGCACTCTTCTCCCAAGGGTGACCTCGTAGTCCAGATATGAAGCCGCCCGTAGTCCTTCATTCTAGCCCACCCTTTTCGCTCAGGTTTCCCTCCCTCCATTCCGTCATCCCTCACTCCTTCCTGTCTCATCTATCATTCATAAATTGAAGGCCGGTCCGCAGTGCGCCTGCTGTGAATGGGTGCTCTGAGCAATAATGACAGTAATCCTAGAAGAAATGGAGGTCACTGGTATTTCCAAGTGCGCCTAGTGCAAGGGGTTAAAGGGGAGCCTCGTCAAATGGGCCCCAGGGTGTAGGCCAATAGAGTAGAGGTTCAGTAGTACAAGTTCAAAGGATGAACCCAGCGTGTGTGTTCAGACAGTGGGTGGCCAGGAATTTAAAGGCCATAGAGGAATACACTGTGTGACATTCATAACGCATAATTATCTTTTTTTAATACACAGTAAATACATGTTCTGATGCCTATTGTTTTATCACACAACAAAGACTAAAAGGGTCAAAGTATGAAATGCTTAACTGTAATTGCAGAGTGCAGCAGATATTAAATATAGATTAGTTGTGCACAGGCCAACATCATTTTGCCCATGTACAGTAATTCAAGCAAATATGCTTGAAAAGATAGGGAATATTGTAATAATAAATATGCTTGAATATATTAGAAAGGTAGCATTAAATATACAGTGAAAATAGTAAATTTATCAGTAATAATAATGTGACGATGATGGGCCTGAAACAGAGCCGTGAGGGACCCCAAAGCTGTTTTAATTTCAAATGTGACCATATTGTTGCCCCTAGCAAGCATTTTAATTGGGTTTTGAAAATGTTTAAACATAAAAACATGCTGTTCTTCTAATTTGTGAGTTTTTTTGTTGATAATAACATTTCACCAGTGTTGAAGTAAGGGGAGGGAGATGATTATGACCCTGGGAGGCTTTTCATGCAAAACAGATGGCGGAAGTATGGGTATTCACCAAAAGCAAATTAGTGTAATACTCACTGGGGATCACATTTCAAGAAATGACATTTCATATAATTAATCCAATCTCTACAAAACAGGGAAAGGTTCTAAATCATGCATGTCCCTTATCAAAACCTTTTGCAATACATTTAGAGAATGTTGTGCAATATGAGGAATACACCCAAAAAGGTCTGTTTACCCAACCACTCATGTTTCCCTTTGTTTCTCTTTCTCCTGCAGACGGTGGATATCCACAAGGAGAAGGTGGCACGTCGAGAGATCGGCATCCTGACCACAAATAAGAACACAGCCCGCACCCACAAGATCATTGCCCCGGGTAACATGGAGCGGCCGGTGCGCTATATTCGAAAGCCCATCGACTACACGCTGCTGGACGATGTGGGACATGGTGTCAAAGTAGGACATTTATTGGTCATTATGTCGTAAAAAATCTATTGTTCCTGTATAAAAAACGGATTTCCGTGCAAGCAAACTTAATCTCAATGCATGAATTGACTTATATTTAAAGCAACCCTAACCCTAGTTTCTTTTTACTATTAAGCTACTGGTTTTCTAAAAGGCACCTCCACATTATTCCAGCTTCACTACAAGCAGAGTGTTGCAGCTAAATACCAAAGTCATTACTTTGATGTATCGTCCTGATTTCCACTGTAAATCTATTTTGCTGGACGGGAAAACACACACTTAGTCGAGTCCACACTTGCCACTTCCATGTGTACAAGCCGACCGTCTCCTTTCATAATTCACTCACCCTGCAGGCCGATCAATACGCTGGCCTTTTAGTTAATTAAGTACAGAAACACCTAGAAATGTCCCTCGCCCGAGTATTAGACCCGAAGTCTGAACCTGACTGGGGCTGAGCTTTTGTTCATGCCTAGTTACAACTCACCAAGCTGGAATTGAATGAAATGTGGGTATAGAACCAAGAGGGTGAGAGATCTTGGCCTCTTGTACCCCAACTTTCTCTATTGAATTGTGGGAACATTTTCTTTCAAACTTTTTCCGGCTCCTTCTTAAATGTTTTATTCTCTCTCCCCATGATCCATCTCGCCACCTCCCCTCTTCTTCTTCTCCTCTTTTATACTACAGTCTGTGTGTTGTTGCATGTGCAGACACACCATAATGCGCATTGATTGCTGGTGTCACACATTTCCGCAGTTTGTTTGAGTCGCACTCCTCATCCCACTGTCTGTCTCAATTGAGATAGTGGCTGTCCGCCGATTCTCAGACATCCGCTGATTTAATTCAAAAAGCCAGTGTTCCCTCCTCAGAGAGCTGGCTCACACTGAGGCGGATTTGGCATGGCCCACTATGCAAATGAAGCATCACTCATGGTTGCTGCAGATGATGGATCTGTGCAGAAATCGGAGCAGATCAGACCAGAAGCTGGAAAATATACACATGCATAGAAAACAGCCGATCATGCTGCCAATCCTTAAGAAAAACATGACTCAGACATCTGTGAAGTGACTTATTTTGATTCTGGGATAGAGTGCAGTGTGCGAAAAAGCACACGTCCCACCGTCCGGGACGTGTTATTTACAATTTCGGACAAGTAGATCTTTCAATTGACTTGTCCGGTGGACAAGTGACGTTTTTCGCCCTCATTTATTGACAAATTATTGATAAATTCAGTTTACAAAAGGCAGAACTCATTCGCAAATTGTACGTGTCCGCCATTGTTCGTTTACAAATGTTAGTTTAGGTTCTGCTTGTCGATTCCTAAGGAAATGCATCTCGCCGCTTTCTGTACAGTTAGACGGGGGCGGGGCGGGAAGTGTAGCACAGTGGCAGGGTTGGGAAGCAAAACTCGGTTCCGAGTAGGAACAAATAAAAATTGTCCGGTCCCGGGATTAATAAGAGTTGTGAGGACAGGGGGCGGAGGCCGAGCCCCGCAGCTCTCTCTCCATGCTCCGTATCGTCTTTCTCGTCTTTTTCTTTCTCGTCTTTCTCGTCTTTTTCTTTTCTCTCTCTCTCGTCTTTTTCTTTGAGTTGTAGAAAAGCGCTAGGCCTATAGCAGGGGTAGCCAACACGGTGCCCGCGGGCACTTAGTCGCCCGCAGAGGCAACGTGAGTCGCCCGCGGGGCATGTTCTAAAAATAGCTCGCCATGCAAATCCAAAATGTAAAAAATACACAAAACAAAAAAGGAAATGTAATTAAAAGAATCTACCCTATGCATAAACGAAACCTCAATCATAGCGAACTCTATCTACTTACTACAACTCTATATCTATCTAACACCCCTCCTCCCCCCACCCCCACAATGAATATCGACCAATCACGTTCTTGCTTGATTTGCGTTGCAGTCGGGAAGAAAAGCAATGTGGAGCGGCAGCTCACCGCTTCATAAGGAGTTTGACCGTGATTTTCCTTCTGGCAGAATCTACACACAGCCTCTGTGAGCGAGCGAGACAGAGAGCGAGAGAGCTAGGGAGAGCACACCTTTATCTATTTAATATAGATAAAGTAAGAAATCATTCCAATGTGTACTATAGGACAGTCAAAAAAACAAAAAACAGTTTAAAAGGGGAGTGATTAGTAAAATATGCATAAATAAAAAGAAAGAATGCTAACTAGGTAACATAAGATAAGAATAAACAAGTTTAAATGATTTGTTATTGGTTGTGATCATATTCTAAAGATGTTTGGATTATTGAAAAGTATACAGCTCCCTTTGAGTGTTGAGAGCTGTATCCATAAATTCATGTTGCGCTCAAAGTGCACCAGATTGATGCTTTTGACTTCAACATTTAAAAACAAATCTTCCAGGATGTGAGGTCCACCCCCAAATAAAGCAGGTTAAAATAATTAAATTGCATACATTTTCTTTGAGTAAACACTGAAAACGGGTCCCACAGACCCAACAGCACACAAAGGTTAAAGGTAAGCATATAATAATGTTAAAATGTGCTAAATATATACACTGCAAAAAACAAAAAAAAGAGGAGTAAAAGTAGCCCCCGACTTGTTTTATTTTTTGAAAGTAGCTCTCATCCTAAAAAAGGTTGGTGACCCCTGGCCTATAGGCTATAAATATAATGTATTATTATTATTATTAGGCCTATCTGTTGGACATGTGTGGTTGGACTCTGTCTCACAGGCAGGTTGCAGTGTAACATCAGAGGAGACTTCTCAAACTGCACCACTTAGAACTAACCAAACAATGCAGAGATTATTTTTATATAATTTTATTCAATAACCGTAAGAAATTAAACAGTGTGAAGTGATTTGTAAATAGGAATACAGATTTGACTTAATGTTTTCATAAATATATTTTTCTCCCAGTTTGTCATTATTTTTATCCTCTCAAAGAACTGGAATCGAGAACCGAAAATAACCGGAATCGAAAAGCAGAACCGGAATCGTTAAAATCCAAACGATACCCTGCCCTATGTGTGATGCAGTAAAATCTTACCGCTCACTTACATTGGCGGTGTCATAAAAACCGTGGGAAAATGTTAAATACGATGGCGAAGAAGAAGATTCCAGTGGCCCCAATTTTTGTCCATTCTGGACAAGTGAAAAATGTATTCGGACAAGTAAATTGCCAAACTCACTTGTCCATGGACAAGTACTCTCTAAAAACTTTTTCTCACACTGGAGTGGTGCAGAAATTAGTTCTTAACTTGAAAATAAGTTAGCATTTTTGCACTTCCAAGCTTCCTTATCTGTAAGTGAATGGTTTTTTGAATGGGTTTTTAGTTAGAGGCCGGAAATAAGGTCTGTGGTTAACGCAAGCCAACAAGATTTTCATGTTTTTCTCTACTCTCCGGTTATGAAATGAAGTCATGAGACCGTTAACTATTTACTTCCGGCAAGTATCATAAACGTGTTTGTGAAAAATATTGTAATCTGCAAAATCCAATGGAAAAATCCCATTTCTTTTTGTCAAGATAACCCTTGCGATTCTAACTATTCGGTTAGCCCACATAAGGAACTCATCACTGCACCACTCTATAGGACAGCACCTTACATTTGATCAAGTTTGGTTGTTTTTTGATGAAGGTCAGATCATAATTTTAGCCAGGAAGAAAACATCTGAGGACTTGTGGTTGGTTCCTTTGAAATTCTCTGTGATTTTCTGTCTGGCTTTTTATGTGTTTTATGTGTCTGTGGCTGAATTTCTGTTCATTGATGTGCATTTGTCTGGCTGGGTACAGACGGAAATGCATATCCATATTTAACCCCCAGAACACTTTCTCTCTCACACACGTCAGTGAATAATTAATAAGGACTGATATTATTTCATACTCACGACTGCATAAGACCCTAGTGAGAAGAGTACAATATTCTGAGAAGTATATTAAAGCGTTGTGCATGGGAATGTTTGTCTGTGTTTTTGCTTTAGTGTGCAAGTTCAATACCATCTTATTAGCAGTCTATTTCCTCCTGGCGTTTGTGGATTTCCCTCGAGGCGTGATTCCCTCCCCTTTTGCCTTTCGTCAACATTACCAGGGGAACTCGCCCATGGATAGATGCGAAGTCAGACTCGAGCAGGGGAAAGACCCATTCACACATTTACGGATGACTGTGCTCACCCCCTCCACCCTAACAGCCTTTATTGGCATTACTGGCAGTTACCGGGGCAACATGGTTTCAGCCCCATTACAGCCTGAACACCTCACTGCTGTTATTTATGACCTCGCCTTACTTTACTGCCCTTTTTTTTCCAACACTTTAAGCCTCAGCACAACCACTTGCAGGTCAGCTACTGCTCATTATATCTAGTGTGTGTTGCTACTTAAGTGATTCTTATTCTGATTACAGTCTATAACGCAAGTCTAGACACTGACACAGAGTAAAGTCACACACACACAACATGCAGGTGTCAGAGTTTGAATAGGAAACATAGAGAAATAATTATGAGCCCAGACCGAGTTTGTTTTTACAGATAATATGACAAATATTGAAGAAATAGACTTTTTTTACAGACTGTTTTTCACTCCTTTTCTGTACTCACCTACTTTGTTATTTATTAAGCTTTTTTAACTGTATATAAAATGTAATAATGAAAAATAGGTTCATGCATACTGCTTAAAATTCCCACTTCCTTTATATTAACTAAACCATTAACCAATGAGCATGTCTTGTTTTCTGTCTTCCCTTTTACCCGCTTGCACTCAGTGGCTTAAGGCCAAGGTAAGATATAGTTATGTTTATCTTCTTGTGTTAGTCATGATAAAACTCCTGCTAGTCTTTCATTTATAAAAAAATAAACAATTATATAAAATGTTAAAAACACGAGTTAAGGTTTCATGGAACAAATATGATTCCAGAAAAGGGTAATTTATTACAAGGAAACAAAGCATATGATTATACAGAATCTCTATTTTTCCCATTTAACTTTAACACGGTCACAAACTTGATGTGAACATTTACCATAAGTGTACTATAATTTCAACATTTGAAGTTATTAATCTTTACAGATTTCTATGTCCTTTTTATATTTTCATCTATATACCAATTTACATCCTATTTTCCATGTACAATTTCTCCGTGATACTCTTGTAACACAAATTCAAGTTTGGCTAGCTAGGCCATTAAAGGTTTAAGTGACTCCTCTTACAGTGATTTAATCATTGGCATGGTAAACAAGGATGACAGCCGCTATGATTATACAATATCAATGTTTTAACTTGTCTTTGCTCCTCTAGCAACATGGGAACAATGCAGCAGGACGAGGAGGGACACTTTCCAGGACCACCCCACCCACACAGAAACCCCCGAGCCCCCCCATGGCTGGTCGTGGTACACTAGGGTAAGAACATACAGCTAGCTAGGGGCAGGCAGTACCTCAGTCTTGAGGGACTTGGTTTGGGAACTGGATGGTCATAGGATGATCACCAGATGGTCACAGGTCGTGTTTTGGGTTCATGTCCCTGTTCTGATGGGAACAAATGTTTTCACCTGCCTAGGTGTCCTTGAGCAAGGCACCAAATCCCAAGTACTCCAGGGTGTCAACTATGGCAGCCAATTAACTCTAACACCTCTCTAATAAAGTATTTTGGGCCTTATGTGTATTTTTGGCCTAATGTTTGTACTTTTGTGTTTAGTAGATATGTGCAAGAATACTAAATATATTCCTTCACATAACGAAACATTTGTTATTTAGTTCTTCTTCATTCTACCTCTTATAAATTATGTTAATACTGTCAGTTTAAGACAATTCTTACATTTCACAATGGTTGTTTATAACACCAGGACCACCTGACCATGGTTCCATAAACAGTGTCTGTAAAAGCCAGAAGTGGACCCTTTCAACTCATGGAAACATTGAGAATAAACGGTGTCCTCTTTGGCTCTGTTTATATCTGTTTCCAGGCGTAACACTCCCTACAAGACCCTGGAGCCAGTAAAGCCTCCAGTGGTGCCCAACGACTACATGACGAGCCCCGCCAGACTGGGCAACCAGAACAGCCCTGCACGCACAGCCTCGCTCAACCAGAGGCCCAGGACCCACAGGTAGCACACACACTCTGTCCTTATACCTGCCTTTAACACAGAGTTAATGTACCTGGGAAAAAACATTTCATCTTATTATCACTAGGTATTTGGACAACTTTCTACTCTGATGAAAGCAACGCCATACATGCCAATAAGTGAATATCAGGGATGTAATGCAACTTATTACATTGGCTTAACTACTGCATTTAGGTAACATGGTTATTTTCAATTATTGACTTGATTATTGTCTTTTCATGTCATCGTATACCTCTTAGAAGACGCTTTTATCCAAAGCAACTTACATACACTTCAATACAGTAGTCATGCCTACGGAAGCAATTTAGAGTTAAGTAACTTGGCCAAGAACACTTTGAACTAGAGAATGCAATTCCTGAAGAAATTGCTAGTGGGAATGCTTTATGCTGAAAAGCTGACGCTGAATTGCTATGCTGAAATGTAATGTGTAAGAAGAAAGTGAAGAATTTAGATTGAAATGATACATGAACACTGGGGGCTTGAATGTGTGATGAGAGAAGAAAAGAAAGTAAAAAGGCTTGGAAAAGCAGCAGAATATTTGAACTGCAAACTTTAGAACTAACTTGATGGCGAATGATCTGTCGCCATGGCAACGGCATTTGATGACACCCCATAATACGCTTAGATGTGTTGATGGCTGCATCGTTACCAAACCTGTGAAGTTTTGGGCCATTTCGAGCATTTGAACTGAAGTTGTGAGAAAACTGTGTTTCATAGTGAGCATTGTGTTGCCAAGGCAACGGCATTTGAAGAAATATTAAAACTGTCAAATAGATGTCTTCACGGCTGGACTGTTAGCACACATGTGAAGTTTGAGCACTTTTTGACCATTTTCATAGGAGTTATAGCAATATTGTGTTTTACGGCGAGGGATGCATTGCCATGGCAACAGCTTTTGAGGAAAACTCACTAATGGCACATAGACATGTTGAAGGCTTGACCATTAACCATTATCTGAAGTCTGCTGCTCTGAGCATGTCAGTTGGAGTTATGACATCATCGTGTTCCATGACACAGGTGTTTATATTTGAGCTAACGACGTGTCCAGAGATCAAAGGTTTCCATGGTGATGTGCAGTAATCAGTGAGAGGAGAGCATTTGCATTGTTCTGAATGAGAGATAAACCTCTTACATGTGAACGTTTTGTTGAAGAACCGTAACATATCGGTGACATTTCAAAGCGTGAAGCATCTCAAGAACTCTGAGCATCTGAAGTGTGCTTTTTGTGTACTTTCGGGTTAATAATGTGGCCTTTTTGGCAGATTAACTAAAGGTGTGCGGCTGCTGTGGTGGGGAAAGATGAGGCTGAACTTACAATGGGGTTTAATGGAGACATGTTGAAAGTTTTTGTCACTTCATGCCCTCAAGAGGCATTTTGTTTAATTTTTTTGCTTAATCTTTTTTCATTTTTCAAGCTACGAGATGTTTTCCTACATTTCTCATGAAAAATTATTATCAGGGTTTGCGAATTATGGCAGGTTTAAAAAAATATATGAAGGCGAATTTCATGCTGTCCTCCACTCTAGCTGTGACATCACGCACTCTAGCCTTAACGAGCTGCGCAATACACACTAATGTTAAAATCTGAAGAAGGCCTCTTTACCAAGGTCTGAACAATGTTTAATATCTCTAAAAGTATGAATCTGATTTAAAAGTTGTTTAATATGAATAATGTCAATGTGTAACATTTTAAAGTTGGAATGAGGTTTCTGAGTGAAAGTATGAAGGAGCAGTTAGCAGTTGAAGTTGCATGAAGATTGTTCAAGTCTGAAGAGTTTCTCCATTGACTCCTATGTTAAAAATTTGATGAATTATGGGATGTATCTCTGGAATTATGAAAGTTATGAATGAGAAAAGTAATAGCCATCGATTCCCGACCGAGCTGAACGTTTTGATGTTTGAACAGAGTTTCTGCAATGTGGAATGTGGGAGAAGAAGAGGTACAAAATAACCCGGCAGAATAATAAAGAATTTCGTGCGTCGAAGAACAGATAGTGGGAATGCTGTATCAGCATTCCCACTAAATAAACTACCAGGCCATTCTACACCCTGCATTTGCAAACTATCCCACAGCTGTTTTCAATAATGCCTTACTATTAATTAGGGATAAACGTCCCTAAAAATGCAAATTACTCCATTGCACATATTATATCTTAAGGGATTTTATTGTGAAAGCATAGTTTTTTTCTTGTATCTGTATTGCTTGTATGATAAATACACTAATATGTAACTCAAAAGCATCATAAAAAAAAAAAATTGCATTTAAAGGCAAAGTGTAATTACTCCCGCAGTTTTAGTTTTTGGGTTTCGAATTTGATTCCTCCAAACAAGCTTTGGCTCTCGTGGTGTTTTTGTTACACTGTGTAACTGCAAATGTGACTCCCAGATCTGTGCCCAGTACTCATGTGTGAATGTGCCAGACGGTGCATTCACAGGAACTGCAAATCTGTTGCCACAGTGACAAGAGTACGAGACAGAATGACATATGAGAGAGTAATGGTATTATGTATAACACTGTCATGTAATTAGGTTTGTGTCGCACATAATGATCACCACATTGACTCTTCTTAAATGTGTCTTTCTCCCTGCAGTGGCAGCAGTGGTGGCAGTGGGGGCAGGGAGAACAGTGGAAGCAGTTTAGTCGGTATCCCTATAGCAGTTCCCACCCCCTCCCCTCCCAGTATGGGGCAAGGTGAGTCCCAGCAGCCAGACACATTCATTTGTCCTCTAATGGCCTCAGTTGTCCACTCTGGTCTATTCTTGTCCTGAGCATTTTCTCTCACTCGAACATGATCTCATTTATCAGGTCAAACAGAAGGGAATCAATTCTGGACTGACAACACTATTAATAATACAATAAAATGTCATACAAATGTACCTTTATAAAATATTTAATTAGTAAAGACATTCATTTAGGGAATTCAGGTCGATAGATTATAGGCAGATAATAGCACATTTATGCTTTTGTTGTTGTTGTTGTTGTTGTTGTTATTATAAGTAGTGTTAGTATTATTATAGCCGATAAATGTTAGCTATTAGCTGTCATGGGCAAACAAGTATATTATCTCAACACAATAACAGTTTGCAAATCAAGGTTTTTTAATGTATTTAAAGAAAAAGAACAAACATTTGAAGAGTCAAAACTGTTCCTTATGTTTGTTCTTAAAAGTTAGATTTGCTTAGTAGTATTAAATCATCCATCTTTGTTAACTACATCTTACTATCAGTAGTGCATTAACTAAGTTATTAGATACAAAAAAACGTGTTATCTTATCTGTATCAACCATGAGAAAGAGGCTGGAAAACATTTCTTAATCTTTATATTTATGTAACTCCTTGAAATATGGACTGAATTTGCCTTAACTTAATGTGTACCCTTTGCAGGAAGATAAGGAAGAAAATTAGAGCAGTGCATAAATGTTTTTTATTCAATTGTTTTTTGTTCATTTTTTGATCTCTTAAGCCCTGTAGTGTTTGCAACCTGAATGTAAATGCTCTTATCATTCCAGCAGCAGCTTATTATTTTACTCACAGTCTGCATGGAAATAAACTGAAAATGTATGTGCAAACTACTGATAACCTTCTAAGTAAGTCGGCACTTAAAACGACTTATCATAATGAGGTTTTTTTAACGTCCTCTCCTGCAGTGGTGACATCCTCGGCCTTAGTGCCTCAGGGCCCCGGCCTGGGCCCCATTCCAATGTCCCAGTTCGGCACCATCTCCCGCCAAATTTCCCGCCACAGCTCCTCCACCACCTCCTCGGCCTCCATGGTGTCGGCCACCGGCACTTATCGCCGTGCACCATCCGTCTCCTCCCAGCAGCCCCACATCAACGGGGGCCCCGCCTACCCTCAGAATCCAGGTAACTAGGATTAAATACCTTCTTTCTTCATGTATGTATTAAATGGTCTGCAGATGGTTGTATTTTGGAATAGTTCTATCTATCTAATTTGATAAAACTATGGATGGTCAATGTGTCGTTATTATATAGATATAGTGATATGAGTCTTATTATCATCTTAAAATGTTGATATCCAAATTTCGCATTAAGTGTAATTTTTTTTTTAACTTATTTTAACTCATTGGTTGTTTTTTTTATCTCTTGTTTTGTTAAGCACTTTGGGCTGCACAAAATGTGCTTTACAAATAAAGTTATTATTATCATTATTATTACAAATAATAATGTTATAAAGTCCATTCTTGGCATCTTTCAGTTTCACTCCACTGCTTAAATCTCAATCTCTGGATCTAAAAGATATTGCATGGGGCTAGCTCTTCCAGAAGCTAATGAAAAATAATTATGAGCCATAATTAATGAAGTTGGGGTTGCTGAACCCTCCTCCCCTCAGCACTGCCTGCAGAGTCTTTCATTAGCATCTGTAATTGAGAAATGACATTATCACTTTCGGCAGCTGCAGAAGGCTTCTTGTTCGGGAGAGACAGGCATGCAGGAGACACATAAATAGCTGCTAGACAAGGGGAAACCCAGGACACGGGCATATTTTCTGTCAGAATTTATTTTGGCAGGCATCACTCTGAGACATTCTCCTCTAATGGCTTCTCCCTCTCAAAGGAGAAGCGTCTTGCCTGGCACAGAAAGAAGAGGCTTTGTCTGAGAGTAGACAATAATGCAGAGGACTTTAACTAGGACAGCAAGTTATCTCTGTGATGTCTACTCATTGAAAATGTATCCAAAGAGCCAAGATATGTTTTGGGTTAGGAGTTGTTACAACACAAACGGGTAGTTCTGGTACACGAGGGAGCTCATTGATGGATGGATGGATGTGGCTCTGCGTTGAGAGCAGGCTGGAATAATAAGACATTACTGCCCAGCCAGATTAGAGACGCCCTTCCATGACGTGTGATTTATGAGTCAGACCTGCCGTGTGTGTGTGTGACGTCATGTCTTTGAGCGAGGACAGCTGTGTTTCTCTTTGTTTGTCTGTTCTAAGGCTGGGCGATGGAGTGGTGCAGTGATGAAACATTTTTGTAGGCCAAATTGGAAGTTAGCATTGCAAGGTATCCCGCAAAAAGCAATGAGATTTTTCCATTTCCGAATATTGCAGGTAATAAGATCAGTGGCAAACACAGGTTTGTGTTACCTAGATGTTTTTTTCAGCATGGCAATCTCATGATCTTTGAAGCATAAATGTAATCCCCAGAAGTCAAAAGCTAATGTTAGGCTATAAACAAAATACATCACTGCTGCACGTGAAAACCGCTAAGCTAAAGGCAGCTAATATTTAGCATGACAACGCTAATTATTCTAATTTAGTCACTGGTCGGCCACTGACATTTTTACATAAACCTGAAAACTAAAACACCTTAAAAAAAACGTTGACTTTCAAACCAAAAAAACAGAAACTGTAAAAAGCTAACTCATTTCATGGTTTTAGAACTCATTCCTGAACACAACTGCAGAGCTGAAAACATTGCAAACAGACTAAGGTCTACAACACCCAGTTGTCTTGTGTATTTGTGAATGAAGCACCATCTCATGGTTAAATCCTGTAATTGAACAAATGGGGAAATTTGGCAACGCCCCCAGCCACTGGGATCCGCTGGGTTTTCGGTTGTAATCCGCTGGGTGGAGTCCTATCTGGAGTGCTACATCTGTATAACAAATATCGATATGGTGATAGGAGGCTAGATATCGTCTTAGATATTGGGTTTGTGTGGTTCAACTTTACAACTTGTTCTACATTACCTGTTTTATAATCTGCTTTTCCCACTAACTAAGTCATTAAATCCACATTGCCGGTAATTATTAATAAACAGTGTTATTATGTTATTATTTTGGGGAAAAAACGAATATTCATTCCTGGAATATTGCAGCGGTATTGAGGTATTTGGTTAAAAATTGAAAATAGTGATACTTCATTTTTCATATAGCATTACATCAGATTACCAGAGCTTTACCTGGAAATGCTTTTTTCCCCTTAAAAGATCACATGTTTCTGCTTTGTTATTCCTACCACACACCTACTAAGCTGTCACCTTGCTTTGCAGTCTTTTCACTGCAGCAGACACCTATTACTAGCAAAAGCTTTTTGCTTTTGACATAAAAAACGGATGCTGATGAGGTGGATTCTCAGACGGAGATGAGATGAATGCCTCATTAGCCCAGCTTGAAGAAGGCATCACAAAAGAACACTGATTGGAAATGTGTAAATGAGTTGCTCAGCAATGCTTCCTGCACTGTTTCGCTCACTCACAAGCTTTTTTTGTCTTTTTTCATACTCATTTCTATCCCCATTCCCTGTTTGGACTTGATCTCTTCTCTATAATGTCTATTTGCTCTATCCCTCCATCGCTCTCTGTCTCTCTGCTGCTTTGTTGCTGCTCCAGTGTCTGTGGCTCCTCCACCTCCTCCTCCCATGGTGCAGCTGACCCCACAGATCCCTCTGACCGGCTTTGTGGCCAGAATGCAGGAGAGCAGTAAGTAGAAATAAATCCATACGGAGAACATGTGCATGCACTTAGAGATATGCATGCAGATATATGCACACTCACTGGTGGAAAATAACTGCTGTGCATTTCAGGAAATCTCATAATGCTTCCATAAAGAAAATCACATAGTTTACACTTCACACAATTTCAGGATAAAATAAGCAAATTCACAAGAAACGTATTGTGGATGCTTATAGCACTATGCATTGAATAAGTCGTATAAATTATATTATATATAGGCATGTTTGAGCTCTCTTACTACTGAGAGCTCAAACATGCCTATAAAGTTTTGCAGCCAAGTGCAATTTTTACCCTTTTTTATTCTAATGGGATTATGCAAGTGGAACACACAAGTAAGCAAAACAACTGCAAAGAGATCACCATATATGTTTTCAGACTCAGAGCACAGGATTTGACTAAGAGGTGCAGCGGCATTCTTCAAAAGTTCAGTAAATGAGTTTGAAATAGAAGGGATACAATTTAAAAAAAATCCCCCTCTGTCCGTGCTGTTGGTATTTTTATTTAAAGAGCCCTTTTCAAGCCAAATTCAAGTGCTTTCCAAGGTTAATAAATCCAAAACACATAAGCAATACTTTTGTGACAATTGCAAGTGTAAAATAACTTCATCACAGTAGATTGCATAATTAAAAGCGTGACTTCCCTTACTAAGGTGCCAAAGTTACCTCAAACTCTCCGGAGACGCTTATCATTTCTGCGTGTTGCAATTAGTGAGAATTGTGCTGTTTCTGAAATGAGGCTCATTTCCATAGAAAGGGGTGAGTTTTGTATTCAATATTTGCACATGACCTGTTTTTAGTGAACGCAAAAAGCACAGGAGATCCAACATGCTTTTCACTTGGCGGCGCAGTCAGGGTTGCATTTCCCCCTTTGCAGGTGCTTTGAAAATAATTCATTTTTTGTCTCATTAGTAAAGGTTAACGGCCACACATGTGTAATCCTTTCTTGAATTCGCCCTTTAATGTATTATATTTCCTCAAAATCAAGTTTTTTTACTGACCATAAAGTGAAAATAATAAATACATGCACATTCGTAAAAAAAGGTGATGGAGACATTTATCATCATCAAAGAGTTTCCTTTCAACCCCTCTTATCAGAGCTCTGAACACACTGCCTCACTTTCACATCTTCTCTGTGGCTCGCTACACTCGGCACACCTTCTCTCGCACTGTATTTCGGGGTCGAGTGGGAGCTCACGGCACTCTGACGACTGTCTGTTGCCATGGCGATGGATCACTAAAAGCTGTCCTCTCTGTCACTGAGGAGAGAAAATGTGACCTGATGCCGTGTCCTGATTCTCTCCCCCCCCCCCCTCCCCCCCTCTAACTGTCTGTAGACGTCTGGTCAAACGTAGTGCAGTGCAAAAATGTCAAAATATGAAGCTATCTAACAATGGATAACACTCACCAAAAGGTACCAACACACGCTTATCAAATTGTTTTTTAAATAGAGGATGTCTTTGTAATTGTAATTTTCTATGATTCAATGTATTTCTCGGTATTGGTTAGTATTTAATTAAATAAAGTCCTTTCCGACTACAATTTGCCCAGACCTTAATGGGGTAATGGATGGACTAATAAAATGCCAGACAGCTCTTGTTATGTATTTTAGCATCTTCAGCGTTAAACAGATTTAAAGTCAGTTGTTAGACCATCGGTAAAAAAGGGTTTAGAATCGAAGGGATGCATTCAATTCTGGTGCAGTCTGTTTAATTCAAGAGCAGGCTTATGAATGAGTTAGTTAAGAGGTGTCGTTTGTGTTTTATTACTGGACTCACAAGCTGACATGTTTAAAGACTGGAGCACCAGAGGGAGGGTCAGAACCGAGTCAAGCTTTTCAAATCCCACTTGATATAGCACTTGTAATTGTGTGAACAAACCTTTATCCTTCAGACACAGAGACACCCTGCATGTATGAGTAAATACACACATCAAGGGAATATTCAGGGTGTTTTTTTTCTGCTTAAAACACCACTGCTAATACTTTTGGGGGGAACTGAAATACAAATGATACAAGTTTGGGAATGTCTGAACAGGAGGCCATAGTAAAAGAGGAAATTGGGTTTTGAGTTGCACCATTTAATATCAAATCAAATCAAAAAATATATAAAAAATGTTGCAGCTAAAGATTCAACTGGCAATAAAAAAGATAAAATCAAATAAAATATTCATCTTAACATATGTAAAGTAAAAAAGATAAAATACAAAAATTAAATATTTAAAAATGTGAAGAAATTAAAACATCCCCTACGGTACAATAGTTAAAAAAAACATTATTTCTATTAAAAAGGTACACTTTTTTTATTATATAGTGGGGAGAAGCTTTTAACCAGCAGTTTGACCTATTACTCACCCATGTTATCTTGAATTCTTAAATTATTGTCTTGCATGCCTCCAGAATTGAATGAGGAATAAAGTCTTTATATAGTGGTGTGTAAATAGGGGCTGCTTTAAACAACAGCAAAAGTATATCAAAACATCTGATCACAAACCTTCAGACTTTTCTCAGTTTTTTGATGTATTTCTCACCTTGAAGAAATGCGAGAGAAACAAAGCTTCTTAAAGAATTCAAGGTATATATATATATATACATATATGCAAATAAATGAACGATGAGTGTTGGACTCAATGACCTCAGTATTTTTTTAAATCCTGTCCATGTCCTCTCAGTTATAGCAGCAGGAGTAGAAGTAGTAGTAGCATCATGTAGTGATGGTATTAGTAGTAGCTGTAGGAGGACTGCGGTAAAGACGAAGAAGTGTCCTACGCTGCCCTCTAGTGGACAAATAAAAGTCCACAGTAACAGGGTTCATCAAGTTTTCTGTCCGTTGACATGATAGATTTCAATATAGACAAATATTTTACAATATGTATGCTACTTTAAAGTCTAGAACATTATTTGACTTATATTAGTTCTTACTGACACATAATACTCATTGTATAAATAAATAAAAGATTCTCCATCTCTGCTCTCTGTCCTATTTCAGTAACAGACAGCCCCGCCCCGCCTCCTCCGCCTCCCCCAGAGGATATTGTGGGTGTGTTTGAAGAGCGCTCTCCCCCTCCTCCTCCCCCACCTGCGGACTATGAGGACGAGGATGCAGCGGTGGTTAATTACAGCGACCCCTACGCTGACGGAGACCCCCACTGGGCCCCCAAGATTTATTTAGAGAAAGGTAAATGACTTTTAAAGAGACTTTTATTTTTCCTCCTCTTCATTAAAAACACTTCAAATCTTAAAGTTTAATTTGGTGACAATGATCATTTGTTTTTATCATATTTTTATCATATCATATTTGCTAAAATTGTCACCTAATGAAACAAAAAGTAAATGTCTGTTAGTCTTCCTCTTGAAAGTGCTTTTAATGTCACAGTTTACCATATCCGCCACTGCATCAAACCACTTCTGTTTGTTTGGATTTGTTCCCAGTTGTGGCCATCTATGACTACAGCAAGGACAAGGAGGATGAGCTGTCCTTCATGGAAGGGGCCATCATCTACATAATCAAGAAAAACGATGACGGCTGGTACGAAGGCGTCGCTAACGGCGTCACCGGACTCTTCCCAGGAAACTACGTTGAGTCGATCATGCACTATGCTGACTAAAAAAAATACAACACAGTTTTGAAAGGAGGTTAAAATGAACTTTAGATGTACTGCACTTCATACAGCCCCCATTTTGAATGAAGTGCCATTGTGGATTTTCAAATGGTTTTCTTTTTGGGGGGTTTGTGCTTGCACAGTTTTGTTATACTCCCAAAAAAAAAAAGTGTCGCACAATGAAGGAGCTAAAGCTTCGGACCAGGGTCTGTTAGTTTACACTGTTCATGAAAGGGAGGAGATTAAGGCCTTTCAGATACCACTGTTACATCTCTGGTGGTCTGTAGCAGTTTAAAGGGGACATATCATGCTCGTTTTCAAGTTCATTAATGTACTTTGGGTTTCTAGTAGAACATGTTTACATGCTTTAATGTTCGAGAAACACATTTTTTTCTTCATACAGCCTGTGTAAAGATACCTGAATTCACCATCTGTCCGGAACACCCCGTTTTGGCGCCTGTTTCTTTAAGCTTCCTTCCCGAAAAAGCCAGTCTGCTCTGATTGGCTTGCGGGAAAATATTGTAATGGTAGTTCTCAAGCCAGTGTGGATGGGGGTTGGTTTTTTCTAATGAGCATGAATGTGAAAGTTAGTTGATTGGCACTGATAAAGCTTTTCATGATATGTCCCCTTTAGAATTCACATTTTGCCTCAAAAGAAATTACATGATTTAAAAAAATTGCAAGTTAATTTAGATTTAGTGTTAATTTGCAGCCAACATTTTCAGTATTTAGAGTATGCAGTAGATCCAGACAGTGAAGTGTTGCTAGGATTCCATGAATAGATGAGGCAGCATCGCATCTTTAGGATAAAATGCCGCGCATATGCTCCTACCCCTTTATTTGCACTGTAGACCAGCAGACCAACCCTTCCCTTCCTTAAAAAAACATCCATCTTACCTTAAAAAAAACACCCGAAAAAGGACAAACAGACATCAACAAGTGCATTAGGACACCACTGAATGTTCAATAGAGAACTGCAGTGACGCGTCCTAAAACCCGGAAGTAAACTTCTTCCGGTTCCATCGTCAAAAAACAATGCAATTTCTCCATAGGGTTTTGGAAAATAGCTCAAAATAAGGTCTGTGGTTGAAACACATTTAAGAGAGGGATCACGTTTTGTTCAGCCAGATAATCTCCACATATCTACGCTACTTTTATAATTTTCGAATCATAAATCTAGTCGCCAGAAGCAAAATGCTAACGTTATGCTATAAAGGAACTACAAGCTAGAACGGCAGGGTCGCACTACTCAACGTCACGCCAACTTAAGATCGCCAAACAAAAACGACTATAAATGATGATGGTCAGATAAAGATATATATACTAAAGATACTAAAGATACTACAGATACTTAAGATAGGCATATACTCTCTTTCAAGCAGAACACAGGGGGAAAGAAATTTAGCGGGAGTGTTTACGTAATCGGCGTAATGACGTACAACGGCCTCGACCATTTCTGTAGTCCACTAATGCCACTTGTTAACAACCATCGTTTTTCCGACACGTAAACTCTTCAGAAATCACCAGCGGGGTCACTGCTGATGTATTTAATGTGGTAGAACAAAACGTGATCTATCTCTTAATTTTGTGTCAAACACAGACCTTATTTGGAGCTATTTTCCAAAACCCTATGGAGAAATTGCATTGCTTTTTGACGAAGGAACCGGAAGTGGTAAAAATGCTAACTTACTTCCGGGTTGTAGGACGCGTCACTGCGGTTCTCTATGCCGTCGATGTCCGAATCACAAGATTTTTAAGGTGGAACAAAAGCAACCTCGTGTTGTGTACTTACTATGCTCTGTGTCAATGGGGATGCTGTTAAAAACTGAGTGTATAGAATGCATTACAAAAAAAAAGACAACAGTTTCTTGTTTCTGTTCTCTAACTTGTATATAAACTGTAACGTGAGAAGCTGCCAATAACAGTACATTTGTCACTTAGTGTGTTTTCACCTGTTTCCATCCGTGCAGGTGATGCCAAGATTGGATGCCATTTACATTTTTTATTTAACTTGAATATAAATTCTATTCATCACTCAGTGCCATTTTTTACTTTATCGTGGCAAAGTGGCCGTGTATAAACAGTTATTTTTCTATGTTCCGTCACACCTATATCCTTTTGGTCACTTATTCGGTGATGCTGTCCAGCTACTGTAGCAGAGCTTCTAAACACGAAGCAAAGGAAGGACTAAACTGTTTGTTTTCAAGTTTGTTTCCCATTGCGTTTGAATAGCTGCACTGATCAGGTTAACCGTGATGACTTCATGATTTCCGGCATTGCAAGAGTTGCTTACAGAAGTATCGGCTAACCTTTACATGAGTGGTTTCTGGTGAGGGGCTTTACATTGGTGCTCAAAAACCATTATCACCAACACAAACAACCTCAAACCGAGACTTCTCTACACACTGTAAAAACGTAACAAGTGATGTTAGCATAATTTCTTCGTTCGAAAAGGTAAACATCCATCAGATTTGATTGTAATCGTCTTCAATCACCTCTAGTGAATGTAGGCAACCGAGCAGTAATGCAAAACAAAAGTTTGTTTTTGTCAATGTACACCCAGAAACAGATACAAGTCTGCGCTACAAATGAATGACACTTGCTAAACGCAGTGAATTGCAATCCAGAGGTCTTACAAACAGTGCCGATATGAAGACTTCTGTGCTGGTTTCTACTACTTTTTAAAAGTAAACTGCCTGCTCTTACAAAGTGATTGTTGTTGCAAGTAAAACCCGCCGTCATATATCATCAAAGCTATTGTTATTTTTTAATACATGTTTGTAACAAGCCACATAAACAAACATAATCATGTACTATGGGAATAACGGGCATTGAAGACACTTTTATTTTGAAATGGATACAGACAAACCAAAATACTTCAGTATTCATTGGGCCTTTGTGCATGAAAGTATCTAAACGTCGTAACAGTGAATGATTTGCCACTACATCCCATTATGATTGTATTTATTCCATCATGAGGTCAGTTTTTGTGAAAACTTTTCTATCTAATGTATTTCTAGCTTTGCATTCAACTTGTTTTTGTGTCTGAGACTGCTGAGGAAGGTTTGGATATAGCAGTTTGTATGTAAAGGATTAATTTATACTTTTTTCATAGAGAAATCATGAGACAACCACTGACGTGCAGAACTTTGTAATGTTTACCACTTAAAGTTTCGCATTTCAGGGCATCACAGGTCAAGGCGCATTTCTTTGATGTGTGTTTTCTTAATGATGAAACGTAGGGTGGGGGGGAATCTGTAACTTCAATGTTCATGGGAACAGAATCCAATATTTGTCTTCTCTCAGTTTGTACATAGGATGTGTTCATTGAAATGTATGTACAGTCTTTTTGTAATAAACAGCTCATTGAAACAATGAACAAAACTAGGTTTGGAGTGTGTCGTAAATGTGCGAAAAAGGTATTACTTGCAAAACCATACAAATAAATATCCTCATACATATGGTAATAAATTAAATCTGTTCTTTTGCATTATGACATGTAAGGTTACTCCTATGTGCATTACAGAAACGTGATATTATTGGCACCAAGTTAACAATTTTTCCGGATTTGTGTTTTCCAATCAATTAATCCAGGCTAACTGAAGGACACCTTAAACTTCTAGTCCAGGAGGTGGAGGAGGGATGAAGTCAGGCGGTGCCTCGTGTGGGTAGTCTTCAACATTTGTAGTTTGGGGTGGAGCCTGTTGCGTGTTGACCTGTGAGTTATATCTGTCTGTAGAGACAATCGAGTGAGTGTTATTCTATATTTAAATTATACTGCTTTCCTACAGTTTTCTCCCTGGCTGATCAAAAGCACCAGTAACATTTTAGTCTTAAAGGGATAGTGTGTATAATTCGGCAAGCAAAGAAAGCAATGAAATTGAGTGAGATGCCAGCCTAACGGCAGTTTCTAGAGCTTGTTTGATAAATACGGTGGCTTTGAGGTAACGTAAAAATGTTAAGTGCCTTATCTAGGGCCGGAAATTGGTTTGTCCATTCTGGGCTGCTGTTGAATTGGTTTAAACATGGTGGTGCAACATTGTGGACCCACTCTCTATGTACATATAAATAGCTTACTCTAATTTAACAAAAAACAAAGATTCTTAGTTTTAAGAGATTTGGTCAGGGTACAACTGGAGCAAAGGGGACCCAAATGCAGGAGACAGACACTTAACCTTTATTCCTTTACCTTTATGCAAGACAAGGCAAGGCACACATCATTTTACAAGCTTTGAAATACGAGCTTCCAACAAGACTAACAGAAGAGAGGACCAAAATACAAGCAGAACTAATCACATAGACAAGACACAGCTGGAGAGGGCAGGCAGAAAAAGGGCAGCATGGTGATTACACACAGGTGGAAAGAATCAGGGCGGGGCAGACAATCACAAAAAGGCGGGAAACACAAGGACAGGAAGCAAAACCAGAAATGACAAGGGGAGAAAACGTTTTTTTTTTAAAAACATAATGATATATATTACATTTCATTTCTGCTAATACCATACACTGGCCCTTTAAATACATCAAATTCTCTGAATGTTGGGTTTATTGTTTTTAGATTTAAGAATAAATACCATGCATGCACATTTTTTATTTTTAGGTTGAGTTCCAAATAGCTTATGTTGTCATACCTACTTCCGAGGCCTGCTATTGGATGACTCAATGCTTGGAGGAGGGCCTTTGTGAAAGGATATCATTTTTTTTTATTTAACAAGTTGTTAAATGAATAGTAAGTTCAAACAACACTGCGGTTTGAACTTAATATAATAAAACAAACATAAATGTTGCTAAATGTAACTTTTATTTTCTTGATGTAAATTCAGTGATAGGCTAGTGAGTTTTGCGGCCTGCGGACAAGGGTGCCCAGCAACTATTTTATTATCCCGAGAAAAATTCTAAAATGATTAACAATGGGAAAAGCGAGCTAAGTATCGCGGTTCGAAGTCCTATTTTTTTTGTGTTTATCTAGCGGCCCTGTTGTGACGTGTAGACTCACCTTTGTGTGAAGCAGAGGGGTGAGCTCTCTTCATCGCAGCCTGGTAGTTCTTATACAGGGTGGTCCCATACTGAACACACATAGGACACACACATGTTTAAGTCTTTGACAATGTTGCAATCTCTATATTTGCTATTTCTGTGCGTATAATTTTCAAATTTGAAATTGAATGTCATATAGATTTCTAATCTAACTGCCCACATTAAAGTGATTTTTGTTACAGTGTTGAATCTGACCTTGGCTATCCTGATGGAGTTGACCCAAAGCAGCAGTGTGTGCTCATCGTCACAGCACAGGAACTTGATGTAGTCGGACTCTTTCTGGATGCAGGGATGCTGTGAAAGAGACAGAACCGTGATGTTTAAGGGAAATACCATAATTTAGTATTTTACTTCCATAAAATTGTATGACTTGAGGGCATATTAAAAGAAGAATTGTCAAAACTGATGCAACACAGGCCGAGATCTCCCAAATGTCACTCCCAAATATGGATCAAACTGTGGTAACGCTGTGTACTACACTTCCCATAATGCAACTCAGTAGTGTCTTTGGTAGATTCTTCCTTCTTGGTAAATGCTAACGTCCAGCAAACTCTACTGCCCCAGTTTGAAACACAAACTCTCATTTTTAAACGTGTAGCCTAAAGCTAAGATAAACAGGATGACATCACTATGACATAATTGGGGTCATTTTTGTATTTCAAGGAGTGCTCTTTTAAATACAAATGCCTCATTTCTGTTCCGTTTCATGTATTTGTAGTACACATAAAAGCCAGCAGAGGGCAGCTGATACCAAGTTGTTGCTGCACTGAGGGCCTTGGCACATAAATGACAGTTTTTGACTGGGATTGTGGCTCTTGATTAACAAAATCTAATGTGTATAAGTAAACACAATACTATATTTATTAGTATTGGTGAAAGAGGTACTCAGATGTAGCAAATAGCAACAATACATTGTAAAAATACTAAGTTACAAGTAGTCCTGCATACAATATGGTATTTGAGTGAAAGAATAAAAGTATGAGCATCAACACATACTTTAAATACCAAAAAGTAAAAGGTTCTCAATATGTATTTTGGCCGATTTCAGATTCAAATGAATTACATTTGTGTACTATTTATTGATGCATTATGTCTGTTTTCATCCCTTTTAATGTTGCAGATGATAAAAGTGTGGTTTATTTGAATTACTTTATATTCTGCTGGGCAGCTTAATGTTACGATCTTGGAACCACAAGGATAAGGACTCAAATGCACGTGGTAAAGTATAATTGATATACTTTATTTGCACAAAAGGTAACAAAAGGAAATCGCTCACAACGTGAGGAACTAAACTTAACATAAGTTTCAGGAGCAAAAATAGGCTTTGAATCCAAAGCAAACGCTGAAGAGCAGAGTTCTGGCATGAGGACAGGACAAGACGAACTGACAACAAACAGAGGGAAACGGGAATATAAACAGGAGGTAACTGGGAACAGGTGAAACCAATCAGGGGCGGGGCTGGCGTTGATGAGCGCGGGAGAACACATTTTAGGACAAGGAATCAAGGAACCTGAAATGAGACTTGACAAATGAGTGACAAAACAAAACAGGAAGTGAAAGACAATACAAGAATAACAACATGAGACATGACTGACTAACACTTTTGGCAGTGCACAACAGTACCCCCCTCTAGGGCCAACTCCTGATGGCCCAGGCCGATCATAAAAATCCTGGATGAGGGTCTTGTCTACAATAAACCTTGCAGGAACCCAGCACCTATCCTCGAGACCATAACCCTTCCAATCCACCAGGAATTGCTTACCCCGACCCCTATTGCGGACCTCCAGCAGCTTGCGGACCTTGTAAGTTAGACCACCCTCGAAGAACTGGGGCGGTGGAGGGGGCTTGGAGGCGGGAATAAGTGTGCTCTCATACACAGGTTTGAGCTTGCTGACGTGGAATGTAGGATGTACTCTCATGGACCTGGGAAGTCGTAAGCGCACAGAGACAGGATTGATGACTTTAGACAAATCTTGGAGCCAACTTCTTGGAAGCCACCTGAAGTGGTAGGTCCTTGGTGGAAAGCCACACCTTTTGACCCGGACTGTAGAGTGGAGCGGCCCTGCGGTGGACGTCTGCTACAGCCTTCATCCGAGTCGAACTTCTGAGAAGAGATTGGCTTGCTCCAGCCCAAACTCGGCGACAGCGTCTAATCAAGGCATGAGCCGATGGTACCGTAACTTCCCCTTCGTTGGTTGAGAATAGCGGAGGTTGGTAGCCATTGGCACAATGGAAAGGGGAGAGACCCGTGGCCGCCGTGGGAAGAGTATTGTGGGCAAACTCGACCCATGTGAGGTGATCGCTCCAGGTGGTCTGGTTCTGGGAGACGAGACAACGTAGTGTAGTCTCCAGTTCCTGGTTCAGACGCTCCGACTGTCCATTAGATTGAGGGTGGTAACCTGATGACAAGCTGACAGTGGCGCCTATGAGCCTGCAAAACTCCTTCCAGAAAGCGGAAATTAATTGTGGACCCCTGTCGGAAACAATGTAATTTGGGAATCCATGGATCCTGAATATATGGGTCATCATGACCTCTGCGGTACCTTTGGCAGAGGGAAGCTTGGTTAGAGGAATGAAATGAACCATTTTGGAGAATCGATCTACCACTGTCAGGACCGTAGTTTTGCCTCTGGACAATGGGAGACCTGTCACAAAGTCCATAGATATGTGTGACCAGGGACGTTGAGGAATCGGCAGCGGTTGGAGCAGGCCCATCTTGACCTGGGACGAGGTTTTATTTCAGGCACACACCGGACAAGCTGCTACGTACTCCTGCACATCCTTCTTCATGGCTGGCCACCAGAAACGCTGCTTAATCCTGAACATAGTCCTTTTAACTCCAGGGTGGCACGAGAGCACAGACGTGTGGGCCCAGTGGATGACCTTGGAGTGGAAAGACACAGGAACAAAGAGCAGGTTGTTTGGACACTCGCTAGGTGCCGGGTTCAACATATTAGCCTGTTTAACCTCTGACTCTATTTGCCAGGAAAAAGCTCCGACCATACGGTTTAAGGGAAGGATGGTCTTGGGCTCTACAGCAAGTGGTTCTGGGTAATGTTTTTAAAGTAATAACATATGGTATTAAAATTGAAATACCATATAGTAAGTGGTTGTATGATCTTTTAATGCCTATTATATTCATCTATGCAATATTGAACCAGCAGCTACAACTTTGGACTGTATTAAACAAAAAAGTATTTACTGCAGTCCAACTTCTGAATGAACAGAACAGAATTTATCCCTGCTAGCAAACAAGTGTGTGCATTGCATAGACTCTTAATAAAACAATACCACACACACACACTCCACGGTCAACATCACCACAAGCCAACACATTGGCCCAATCCCAAACCACGCCCTACACCCTACCCCTACTACACACTACCCCTCCTTGACGGAGTGAACTCCGTGGAGTGACACTCGCAGCTCAACGAGGCTCCCTCCTGTCAGATGGACGGAGTAAATACAGCGGCAAGCTTTGGGACAAACTCCCCTCTCTCCGGCAGAAACAGGAAATGCCGTAACTGTATGTAACAACGGTTTCAAATCAGAATCTCTTAGACAAAAAATTAAAATGAATAACTAAAATAAAACTCCAAACATCTTTAATTGTGTTTTTTTTAAACCTGATTTTTATAAGCTTCTTAGTTTTTGCAACAGTCTGTAAATATACCCGACTTTATAATAAAATGCACACATTTACCTTTTTCTAGACTAAACACAGGTATACGATCCTAAGTAAAAAAGAAATGAGGTTATCATGAGGTTGTTAACATCGCAATTTATCAGTGGATGTTTGCTGGAACTACTTGTAAACAGCGTGTTTCCTGACGGACACACACAGCGTTGAGACCGGTCAGGTAGAGACCGGTCTCAAGTCAGAACTCAGCACCGATGCAGACTCACTGTTTGAGGGCTTGATAACCCACTCCCCCTCCACACTCGTTGGTTTGGAACAGCACTTAATGTGGCGGACCCTCCGCGCGAACGCGCAAACGTGTAGGGGTAGGGTGTGGTTTGGGATTGGGCCTTAGTTCCACTGTTCTCTCTCTCTCTCGTCTTTATTCATCGACAATGAAAACCGTATGGTACCCCAAGTAAGTGTTGACATACTGCAAGAATTCCTTGAGTGCTCAGAACAGTTTTGAACAGAGACAACACTGACCCTGTTGTGGAGAGACTCTTTGTAAAGAATAAAAAGGGCCTAGCCCTAACCCTGCACAATAACCCTAACGATTTTTTGTTAAATCCGATGATCATTACCAAGTCTGTAATTTTCTCCCAATGCCGAGCGTGATTCGTTGAGCTTACCTTAAGCATGAAGCAGAAGTCGGTGGGAGCTCTGTATTTCAGTTTGAAGTGCTTGGTGTTATAGATGTTGAATTTTTCAAAGTGGACAAAGCAGACAAGATCGCTGGAAGACTATCGGAAAGAGAGAAAAGAAAAAGCTAATATTCAGAATGTCAGGTACAAATCTTATAATGACGAAAGAAATTACAGTTTGGATTTACGTACATGCGTTTTAAATGTGTACAAGATATGGTAATCAACTTCCAAGATCTTTTACCAATAAAAAGCTGCCAATCAGTTTTAAGATGTAGCATATGTTGGAGAAGTTGCATTTCTTGTCATCATTTTGTGAAGAAGTACTTGTTCTCAGCCTCGTTGTGTGGTTGGTATTACAAACAAGACTTCAAAGAAGTGGAGGGCCAATAGTTTTTCTTTCATTTTCAAGGGAGGCAACAATGAAGCTTCAAGTCAAGGGACACATTTGTTTTTTCTTTTGTAAAGCAGTTCAACTTTCCTTCCCTTTTTGGTTTTGAGCAGAGATATTGTGTTCACACAATAAGCCCACACTGACAAAGATGCTGTTTTTTGGAAATCTACAAAGGGAAGCTTCAAGGAAAAGGAAGTAACCCGCAGACCTCTGGCTTCTCTTTTCTTTATCTCTCATGTTCTTTCTCACTTTATCTGGCACCTTTGTCCATTTTTCTTCTTCCATTAGCCAACACTTCCTACTTTATGATCAAAGCTCCATCCCCCTCATCTTCATTAATGACAGTAGCTTTTGTGTACAGTCTTGTCGTTCTGCTGATGATTTTTAATCTGCCTTATTCGGCCATTTCTATCCTTTCCAAATCTTCACCTTCTTCCTCCATGTGGCCTTGGCGTTGGATGATTGCTCCAGCGATTTGCACATCTGCTTAATACTGTTGGCTTCAAAAACCTGACACCATGGACGCACCTCTGATTATTTTCACAATAATGATTAACTTTAATTACCCACCCTTTTGCACACTGATCTTAGATAACTACATGCCACAAATTCTAACTGTTTCTCTGGGTTCATATTGTAAGTTTAGACACCTTACATCTAGCTAAGAATAGTTAGGCTCTTTACTGCCTTGTACCAAAAATGACCTAACCAAATGAGTAATAACCAGTTATACTGTCATGGCAACAGCCCACTAAAAGGCTTTGTGTGTAGGAGGAGGTTTCAACCACACAGGTTGCTAAATAGCTCATCTCTAACCTAAATGTTCTCTCTTGAGCAACAACACATTGGTGTCAACAGTGCACTATGAACATGCCTGCATTTAAAGTGAAATATGATGTAGAATTCTTTAAATGCTCAAACATTTTATTTGTTTAGCCATACCTTTGTCTTTCCCTTGGGTACATAGTAGATGCCTGAGGCCCTGAGCACAAAGTAGCGAGGTTTCCAAACCTTTTTCCCATCTTCTTTGAGGTACAGGGTACCTTCAAGATCAGGAACAATCAGAGTGGAACCTCCAAAGTGCTCCTGCGGGGTCCCGGAATAGAGAAGAACATTAGTAGGTAAGTGTGAGGTACAGCTGCGTGTAGTCTGCTTAACATGACCAGCCATTTTTCAGATAGACCTCAAAGGAAGCATATATAGTGAAAAAGGGGGCCTGATATGGAGCCTTGTGGAAATCCACAGAAAACGGGTGCAGAAGAAAAGGACACACATTTCAATTCTAACAAAGGTTAATTTGTCTTGTAGTGTTAGAGTTCAAGGGCAGTCTTAGTGGGTAGAGTAATTGACTGTGTCAAAGGCAGTAGAGAGATCTAAACTAATTGAAACTGTGTGACTTCTTGAGTCCAAAGATAAGAACAATCATTTTTTCACTCTCGGGAGAACAGACTCAGCGCTATGGTGACTGAAATTGTTCCAATGCACTTCATCCAGAATGTTGGATATTATTGATGGTAATTATTAAGAACAGACGGGTTCAGGTTGGGTTTTATGACAGCTCGTTTAAAGCAAGATGGGACGTAGAAAAAATGACCCTTGAGTTATTTATTATTGATAAATTATATCAACTAGGTCCAAAACCTGTAAAAGTTTTATGAATTTCAACTTTCTCTCGTTTTGTGAAATGACACACATCAACTTGACATATAGTCTCATTAATAAGATGTGAGCATGGTACTGTAACTGACCTGAAGTAAGAGCTGTTTGGCTTGCTCATTAATTTCGCTCGAACATTCTTTCTTCTTTTTCCACATGTAAAATACCTTCAGGGGGAGAAAAGCATGGTTCATTATACCGACTAAGCAGAAGACAGTTTACTAACATTTTTGAAAAGGCAACAGCACTCTTACTCACTTGAGGGTGTGTGAACATCACATACTTCTGAGGTCTTGAGACAAAGTACATTTTGTTTTCACTGAGACGAGTCCACGAAGACAGGGGCTCCACTACGTGTTCGTGGTCTTCAAAGCCTCTTTCTGAAATGTTGAAAACACATGTATATCCTGCCTCTGTGGAGATTATTTTTGGCATTGGTGTGTCTGTGTGTGTTCTTGTTCATCTCACCAATCTGCAGTTCAGGGTTGGTCTCACACAGGCTCCAGTCAATGCTGCAGTCGCAGTGTGTCTTCTCAAACAGCGTGTCCAAAACCTCTCGGACTGTCTGTCTCTCATCCACCATCAGTATTTTGGAGCTGCCGTCACTCATCAGCACTTTTACTATTAACTAGGACAGGCAGCAAACTAAGTACATGTGTCTATCTGACTGAAAAGTGACTTAATACATAAACAGACCTGATCATTTTTACCTTTCTCACTTTGGCTTCTTTCAGCTTTTCCAGTGCCAGTTTAATTTTGTCTGACTTTGTCTGTGGTTCGCTCTGGAAGCATAAAAAGAGGAGGTTATCAGTTGTCCTTTATTCTTTGAAATTACAACTTTGTTTTTCACAAGCAGTGACTGATTCTATAGTTACCGTTTGCAGCCCTCCAGAGGATTCAGCAGAGTTTGAAGGTGGAGGAAGGGCAGATGCTGCTATTTCATTATCTGCATAGCTGCCGGCCTGTTGATATGTGGGGAGGCTACATTCTGAGGTGGTTGATCCTGATGCTAGCTCAGCCATCAGAGCATCCAGGTCATGGTCCTCCAGTTCTTTAAGAGACTCTGTAAGGAGATAAGGAGTTGTGGCCTAAAGGTCAGAGAAGTAAAGGTGCCAGTCAAACTTCCCTTCCTGGTAACCTCACAATGATAACAAAACCTCCGTAGCCAAGCTAGCTGTTTCCCCCTGTTGACAGTCTTTGTGCTAAGCTAGGCGTCTCCTGGCTATGCGTGTCTTTATGATACGCTATGTTTTTTATGTTACGTTATGTTATGTTACGTCATGTTATGTTACGTCATGTTATGTTACGTCATGTTATGTTACGTCATGTTATGTTACGTCATGTTATGTTACGTCATGTTATGTTACGTCATGTCATGTTTCGTCATGTTAGGTTACGTAACATTATGTTACGCTATGTTTAACGTTCTGTTACAGTATGTTATATTATGTTTTTAATGTTACGTTATGTCATGTTACGTCATGTTACGTCATGTTTTGTTACATCATGTTTTGTTACATCATGTTACGTTATGTTACTTTATGTTACTTTATGTTACGTTATGTTGCGTTATGTTATGTTTCGTTGCGTATGTTATGTTGCGTTGCGTTATGTTATGTTGCGTTGCGTTATGTTGCGTTGCGTTATGTTGCGTTATGTTATGTTGCGTTATGTTATGTTGCGTTATGTTATGTTGCGTTATGTTATGTTGCGTTATGTTGCGTTATGTTATGTTGCGTTATGTTATGTTGCGTTATGTTATGTTGCGTTATGTTGCGTTGCGTTATGTTATGTTGCGTTGCGTTATGTTGCGTTGCGTTATGTTGCGTTATGTTATGTTGCGTTATGTTATGTTGCGTTATGTTGCGTTATGTTATGTTGCGTTGCGTTATGTTATGTTGCGTTATGTTGCGTTGCGTTATGTTATGTTGCGTTATGTTATGTTGCGTTATGTTATGTTGCGTTATGTTATGTTGCGTTATGTTATGTTGCGTTATGTTATGTTATGTTGCGTTATGTTATGTTGCGTTATGTTGCGTTGCGTTATGTTATGTTGCGTTATGTTATGTTGCGTTATGTTGCGTTATGTTATGTTGCGTCATGTTATGTTGCGTCATGTTGAGTTGCGTTATGTTATGTTGCGTTATGTTATGTTGCGTTATGTTATGTTGCGTTATGTTATGTTTCGTCATGTCATGTTTCGTCATGTTAGGTTACGTAACATTATGTTACGCTATGTTTAACGTTCTGTTACAGTATGTTATATTATGTTTTTAATGTTACGTTATGTCATGTTACGTCATGTTACGTCATGTTTTGTTACATCATGTTTTGTTACATCATGTTACGTTATGTTACTTTATGTTACGTTATGTTGCGTTATGTTATGTTATGTTGCGTTGCGTTATGTTGCGTTATGTTATGTTGCGTTGCGTTATGTTGCGTTATGTTGCGTTGCGTTATGTTATGTTGCGTTATGTTGCGTTATGTTATGTTGCGTTATGTTGCGTTGCGTTATGTTATGTTGCGTTGCGTTATGTTATGTTGCGTTATGTTATGTTGCGTTATGTTATGTTGCGTTATGTTATGTTGCGTTATGTTATGTTGCGTTATGTTGCGTTGCGTTATGTTATGTTGCGTTATGTTTCGTTGCGTTATGTTATGTTGCGTTGCGTTATGTTGCGTTATGTTATGTTGCGTTATGTTGCGTTATGTTGCGTTGCGTTATGTTGCGTTGCGTTATGTTGCGTTGCGTTGTTGCGTTGCGTTATGTTATGTTGCGTTATGTTATGTTGCGTTATGTTATGTTGCGTTGTTATGTTGCGTTATGTTATGTTGCATTGCGTTACGTTATGTTGCGTTATGTTGCGTTGCGTTATGTTATGTTGCGTTATGTTATGTTGCGTTATGTTATGTTGCGTTGCGTTATGTTATGTTGCGTTATGTTATGTTGCGTTATGTTATTTTACATTACGTAAAGTTACGTTATGTTACGATATGGTACGTTATGTTACGTTATGTTACGCAGTGGCGAACCGTGTCTATCACAACTGGACCTTCTGTAGACACACACACCCCGGCCGCTTTTATGTAATGTTACGTTATATTACGTTACATCATGAACATAGAGCTCTGCAGTGGGACGCTATTGAATCTATTTGTATTTCTTAGTCCTATCAACAGATTTTTGGCATTTATACAGTTGTGCCACAGCCATCCAATTGTCCTGCCATGTTGGTTACGTCATGTTACGTTATGTTACATATGTTACGTCATGTTACGTTATGTTACATTATGTTACGTTACGTTATGTTATATTGCGTTATGTTATATTGCGTTATGTTATATTGCGTTATGTTATATTGCGTTATGTTACGTTATGTTATATTACGTTATTACATGGTTTAGTTGAATACTCTATTCTGATTGGTCAATTCAGAACACGTGACACGTTGTTAATCCAGAACAGACAGACCGCTGTCAATGATTTATTGACCGTTGTTAAGGACGCTTACAAAGAAGTTCGGTCGATTTAACTGTATACAGTTTGGCCGAAAAGCAAACTGCATGCAGTTTGCTTTTCAAACTGGGACAAGAAAAACAGCGGAGAAGTAACGGGGCAGAAACCCTCCTTTTTACGCAACGGTCCAGACATAGACATCAAACGGCGACACATATTCAGTGGCCAGTTACTTTGGCATTAGGGCAGGGATATCTAGATACTTTCCAAGCTTTGACATAATGAATTGTGCTACTTTTCAAATCTGTAATCAGAAAGCTCCTCAAAAACGCTATCGAAGCAGTTCCTGCCGTTGCTACGTTAGTTCAAACAGTAACAACGGACTATTTTTCTTAGCGGATGCATGTCATTTTAAATAAATAATAGCGTACTATTTTTTAAATCAATAAAAACATTTTCTAAATCTATAAAAGCATTTAAATTAATATTGGGAGTCATATCGTTACTTTGTTGAGAATGTGGCCATGCAGATCTAGATCCCTCCGCTTCGCGTCGGGCTCCTGATCAGCCTGTCGGGTGTTCTTTTCCCCATAATGACCGCGTCGCTGCACATTATCCCTTACATATGCTAGGTTAGGTTAGGTTAGGTTAGGTTAGGTTAGGTTAGGTTAGGTTAGGTTAGGTTAGGTTAGGTTAGGTTAGGTTAGGTTAGGTTATGTTACGTCATGGGCCTAAAGCTCTGCAGTGGGACGCTATTGAATTTATTTGTATTTCTTAGTCCTAACAACAGATTGTTGGCATCCTCCTTTATTTCCCAAACTGATTTATCTCCACTTTTATCCACCCTAGTCTTCAGAGGTTGGCGTGATCTTCTGGCACAAGAAAAAACAGACTCTCCCCATCTCCTAACAGAAACATAACATCTTGAAAGACTGCCTTACCTCCCCCACTTGCATCCTTTCTACATCACACATATTTTCAGGGCAGTGTGACTCTTGGTTATGTAACACAGTTGAACATCTACAGTTCTTGCTTTGAAAGAGAGCATTGTCATTTGAATGAGCATTTACCATTCAGGTCTGTGAAGCCAATGGAGAAGGTGCGCTCTGTCTGTAAAGCGCTCTCCACTTCAGTTCTGTCCGCTGATGGCATTATACTCTGCAACAAAGCAATGAGATAATACATGAACAAAATCTCACACCATATGACCTTTGTATATTGTACAGCAAATGAACATTATTGCATCAAATGTTTCAAAATACATTTGACACAGAAGTCATTTGTATGACAGAAGCTTTTAATTTCAAATCAAAGAGCTGCCAAAATGGGCCATATGTGTCCTTGAACTGCTCTGAACTGTTGTTGGAAGAGGTTACATGAGCCTGTTTTGTATCAGTAGTTGTTTCCCTGTTTTTAATGCTCTGTTTTCAAGTTGGACAATTAATAAGGGAAATACCGCACTTGGCTTCTGCAAAGACATAAATAATATGTCACTTCAGTAAGAAAAACTTATTTGTCAAGTGTTATGTTGCGAATTGTCTATGTTTTCTTTTTTTGGAACAAGCTGTACATCCGGTGCATACATGAGCACTGGTGTCTCTATTAAAGAGCTTGAATATCATTGGAAGAATGGCCGATATCGAGACTGCAATGTCTTAATTATTAACAGAAGTCTCTACAGGCTCAATCTTATTCTTTAAACAGGCTGGGATAACTGCCAACCTGTACACAAAATGATTGCTGCCAGCATGCAGTTCAACCAGGATCATTTCTGTCTGAGCACACAACAAACTCTCCTTTTTGTCTTCTGGTTTCAAGGCGAGGAGTGGAATCACTTTAAATGCTTTTGTTTCTCAGACTCTGAGAGGATCAAGGCTTTAACCAAAATGCTTTTCTTGCTAACACTGGTTATAGTCTGTTGGATGGTGTTTGTCACTGTGGTGGCTTTTCAAGAAGGCGCATGCGAGAGTGACATATAGAGCGCTTTTCTGGTATGGCTGATGTAATGGTCCCATTCTCAGGGACCATTACATTACATTTACATTACATTACATTACATTACATTAGGGACCATTAGGGAAGCTTACATAAAGAGATTTGAAAGGGCAACAAATGGATTGAACCTCAGGCTGAGGTTGCATCAGTTGGAAGTATGTCATGTTTTGCTTGGTGAGCCGTAGTTATATGATGAGCAGATTATGTGTGTTTAAGGAAATCTGCAGCGATAGCCCACGTCCAATCCAGATGTGATGACTTCACATCTCAGTCTCTCCTTACATTTTTTTCGGTCAGAAGCTTCAGTTTCAACACAAAGACTGCCATGTGTAATTAGATAATGCAAAAATTAGCGAAGTAAACATCGAGTGATTTGTCTGATTTACTTCTAGTAAACTGTTCCTACTTCAAAAGCACTGATGAAGCAGTCCTCCAGAATGTGAGAGTCCAGCTCATCTGGTCATGTTTTGAGAAAGAATGCGACCAAAGATGTTTGACATCAGCTGTTGTTCCTTATAACTCCAGATGAACTTATGCATGATGTCTTGTCCGAATATCACGGTAGATGGAGTTCGAAACTCATGGATGCTTCGTATAAACTTTCAGACAGACGTGTCATGGTTCTCAGAGAAAGAATCTTAATGACTCTGATGAGCCCTTTTCTTTTTTCCTAGCACCCCATGGAGCTTGACAGTTTATAGCAAGTAGCAACCTTTGTGTCTGAAAAGTAAAGACAATTCGGAGGTGCCTTAAACCTGAATTATCTCTTATATCCAGCAAGGGGTGACTCCACCTATTGTAAAGGGAGTGTGATTGTATAAAAGTCTATGATAAAATGACCCTGCTTCTAACTTGATGTATTAGCTCAATAAACATTTACCTAAAGACTTTATTTAAAGGATCCTTTGGGATTGACAGATCGCCACCACATTGTTGTCTGCCCAAGTTTTTCGTCTTACCGTACAACTTCAACTCTTTGACAGCGTGTTTTCTTTTATGAAAGTGTTTTGTTATATTTTTGTCGCCTAGAAAATGGCTTGGCATTTGGTTGTACTTCTTTCCCGGTTCTGGGGTACTAGTTGGATAAATCCTATACTGGCATCCCAACTAAGTCTCTCAAAAATATGTCAAAAGTGAGAGCTTGCTTCTCCTTTGTGTACCTTTTGGTATGTATAAATGTAATCATTGGTGAATTCTAAGTAGGGTTGTACTCCACCGTCTTATGTCATTTATGGTTCCAAAAAAAGATTACAATGGCCCAAAATCAAGAAAAAACGATTCTGAATAAAATGCTGAGCTAAAGCATTTCAAAACAGTAATGGTGATTAATCCATTTCCTATCTACAGTCTATGGTTTTGAGTGAAATATCTCAAAAACTCTCGTAAATTGTTAAACATTTTATGATCCCTTCACTTTTCATAGCGCCACCTTGTTCCGGTCTAATTACCTATTTAATTACTTAATTGGCAACATGGTTGCTTAACAAACAGCATTAATGGTGGATTCAACATTCCTTTGTAAATTGCATTTTATGTAACATAACAATTGTTTGTGGACACTGTTTTCACCCCACATCATTTTTTATATAAACATTAATCTTATAGCACTGGTGTACAACTCACCTGAGAGAGAGTATTTATCTCTCCAAGCAGGTCACTAAACATGGCGTCTATGTTGTCCATCTGAGAAGGGAGAAGAAGACATTTAGCAGGAATACAAAAATCCAACACAATGAGGACAGTTTATTATGGCAGACCACACCAGCAGGAACTGAAAAATGTGGGATATTTTCAGTTCTCTTTGATTCAGTTTCTAGCGGCGCCAGTTCTTGAATGGATTGTCGTGCAGCAACTGGAAAACTTGATATATAAACTTTATTGAAATGCTTGCGTAAGGCCACCAACATTTCCATAACAACATTTTTGCGGTAGACAAACAAACACTTTTGGACACATGCATGCTCAAGCACAAATACAGTCTGGATGTGTCTGTCATAGCTCTAAAAACCAATGAACAATATGCAAAAAACAGCTTAATCCCTCCACGTAAAGAGCCCGGAAATGTGATATCTGTTCTCCGTCACAAGCACTGCAATGTGATGTCATTGCCATTTCCCAAAAAAGTCACAAATGAGTGTGTGTGTGAGCTGGTTAAAATGGTGTCCATGTTTCTCTGGCTGTGCTGTCTGAACATGTTGTTTTTATCGCCATCTAGCAAAACCGATGAATCTCACCTTCAATAATCTCTTGAGCAAAGAGATTGTTGAATACAGTGCTATATTCGCAAAAATATGTCCCAACGGGAGAAAACGAACCCTCCTAAACATGATTCCAAACCATCTCTGTAGTATTTGGGTTCAAATTCTGCTTACAGGACATACATTTGAGAAATAATGGCAAATAACCTTCCAATTAAAACTGATTTACATAACCCTTGTCCGATTTTGCTTAAAAAAACGATATAAAACCGATATAAACAGTCTTTACTTTGGATTTATCTTAAATTAAAAGATGAATATCACAAACAAATATGGGTGGCAGCTCAAATATAAATAAATCACACTTTTTGAATTAATAATTGAAGAATTTAAAAAAGAAAAAGTAAAGGGCTTTTTTTAAGATCAAAGATTTTCTCTAACCAATACAAAGGAGAACCCAGCGTCTGGGTTTGTCCATATGGAGGTGGCACTTCGCCATCTTTAGGGTAAAAAATACATTTTGCATGTGGAGTGGCTTAAAAAGCTAACCGAAGAATGAGCTCAGTGTTTCTTGCCAACCCTTTGAGACTGTTGCTATGCACAGGTATCAACACCAATAGACATACATGATAAAGCCACAGCAACATACATAGAAACAAGAAACCTTGCATACAAACAAAGGAAACAACTAATTTAGAGGCTGTATTAAGGTTTACATACAGCTAATATGCTCAACTGCTTCTTATCGGTAGGCTTCTCACTTAAAGTGGACCTATCATGCTATATTGGAAAAATATATTGTAGGGCCATACCTATACAAAACATGTCTGTGAAGTTTTTTGCTTAAAATACCAAACATTTCACCCATTGTAGCCATACCTCATACTGCTCATACCCCTCTTTTGCAGCCCTGTTAGAGAAACGCGGATTTTGGGTCCTTAGCTTAAAAAAAAAAGAAAAAGGAGGCGGAGCTAATGCCTGATCAGAATTCTACCGGAGATAAAGTTAAGTTCTGTTGTGATAAAACGCCATCCTGTTCTAAACCACATCAAAGATTATTTCTGAAACAGTATGGAGCTCAAATGCTTTTTCTCTTGCGGGTTTATCACAAGGTGAGTTCTTTTTTTTATTTCCTGCTTTTTAAACACATGTGCTCTACACAGTACAGGTTAGCTCTGAGTGTTAGCGAGGCTTGCTAATGTAAACAAAAACGAGATTACGTCCAAAACACGTCAGGCATTGTTTCTGATAGCAATTTTCTGTGGGTCCGCTGCAGATTTGACGTCAGATCGGCAGTAAATCTGTATCCGCTCGTTGTACCCCTTAGAGATGGCAAATCCGGATCCTTTTACGGACTCAGGGTCTTCTGAGTCAGTCATTGAAGAGATCCGGATCATACAAGTCATTTGAGTCATATGAGTCAGCAGCACCAAGACTGTAGAAATCCTATCGGTGAAACCGAAAACTTGTTGCATTTCACGAGCATATTAAACTGACGTTACATTAACCTCCGCTACAGTGTCTTTTGCTTTAATAAAAAATGTTGATCACAAAAAAAAAGGGTTATTTTGCGATTTGGCGAATCTGAGTCAGGATTTGCGAATCTGAGTCTGCTGTTGACTCGTGCATGAGGAGGACGAGTCTGCTGGATCTCTGGATCTGCTGCTATACGGTTACGGCTCTGAGTCCGCACGAGTCTGCTCTGCTGTGCTTTGCACAGTGAGTCAGGATTTGCGAATCTGAGTCTGCTGTTGACTCGTGCATGGCTACGAGTCTGCTGGATCTCTGGATCTGCTGCTATATGGTTACGGCTCTGAGTCCGCACAAGTCTGCTGTGTTTTGCACAGTGAGTCAGGATTTGCGAATCTGAGTCTGTGAAGTTCCGCTGACTAACTCGTAGGCTACTGGTCTCTCTCGATCATTGACCTGGATCCACGGATCCCGCGATTTTGATTAAGTCTATTATGTTTCCGGCTCTAAATGAAGTTTCAGTGTAGACTTCTAACAAAATTGTCATGTTGTGCAACAGTCTCCTGCGTGTAATAGCTGCATTTCCAATAAGGATCTTACTTGGCAAAACGTTTATTTTGAACATAGCACACAAAAAGAAAGAAACAATGACAAATGATAGAAAATTGCAAACAGTTAGAATATATAAAATATCTTAATTATACAATTATTATTGTTATTGGGTCAAGGGGGCTGGTCAACAAATCACCACTGCAACAACTTCACCCAGTATCTCCACCCATGATAAAATAACTATGAAAAATAAAAAATTAATTAAAATGAACATATATACATATTTGGGTCATGAAAACAGTGTGTATGTAGATCTAATCATATGCCCCCCCCCCCTATTTTCTCATGGACTGCGTAATCATTGCAATACTGGTGTTTGTAGGCCCTATGTGTTAAATGTGTGTAAAGTGGTGTCTTTTGCTTTAATGAAACATGTTGATCACAAAAAAGGGTCATTTTGCGAATCTGAGTCTGCTGTTGACTCGTGCATGAGGAGGACGAGTCTGCTGGATCTCTGGATCTGCTGCTATACGGTTACGGCTCTGAGTCTGCACGAGTCTGCTATGTTTTGCACAGTGAGTCAGGATTTGCGAATCTCTGAGTCTGCTGTTGACTCGTGTATGATATAGCCGCGGGAGCCGGGAGCCGGGTGCTGGAGGAGGGGCTGCAACATGTTACTGTTAATCTATCCCCACTTTTGGCCACACCCCCTAAGTAAAATGTCTTCCCGGCCGCGGCTATGCTCGTGCACAATATGACGAGTATGGATGGATCTCTGGATCTGCTATGCTATTACGGTTAGGAGCCGTAATTTACGGCTCCCTTGAGTCCCCACGAGTCTGCAGGAAGTTTCACTGATCCGCGTCCCCTCCCCTGAGCCAAACGATAACTTCTGGCAGCTATCCTACTTGCTAAAGGCTAGGCAGATGGACTGGGGTACGTTGTAATGTGATTTTACATGTTATCAAGAGAGTAGCGAGTGACGCAATTTATAGTTTTAATTTGTACGTCACACCAGGTGTAGGACTCAAAGGACTCGGGTTAATGGAGAGGGGAGACTCGTCACGACCAGCTCATTTCTAGGATCCGGGTTAATGATCCGGATGAATCAGGACTCGCCCATCTCTAGTACCCCTGTTTTTAAAAGATTTGGGTACGGAGGAAAAGAGAGAGGGTTTTATTTTCTGACGCTGCGTGAGTTCCCCGACGCACCGGGGACACATATTTATGTATAAAAGACATCACAAAGTGCATTTTGCACAATAGGTCCCCTTTAACATTTTAGAGGTTTTTTGTGGACATGGTCCTACAATAAGCATAATAACTGGAAGCACATGATTGGATGTTTAAACTGATATTATGTTCTTTGTTTGCATTGTTTTCATGTCTTTATACTTGTAATTGAATCATGTATGTATACATGTGTAATGCAAGTTCTGTTTGTATGGTACAACTTGATAGAACTTGCCTGTATCTGTGACACATTTGGTTTTCACATTTGTATCCCTGTATCTCATTAAGTTGTTTTGTTATATTCCTTAAATCTGTAATTCATTAACCACGGTCTACTTGTGTTCGGTTCTTGCTCAGTGGGTGCTGGAAAAGGATCCAACTCCATGTGACCAAAATTAAAACTAAATACATAGCAGGCGTGTTAAGTTCAGTGAAGAACTAAGAATGGTTGTTTTTCCGTGGGCTTAGAGGAGATTTTCACATTTTCCCTGGAATGACAAATTTGCTTTTGTACTTGTTGCCTTCATTGGTAGGATGAGTTGGGTGAGATTGGTTAGGGTTAGGGTTAGGGTTAGACAATGGTAAGTTGTGTCGTTGTTATCCTACCACATCCACATAGGGAGCATGTATTTTACTACTATTTTGGACCTCCATGTTTTCACAGTAGTCAAGAACAACAAACCAAACAATGATTCTAGAGGGTTAGGGGTAGGCCTTTTCTGTTTTTAGGTTACTTGAAGGCGAACTCAGTATCTCTTCGTTTTTTTTTCTTCAAACTTCAAATATTTCCTCTCCTTATAGCTCTGTTTCGAATTGTACCGCTGTAAAAATATAATATTAACTACTGCTGCTCTATTCTTGAGCTCATTTAAATCATTCAAATTAATGATCACTAAATGAAAGATACATGGTTTTGACTGGGGAGAAAGGGTATAAAAAGTTACTGCTAAAAAATTAAGCTATCTTACAGTTATGGTGTAGTCAAAAGTACAAAATCTGCCTATTGTGGTATAGCTGGATATATCGGCTCAGAAAGAGTGGATACATTCTCAGAAGTGAAACTCTAAATATGCGCCTGACATCTGTTTGGCATTGTTTAACTTTACGCTGATATATTTTACACATTAGAGCTGCAGGCCGAGGTATGCAAAGTGCATATTCTGGCCTGTATACGTTAAGTCATCCGTTGTGTGACGTATATCAATTCAGAGGCTCTGTCCGGGTCTTTATCGCTTGTGGTAAGTACCACTTGTTCTTCTTTATATAGGTATACATATGCAGACTAATGTGCATACACACAAACAGAAATACATACAGTCCTGCCTGTGCTGCTCAGTCTCATTCTGTGTTTATGTAAAACGGTAAACATAGCCTCCATTAACCTGTAATGAGGTAAAGGGGAAATGGTAGGGCTAAGTATTGCTTCCATATGAAAGTGACATTTGTTAATGTGAACTTTACCTTTGTTGCCTCTCAGGTCTTCTACCACATATTTGAAGGTCAACTTCTGTAACTTCTTTCTCATTCTTATACATATCTATTTAATTACTTATGACCCCAAGCATTTGCCCATCAAAGAAAGCGTTACAAAACCACATTTGTTTATGAATACCATGCTCTCATAGGCCATGTCACATTGTTGCTGCCGTCTCCCACTGTGGTCTCACATCAACAAATGGAGGAGACGCCAGCAGACAGACAGGCAGGCAAACAGGCGGAGGGACCAAAGCCTGAGTACAAAAGGCTAATTTATTAAGACTTCTATGCATGAAAGGAATCAGAAAGCATTTCCTTCTGACAGTTAACCAACATTTATGGTATTTTCCTGTGGTTGACAGCTTCTTACTGTTTTCTAATTAGTTGCATAACCGTCCATTGGCGTCTGTGGGGAGACATGTGTTTGTCCTCCACACAGCTGATTTAGCTGCTCAACTATTTAACTGTTACAGGAAGTAACACAAGGGAGAAAGATATTAAGGCTGCAACCGATGCAAATGATTACTTTCATTAATCTGATGTTTTATTTCACAAATATTTGATAAAGCGACTTATATTGGTTTATCAAAATGTTGGATAGGGGTGCCGTAAAGCTCAATTTGTAGAGCTTGTGGCTATTGGGAGGAACAGGGTTCGAATCTGGCCTGGCACCATTTGCCACATGTCATTTAGTGGGAATGCTGATAACAGCATTCCAACTACTTGTTATGCTACGCACAAAATTCTTTATTATTCCGCCGGGTTATTTTGGCCGTCTTCTTCTCCCACATTCCACATCGCAGAAACTCCGTTCAAACATCAAAACGTTCAGCTCGGTCGGGAATCGATTGCTATTACTTTTCTCATTCATAATACATCCCATAATTCATCAAATTTTTAACATGGAAGTCAATGGAGAAACTCTTCAGACTTGAACAATCTTCATGCAACTTCAACTGCTAACTGCTCCTTCATACTTTCACTCAGAAACCTCATTCCAACTTTAAAAAGGTACACATCTTTCTGACATTATTCATGTTACACAACTTTTAAATCCGATAAGTACTTTTAGAGATATTAAACATTGTTCAGACCTTGGTAAAGAGGCCTTTTTCAGATTTTCGAGTGCGTGATGTCACAGCTAGAGTGGAGGACAGATTGAAATTTGCCTTCATATTTATTCATTGGGTTTATTCTTTGGGTCATAATTCCCAAACCCTGAGACACATTCCTGAGACATCATTTTTCATGAGAAACGTCGGAAAACATCTCGTAGCTTGAAAAAAATATATATATTAAGCAAAACAATTAAACTAAATGCCTCTTGAGGGCATGAAGTGACAAAAACCTTCAACATTTCTCCATTAAAGCCCATTGTACATTCAGGCTCATCTTTCCACAGCAGCAGCCGCACACCTTTAGTTAACTGCCAAAAAGGCCACATTATTAACCCGAAAGTACACAAAAAGCACACTTCAGATGCTCAAGGTTCTTCAGATGCTTCACTCGTTGAAATTTCACCGATATCTGTAACGGTTCTTCAACAAAACGTTCACATGTAAGAGGTTTATCTCTCATTCAGAACAATGCAAATGCTCTCCTCTCACTGATTACTGCACATCACCATGGAAACCTTTGATCTGAAACACGGTTTTCTCATAACTTCAGTGAAAATGCTCAAAACAGCCCAAAACTTCACAGGTTTGGTAACGATGCAGCCATCAACATATCTAAGCGTATTATGGGGTGTCATCAAATACCGTTGCCATGGCAACAGATAGTTTGCAGTTCAAATATTCTGCTGCTTTTCCAAGCTTTTTTACTTTATTTTCTTCTCTCATCACACATTCAAGCCCCCAGTGTTCATGTATCATTTCAATCTAAATTCTTCACTTTCTTCTTACACATTACATTTCAGCATAGCAGTTCAGCGTCAGCATAAAGCATAAAGCATTCCCACTAGCAATTTCTTCAGGAATTGCATTCTCTAGTTCCCTCTGTTTCCCCTTTTCAGTTCTGCCTCTACAATAAAGGCACTGGTTGCCCCAAATAATCTTTACAACAAAAACAAAACTCTGGAAAATGTCCATCCTAGTTTCTCAAACTCCAAGGTAATGTCTTGTTTTGTCAGTCCCAAACCCCAAAATATTTAAATAATATAAAAGAAAAAAAGCAGCAAATTTGAGAGGCTGATAAACTATTTTCTTTTTTTAACCAAAATGTATGGATCATCAAAGTAGATAATGTTTCTGTCAATCGACCAGAGGATAGGTAGATATGGTTGCAGGTTTTTAAGTTATTGTTCTAGATTCAGCATTAGCATATTAGTATTTCATTAATTTACTATGTAGTCCCCCACAAAGAAAAACATTCACTTTCATTTAAAGTTCTTACCTTTTCTGTCTCTTTCACACTTAGGAGCATCATGGAGTGTGTTAGTTGCCTTAACAGTCAGGGGTCAGTCTATAGGTAACCACATGATCACGTGACGACACATGCACTGCCTCTACAGATATTAGCTTAACTTCCTGTTAATTAAGGAAGTAGGCTTATTTGCATTTCTGGTGAAGCAGAGTGAGGTTTACTTTTCTAATTATATTTCTGCACATATGTGTTACTGACCATGATGTTCTTGCCTCTTCACTTGTTTTCTCAGAACCCTACACCGTGATGGTAGAGTTGTGGCATTATTGATTTACATGTTTCCTCTCATCTTTTTGCACGTCTCTGAAGGGGAAGTATAACACGTCTGTGTGAAGTTCAGGGAGTTTGGTGATATCAGCAAAAAAGCACGTCTTTTTAAGGTCAGAGGCTCAAAACTTTTTTATATGGCTGAGCTTTTTACATTTTTTTTAATATAAAACTTTTGTATCTCCTACATTATACTGCTCTTTTAAAACTCCTTTGTGTTTCTTTCATATCTTGCCTAAGATGCAGTTATTTGTAAGGCATAAGTCCCTTTGCATTGCAATGTTATTGTAAGGCGCTATAATAATAAACCAGCCTTGGCTTAATGAGCTCTAATCAATCAGCTTAACAGGAAACACCTGTGTGAGTTACCATGGTTGACGTGAGGTAATGTAGTGGCCTTCTGAACAACAACATTAGGGTGAAATACTGTTTTTAAAATAAGATAAACTTGCTCTGTGGAGAAACTAAAAGTCACAACAGAGTACATATAAAGCAAGAGATAGCTAGGCCTAGACAGGAAGACAGTTTTTAAACCAGATCTTTCGTGTTGCGGTTCCTCCTATGCAGGCCCGCCCCTCCCTACACGCAGATCACGCAGACTGCGTAGGGCCTCACCTCGCGGAGGGGGCCTCACCTCGCGGAGGGGGCCTCACCTCGCGGAGGGAGCTTCACCTCCCGCCGCAGTTTCGCCGCTGCGAGGCTCCACTAGCACGACATTCACGACACAGAGGGCCTCATCACATAACTTTGCGTGGGGCCACAAGTTGGCCCTGCTCCTATGTGACCCATGACTGCATTGTATGAGTTTGTTATTTATTTTTCGTTGCCTTTTTGTATGAATGACGACGTGATTCGTGCTGTACCTCCCAATGCGAAGTATGGCTACATTTAGTGTGCTAAGATTACCCGAATGGAGCTCTCAAACGGTCAGAAAGTCTCAACGGCCGCCACTTTGGCTACGTAACGTGTATGAGACCAACTGTGGTTGCGGTTGTTTTGGTTAACACAGCACTATACAAATAAAAGCTAAACATGTGGGGTTTTATTCGCCATGTAAGTAACGTAGCACGTGTGGAAAAAAACCCACCGTGAATTTTATTGGGTTAGATGTTAGTTGAGATGTCTGTAATGTTTTGGTACTGCAAACGATCGTTGCTAGCTAGCTAGCTAGCTATCAAACAGCAGCATGATGTACATGTGTTTTTTTTTCTGTATTTAATATACATGCCGCTACTGGTGTCAAAAACATGCCAAAGTTAATTTTATCAGGATAACTGAGCTGCATTTGCTGCTGCTAATTGTAACGTTGCTAGCTGGCAAGAGCAGTAATCGTCACTTCCAGTGAAGGCACAGCAGCCATGTGCTATTGAAACAACACTACATGGTGGAAATTCATACACTGCATTAGTGTTCACAGTGCACAACATGCAGTGTAGGGGAAGTATCCAAATTTAGACACAGCATTGTTTGTTTGTTTTCCCCTTCCCCCACTCGTCCTCTCTCCTCACTACTCACCTGGCTATGATCAGCAATCAGCACACCTGCCCATTCATCAAGCTAACCCCTTCATTACTTTGCCCTGTTCCAATGGTCAGTCTCGGTTGCTATTTGTCTATGCACCTTGCTTCCAGTTCTTTAACTCCTTTCTTTTGCCAGTTTTGATATCTGTTAGTCTGTTTGCCTTTTTGCCTACCTGCCAACTACACTCACACCTGCTCTCCATTGTCAAGAAAAACCTTCCAGTCCTTTCAGTATCCAGCTAGCCTGCTATCTCATAGACTCATCCATAACTTTCCCTGGCCTGCTGTATTGTTTTGCAAGGTCATAGATAACATACCTTTCACCCTACTGCTTGTCCTTGTGTCTGCATTAAAGACCCAGTGAAGTGTGCGCCGGTGCATGATCTGTTATGCTAATACGTATAATAATGACCAAAATTGTCCATTGGAACCCATATAAAAGATGTTGGAATAGCAACGAATTTGACGAGTTGGAATTTTCCGCTGGGAAATCCGCAGTCGACCTCCGCCTTCGTGGGCGTGGCTTGCGATCTACTGCGTGACGTCAGAAGATGGGCTCAGCCGAAGTGTTTACATTCACCACCGTTCATTTTGTCTCTGTTTCAAAGTGGAATTTACCAACGTTTTTGAGCGAGTATTTTATTGGAAAGTGTTTCACAGTCGACTGGAAGTGATTGCAAATCAAGGAAACCTGACAATGGAGGCGACAGTGAAGAAAAAGGGAGGAAAAACACACGGGAAGCGATGCATTGCCGCTGGCTGTGGTAATGTCAGGTCTGCCGAAGTGGCGATGTTTCTGTTCCCAAAAGATGAAGGTGAGTGGCTGGTGTCATTGTTTCGTAGATTGTTTATGAAAAATAAAGGCCACTGTGTTTGTGTTTACTAACAAGACTATCATGGCGGCGGCAGAGCTCAAGTCGAGTTTCTCCGCCTGGAGATATTCTCACTATTTCACTTTTGTCGAGCACAAAGAAAAGAACGTTTAGTTAAATGTAAGTTGTGTCTTGGCGGGTCAAAGATCCTATCGACTGCCCAAAACAGCAATTAAAATCTGTTGAAACATCTGCAGAAACAACATGCTGGGACGAAGCTAGTAGCTAAGACCACAGACCCAGACTCATCCGACGCCACTCCACCTCCACCTAAGCAACAGCGGCTGGATTGGCACTTTGAAACATATCTTTGTGTTTGTGTTTGTATAGACCACATTGCTTAGCAGAGTTCAGTGATGCAAATGCATGTCAAGTTGATCAACAGGTTGTATTATTCTCCGATGCAATAACAGTACTGAAATGAAGGCTACAGTATAAGGGCATTAATGGGTGCCCTTTTTTAAGTAACTAAAAAGTTACTTTTCACAGTAACGCATTACTTTTTGGTGTAAGTAGTGAAGTAACTAGTAATTGTAACTAGTTACTGGTTTTCAGTAACTAGCACAACACTGCATGTGAACATGAATGTTGCATCATGCTATGAACAGATGAATGTATGATCAGGTGATGGCCAATCCTGTGTGTAGATCTACTCTAGATCTATGACAAAATATTGTCCTCAACTAAATTGACTTCCATGGCCACTTTCCTCATCTATCCTGTCCGAAAAGCTGTCAAAATCACTCATTTCTCTCGCACCAGTATCACTTTCCGAAGTCTCCGCCATGTTTACAATCACAACTGGGCCCATCTTGTGACGTCACAGCCGCTATCGTCTGCAGCAGCGGTAGGCTCAGACGGCCGTTCACGGGATGAAAAATTTGCGATGTTTATCTCGTCCCTCGCACTTCCTAAAAAATTATTTTAGCCATGAACAGGTACAATTATATGTAAGAAATGAAACTGCCATTTCATTTTGGCGCAAAAAAATGCACTTCACTGGCACTTTAAGGTCCAGCCTCAGTAGCAATGATTTTGTCATGTTAAAGGTAGGGTAGGTAAGAATGAAGAAACCAGCTCAAGCTAGAATTTGAAAGTACACTTCCTTCAGACTTCCTTACAGAGCCCCTCCTCCAACACACACGAACGCGCACATGACCAATGAGGGCACGAGATAAGTTTGTGCACAAGATGGAAGGCTGACAGGCAGGTAGGCCATCCAGTTATATGCCGCGGGCCGAGGCAGATAATTGGACTTGCTTTTTACAGCGCCACGGCTTCCACAGATGAAATATTTGTAGGCTATATATTTATTGTCAAAGCATTTAATTTATTCATTGCTGTCGGGATGTTAAGAGCATTCCATGGAATATAACAAAAAGTGTTTCTGAAGTGAATTACCTACCTTTAAAGGTGGGGTAGGTAATTTTGGAGAAACCAGCTCGAGTGCGCTAGAATTTGAAAATACACAACCGGAATAAATCTGCCACTTCCTTACAGAGCCCCTCCTCCAACACACACGAACGCGCACATGACCAATGAGGGCACGAGATAAGTTTGTGCACAGATGGAAGGCTGACAGGCAGGTAGGCCATCCAGTTACTTTAGCCGGGCCGGCTAAAATGATTGGTCGTGCTTTTTACAGTACTACGGCTTCCACAGATGACATTTTTTTATAGATTTGTTGTCAAAGCACTTAAGATGTTCATTGCTATCGGGATGTCGGGAAGAGCATTCCATGGAATATAACAAAAAGTGTATCTCGAGCCCAGTGGCGCCAGCAGGGGGGGGCCAGGGGGGGCCATGGCCACCCTGATATATTTGTTGGCCCCCCCACTGGCCCCCCCACCACACAAACCGCCTCGCCAGTCATGTATGCGTAGTAGTTTATCTGATATTTAACAACAAATACACAGCCAGCGAGTCGCTTGATTTGAGCTTCCAACGCTCATACTGCAGCCCCTCCCTCTCCCACTGCTACCATGGTAACACTCTGATACTCGGCGCACGTCTCTGATACTCGCGTGCACCACTCTGAGATTCGCACAGACAGCAGCAGGTTGCAGCAAAACGTTTCTTTCTACTGACTGGACTGGAGTTGACAAAAATCCACCAGACTTCTAGAAGGTAAGTCGTATACGTTCGTTGCCTGTTAAGCCCAGTGGCGAGCCGTGACATTTATACCTAGGCCCTCTGACAGACCTTATTTCGAGCTATTTTCCAAAACCCCTCTGGAGAAATCCCATTGGTTTGTTGTCGAGGAAACCAGCAGCTTACTTCCGGGTTTTAGGACGCGTCACTGCACCACTTGCATAGACTTCACAGCGGGCGGAACTTGTCATAAAGTCCGCGAAAATAAAGCCCACCCATTTAGAGGGAAGATATGATTGGTCAATTGTACTGTCATTTGACATTACTCTCTCGTTCAGTTACTATAGCGGGCCCTCTGTGAATGTACAGAGGGACCAACAAGCTCTCCCGTCTTCACATAACTCGCAGAGACGGCAATTAACCCTTCACATTCCAACAGAAACTGAACAGGCAGATTCGAAGGATTTATTTCTTTGGAAATTTTATTTTAAATACAATTAAATCCAGTTATTTTGGTAAAACTAATGAAAAATATTTTTTTTAAAATATTAAAAAAGAAATATTTTAAAAAAATTTAAAATGTTTTTATGTTTTCAAATATTATTTTTTAGAATATCTTAGGCCCTCAGAGAGGGCCTAGAGGGCCCTGACGGCTCGCCACCGGTTAAGCCCCACAACACTTTAGGCTTTAGTGTGTTAGCTTTAGGTAGCAAAAAACGGAGATATGCTTACCTTTAGCTGTTATTCTGATAAAAAATTGTGTTCAATGGCATTAAAACGAGAAAAACGCTGGAAGACCTGGAAAACAGGCTCGGGGCTCAGTAAAGGCTGGCTTGACTTCAGTATAATTTGTCTGTAAACACACTTTGGCGGCTATCCTAGTTAGTGTTAGTTTAGCTTGCTAAGCTAACGCTAGCTGATGTCGGTATGCTGGGCTGGTGTAATGCGTAGGCTACTATTAATCACTGCTGTGTGTAATGTCAATTTGCAGAAAATGAAGAGAAAGTCAACAGACATCTCTTCTTATTTTTTGTATCATTTATATAGTAAATGTTTTGAATTTGCTATAAAGGTCAATAATAGATGGTGTTTTTGTGTTCAATCACAGTATTTATTTACCATTTTATACCCCTTGTGTTTTTGGGTCCTGTTGAAATAAAATAGTCATGTTTTAAAACTTGATTTAATAAAGTCATGTCAATCATCTTTGATCCCAGTGTGACACAAACAGCTTTGTTCAGTCTAAAACTATTTATAACCTAGAGACATAATATAACTGAAGAACATGTTGTGTTGCTGTTGTGTATTGTATTTGTTGAGAATGCTGAACATTTTGTGCCTTACAATAAAGGAACTTATTTAAATTAAGCTGTATTTGTCTTTTTAAAAGGAAAGAACAACTAGCATATATAAAAAACAAAACAATAAATCACCTAACACATGTATACATAACACAAAACAAGGTTCTTTTAAAAGTTGTTTGAAGTAAGTTAGTGAGCTCACATACATGACTTTTTGGGGTTCTACAACTAAATTGAGTAACCCTTAACATTTTTGGCCCTGGCTGCAGTTTATGTAGAATATTATAGCAAAGTTGATGGGTCAGCAGATAGAGCAAGAAATTGATAGTAGCATCCCTATAAATATTGCAAACAATAAAAGAAATGGGTGAGGTCCCAACAAGAACAGTAATGTTCTTACTGTCTCTTAGTCTTTGCCAGTGGGCTGTTGGTTATTTTGAAATATATTTTTTACAATAATATTTTTTTGTTTTGCAGTACAATGTGCTTCACAGATGGAAAGAAATGAAATAAATATGTCTTGTTTAAAAAGGGATATATATATGAGATAGAAAAACAAATGAAAAGACTAAAATACATACATATACATATACGTATATACATAAAAAAGTAGGTGATCTGAAAATAAACTATTTTCTCCTATCCCATAATCCTAGTCCGGACTCTTCTTAAGTACAGAGTACATGTCGGTATAGCTTCCCTCAGAACCATGTGAGGTCCCTCTTTAGCTTAAGTGGGTAAATTAGTAACCATGTCTAAGAGCGACCCTGTGTTCACCTGCTGCTGGTGCACATGTGTGTGTACCCTTCCTTAAACGGTCTTAAAGAAAACCCAAAGGTCCCGACTCAACATATACATGAAGTGTGTGTTTATAAGCCGATGATTTATTATAAACTACTTCTGAGAGATGGAGGACATGAGTAAATACTTGGTTATATTCAGTTTGTGTTTGTGTGAGTTCCATTTTGCCCTAAAGATAAGACAAGGAGGAAACATTTAAGTGTTTCTAATGTGGGTACAGGCTTTAATCAAGGCCAGGTGGGGTCAGTGAAGGGAAATGAGAGTGGCAAGAAAGTGTAATAAAGTACACATTTTACAGGAGAGGCAGAAGTGACTTCACAATATCACAGGGTCCCACTACTGCACTCTAATCTAGTAGAAGAGATCAAAGCTTGGGTGCCATATAAAGCACAGATTTTAATTCTCACAGTGCTTGTTAAAAACCCACAGGGCTGATCCTGTCATCAACATGAATGAAAGAAAAGGAAAAAAAGCTAATTTCCCTTTGAAAAACATTTGTTGAAAAAAAACCTTTTAACTAAATATTTGTGATTCCACTGGACCATTTGGAACTTCCTACTAACTCCTGCTCCAAAGCTGCTTATAAATGAACCACAGGAGTGTGAGAATAAAAACAACATTAGAATCGAAAGTCCAAATATGTACCACATGCACAGCTTCAATAGGAGTGACTGTGCAGAGTGGTATGTCCGGGAAAGCTACGGGTTAATTTAAGACTAGAAGCAAAGCCTGTTGCCAATTAGGAGCAGTGAGCGCCACATGTGGGCTAGACGTAGCTATCTCCAGAAGGGGCAACGGGGGCAGAAACCGTACTGCGCGCAATGGGGACAAGCTAAAAGTCTGTGGAACCACTTGTTCGACATCAATTGGAACCTACGTGGATAATTACTCATTTAAGGGATTTTTTTCTCTCTCAAGACATGAACAAACAGGAGTGAAGGATTGGTGCGCAAAAAGGGCTTGATTACGTTTTTACCTTTCAGTATTGCAACATGGCGCGTGTTTCTACCTTATTTTTACTCTGTGTAACATCTTTGTTTAATCGGGCTGCGAGCGTACCTGAGAATTGCCGGGGCGCGCGCTGCTTTTCTGGCCAGGACTGGAGCAGACCGTGCGTCGGAGCGCACTGCCATAGGCGCACGGAGGCAGCGGCAACCAGGAGACAGATTCCCCACTCTGCACAGTCCAGACAGGGACATGTGTACCCGAGTTACCAACAGGATGCTCATTTTAGTCACCACCAAGCCCAGAGCGCGCCTTTATCCCCGTACACCATTATCCAACCTCAGCAGGGAGGCTTTGCGCAGCCAGCAGGGACGGATGGCATAAGGAGGACTAACCCCAGGACCATCACGGCGGAGGTGTTCCATCCTGGCTGCGTCGGTGGGACATGTCCGACGTCTGTCTCTCATCGTCCCACGGGTGATGACGGTGCAACGCATGGGTGCAAAGGGATCGGATGTAAACTTCCCCTCCGGATGCGCCAGATGCCCAAGCCTTGCGTCGGGGAAGGATGCGGGACGCATGGAGGAGACGACGGGAGAGGAGGGCACTCGTCCCCGGTTCATGTGACAGACAGAGCGGCGCAGTTTCTGGATGAGCTTCCAGACGTTGGGACGGATCGTGGTGCATGGATACAGTTGACATGTGACATGAAACCAGGTCAGTGTCAGCCTGGGAGGACTCTGCCAAAAAGTTAAATTTTAGATAAAGAAATCTTGTTGCAGCTTTCTCAGTGAGAAATAAAAACCACTTGAAGTAGCAAACTTTACGATTTCAGTCCTGGTTGATTTAAAATGTCTAATTTAATAAAACAATCAACATTTTCTTAGAATCAAGCAGTATTTTGCAAAGTTTTCAAAATCGTATGCATATTTAAATGTTATTGTGTGTATACAATGGGGAAAAACTCCCCAGAATAATGGCAGACACCAGATTTATAATACTGCAAATATAAAAATGTAGCATTTCATCACCATTGTGTAACCTCCTTCTGCGATATATACTAGTTGTTTTTCTCTGCCACAGGCAACAATGAGCTTCCCTCTGAGGACGCTCTTGTGCTGCAGCTGTCCCTGTCTAAGAGCCAGGAGAAGCTGGTTGAGGCCCTCAGGGGCCAGCAGGACGAGGTCAAGGAGCTGCAGAGGCTCCTCAGCGAGCAGCAGGGGACGCTGGTGAACCAGCAGAGAGAAATACTGGAGCAGCAGAGGAGGATGTACGAACAGATGGAGCAAGTACGGCCTCTGTGATCGATGATGAAAAAGAAGATGTTGATAGTTTGTGGTTTTGTTATTAGGCTGTGATTATAGCATTGAACAATTACTAAGAAGAGGTGGATGGAAAACACCTGACATGCAGAAGTTTTATTTTGTTGGATGACAGATGACCTCCCTATGGAGGAGCTTTACCATAATGTGGAGCAGAGGAAGAGAATGGTCTGCACCACAATCCAGAACAATTGGGACAATTATAAGCAGAGCAGACTAATGGGGTTGCCTGGAATAAATAATCATAGTGTTTAATTTGTGTATTAATCTTGGCGAACACACAAGTCCTGGTGATTATTATCATGATCATACTAAAAAGAAATGTGCACTTTTATTTGTTTCTACTTCCAGGTTAAAGCCCAGTACAACATAATGATGGACAGCATCAAACAAACATCTTTCCCGAGCCTCCAGGCGGAGATGGACAGTCACATGGAAAGCATGAACGGGCAGGTTCGAGCCCACCAAGCTCAGCAGGCGCTCTCTCTGCACAAGGTGGACATGGAGGCCAGCGTGATGGAGGTGAGCTGCAGGATAAATCAGGCATCGAGGGTTACTAACGGTCCTGTATACACTGCTTTTGTGAAAAAAAGACAACAGTTTTTCACAAAGAAGTAACACTCCTCTCTCTGTATTTGGTCCATTCTGGGACTTGAACCAGTAATCCTCTAGGTCACAAGTCAAGTCTCTACAGACTACTTTCTATACAGCTACTGCCAACCTATATCAGATGTTTACATCATCAGACAAACTAAAAACCCTGGGTTAAAAGTTATTTGTACTTGAATGCAGTAATGTACAATTGGCTTTACTTACATGCCAGCCATTGTTTTGCAAGAAAATCTAAATTTTTGGTTTCAAATTCTTAAAGGTCCCCTATTATACTGTTTTTAATCAATATATTACAGGTCTCAGATATATACAAAACATGTCTCTGAAGTGTTTGACTCCAAACACCAAACAGATCATGCATTGTAGCATCCCGTAAACCCCTCTGTTTCAGCCCTGTTTTAAAAGTGCTGATTCTCTGTCTGCTACTTTAGATGAAAATAAGGAGCCACTCCCCACGCCCCTCTTACCCCATTGACACCAACGGTGTTTCAGGGCTGGTTCGGAGCTGGAGCTTGAAAAACACCGGGTTTTCCTGTTCACACCGCAGCGGAGCAGCCTCTTAGCTCCGGAATCCGGTTCGTTTCAAGCACCAAAAAATTGTCCGGCTAGAGCAAAAGCACCGCATACGTCACGCTTACGTCGAGGCGGGGGCAGGGGCCTACGAATCGGAATCGTCGTTGAAGTTGATGATTACGATTGTAAAGCAGTTTTGAATGTAGCATGTAACGACTGTAAAGTTGGTAGTAAAGTCGTCCCATTTCTTCCATTTCGTTTCGACAGAGCAAAACCAAAACGAGTTGCGCTTCAACACAATCGGCCATTGTTGTTGTTGTCGGTGTGAGCTTTGAGGGGTTTCCGCACGGTTTGGCTTTATGAAGCAGGCACGCAAACGGTTACATCATGACGCAAACGATGACGCAATGACGCAGCACCAGTCGGGCTCTGAGCGGTGTGAAAAGAGCCGGAGCTAAACCGAAGAACCGGTTCTGAACCTGAAAAGCTCTAGCACGGAGCTTGAACCGGAGTTGCGTTGGTGTGAATGAGGTATCTGAGAGATATTTGGTTAAAAAGAACACAATGGTGATCTTAAAACCTGTACTGACTTTAACTCATTCTCTTATGGTGCAAAAAGAAAAAATGATATTAAGCAACCAGTCATGCCAACATTATTTACACTCTAATCTGAGTTTTTCAATTTGAACTGTATTGTAATATTATATTTGAACTGTACTATGTATTATTTATTGACCTGTACTTAAATCTTGTTTTATAATTGTTTGTGTGATAGAGATTATGCAATGTTTTTAGCATTTGTTGATTGTTATGTACCTGCCTGAGGACTGCAGATGGAAATGAGCTATTAGCTATAATCTGGCATAATTCATATCTTCTCTTTTCTGAGACTAATGCATTTGTATGAATGGTCCTTGTTGAAATAAATACATGATAGGAGGAGATTCAGGTGATAAGGTGGGCGGCAGTTACCTTGGTTGGTTATTGGCTTATGGTTACACAAGCCAATACATCGTTATGACATCATAAAGTGGCCAAATTCTGATCAGCTCATTTTCAGACTGTTTTTTATATAAATGGATCAGGACAAAAAGTGAGCAAATCTTTTTTCCTGAAACTTTCAGAATCTCTTTACACAGAGGGGACACATGTTTATGTATACAAGACATGAAAAAGTGGATTTTGCATAATAGGTGACCTTTAAAAGATCTTCTGCGAAAGCACAAACTACACTATAGAAGAATCTGGAGTAATAATATAAATGAATATACCTTCTACAAACTTACTTCTACAAAATGTTAAAGGATTTCGACTAGTTAAAATATAAGCAACATCTGACATCTGGTTAGCCTCTCTGTGTATCCTACTTTGAAAAAGAAGTAGAAGAAGAAGAAGAAGAAGAAGACATACTTTATTAATCCCTCACAGGGAAATATCTTTCTCCACTCTGTTGTGTTTACACACATTACACATACAGGGAGTATATACATGCTCAAACACAGAGGATATACATGCACATTTGTATGATTTGACTGGCTGTGATGTTTAATAATCTATTCATTGCTTACAGGTGGGGCGCCCCCTGATGGCTTGTGAGAGTTGCGGTCCTGAGGAGTACTGCAGCTTCATCAGCGGTCATCCTCGCTGTGAGAAATGTACCGTCTGTCCTGCCGGCTTCTTCCTGGTCGCACAGTGTTCAATCCACGCTGACAGAATCTGCCAGGTAAGCATCATCATCTTTATACATAACATTTAGACCTGTTATTATAACTTATTTTGTTGGATGATATATCGTCCAAGAAACATGCAATATGATAAATTATATATTTTTCATTTAATGGTCTTTATTTTACACTGATTATAAGAATGCAAGTACTCCTTCTCAAAAAGCAATACATCCATGAGAATATTCACACATTTCAATAATCAAAATGTACTTACATTAAATATAGGGTTAGGGTTGTGGCTATAAACACATAATCAAAACAATATATGACAGATGAAAATCCCGTTGATAATTCTGCATCATGCTGGCGAAAATGTTGGGGACATTCTTTTGTTAACTTGCACAAATGTAAACACAACGGGCAATATGATGTCTGCAAAAAGGATCAAGGTCATGTCCATAGATAGTATGATAAGACTATTCTCTACATCATGTGTACTATAGGTTGATAATGTTAGTATTGTCATAGACTTGCAATTCAACTATGACAAATACATTAAGGATGTGGTCACACATGCACAAAATAAACGATTGCCCCCTGTTCAATTACACTCTGTCTATGAGACGAAAAAACATTTGCGAGGAAAAAGTGCCTCTTCGCTTCACATTGAGTCCAACTTTATAGCATTGGAAGCAAAACAAAGCTTGTGTCGGTGGGCGTTTTACCACTAAATTCTCTCTAAAGTAGAATTGTCATAAAAGACAGAAGAGAAAACAAATAACGAACAAAAAAGCAAGAAACTTTTGTCTGTGTAATAGTTTGGGTTTGTGGAATTTACTCTGTAGAACAATTCCTGCCTCTCCAGAATAGTTGGTTCTGAGGGATGTTAATGCCAAACAAAACAATAAAGTTGTGGCCGGAAAACTTAAACAATGAGCTGACTGATGGGGAACCACAGAGTAGGGTGACTGAGTGATTACCATAGATGCTTTAACATTGAAAGTGTTGATTTTTTTTGTCATTACAGGACAGAGATGAATGCCTTGAAATATCTGATCTGTGTGGAGTTCGACAGAAGTGTCTCAACACTCCAGGTAACATTAATTACTATCTAACCCTAACCCTAACTTTTGTAAAGAGTCTACATTATATTACAACAAAAAGGTCTCTAAAACATTCCTACATTGGCCTTCTTTTCCATTTGCTGAACTAAAATAATGATTATTCATCATAACTAGAGACAGTGCTTTTAGAATAAAATGTTCAACCATCATGTCTTTGTTTCTCTATCGTCAGGTGGCTTCAGGTGCCAGGGCATGACGGAGCGTGATGGCAACTCAGGAATGTGCGGCCACGACTACTTCTACCACTCGGACATGGATGAGTGTCAGGCCTGCAATGAGTGTGATGGAGATCCCGTTGCTTCCCCTTGTACCTTCACTGCAGACGCCATCTGCTTGGCCCTGTTCCTGCTGGTGACAACGCGCTCTCTCTATCCTGGGCTGGAGATGTAAGTCTGCCTGGCGCAAAAGGCAACTTCCTGGCTCATGCCTTCCCTAGCGTGCAGCTTCAAATAACGGGAGGAGGCGACGGAGTGCTACTGTCCGCCGAAGAAGGCCGTCTGGTGCTCAGGCAGCACGGTCTGGTCTGGCTTGATGAGAACCTCTCGGTAAGCCACGGTTGCCGTAGCTTCATCCAGTTGTGCCTACGTATGAACAACACAGACAGCTCTGAAGGTCGTGACCTCAGTGGTGTTAGGGTAGAGCAGCGGGAAGAAAGGTCCCTCCAGAGTGTCAGCATCAGCGGGGTAGCAGAAGTCGCCCCAGGTAACAAGATATCCCTCTTCCTCCGGAGTGCCAGCAACCACTGTAACCAAAGCAACGATGGTCTGCAGCTGTATGACCCTTCAGCAGCTTCACTCAGTCTTCTCTGGCTCTCACATGACACAGGGGCTGTTGCCATGACAGCACAGGCAATGGTGTCCGCACACTACCATACCAACTATCGCCCGGTGTTCCGCACAAGCTCCACCTCTGACCCTTACGTTGTGGGGCTGACTCATGATGGCCGAGGGATCCGTTTAGCAGAAAGTGGCACCGTGCGGTTCGTATTTCAGCAGGCGTTGTACTCCATGGGCCAGGCGTGTGTGAGTGAGGGCTTCCAGCTGTTAGCGTACCTGAACCGTAACGGAACCAGCTCTGAGTTGGGGCGTTCCTTCAAACCAGGCGTCCACTATCGAGACACGTCCTTATCTCTGACAGGAGTGGCTAAAGTTGGCTCTGGGGACACCCTAGGTTTTGAGATCCTCTCTCCTGCTCAGTGCAATGTACGCTTCTTTGGAGACGAGACTGGCATCAGTATCCTCAGCTTGGTTTGGGTCCCTGCTGCTCTGTCTTCCTCTCTGACGGCATCAGTGTCCAACACCGGCCTACCATCAGGAGCAGTCCGGAACAAGCCGCTGTTCTTCCGCCAGACCAGTGCTCAGGTTTCTCAGATGGGGCTGTTAGGGAAAGGTCCAATAGATCAAAAGCGAGATTTTGTTTTCAAGGAGAGCGGCACAGTCAGTGTGGCTATGGATCTCAAACTCATTCATTCCTGCAACCTGGTCAAGGTGACTCTTTTAAAGCGTAACGATCTGGATGGGTCAGGAGGAGGCCGAGAGGTGGAGGGAGTGCGACCCGTCCCTCTGGCCCAGCAGGTGGCTGGTCAGATGCCTGAGGGAAGTCGTTGGGCCAGTGTTAGCCTGCGGGCGTCCTTCCAGGTTCATAACGGTACAGCTGTGTTCTTCACACTTGACTGTGTACGCGGACGAGTCAACCAGATCAGCTACCAAACAGGAAGTGGAGTGTCGATCCTCTGGGTAGCAGCGTAACATCAGAGAGACAAAACTTCACCATGTTGTTCCAGTTCAGTAGAAGCGAAGCCATTTATATGATGGACATTTTTGATTAGTTTGATTTAATAGGCATACAGTAGTTAGATTGTTTGGGAAAGACGCTTATTACTTTCTTATGGGGAGTTACATGAGATTATCTATATCATTCTTATATCTGTCTGTTAAATATCAAGCTACTGCCAGCAGCTTGTTAGCTTAAACACTAGCCCAGCTCAGTCCAAAGGTAAGAATACCTTTGAGAATACAGGTAAAAATGTGCTTATTAGCACTTTTACAATCTCGAAACCCACTGGATATCGGTCTGACTATCGATCTGGCTATTTCTCGGAGAGACCAGTGTAGCCAACAGATACAGTATCTTGCCAACTTACCCTTTCTGCACTACACCTTGTTCACAGTCAGATAAGCATCTTCTATGCAAGACTGCAGTTGAGAGAGCCAACTTGTATGACTCAATCGTGTCATAAGAAGCCAGTTTATAAGATAACTTTAAGCTAATACAAAAACGAAATTGTTGCCAGGTGTCTGCAGATGGTTTCTGAAAATGCATTTTGGCAAATACATTCTGCTTTTTTATTCTCCAATTGAACTGTTTACCTGCAATTCAGGACCATTTCATATCTTCTCATCTAACTTTTGTTAAGAGAATAAATAGGCTATTTCCAAAACGTTGAACTGTTGCTTGCAGCTGCTTGATTTTGTAGTGAGTAGCCTACAGCTCATTTGATTTTGATTTTGATTTTGTGCAAAAAAAGTAGCATTACTCATCAACCTTATTTATATCAATGCAAGTGTAAGTGTAATTATTTCAACAGAAGTAATTGATGGCTCTAAACTATTTTCTCACACTTCCGAAATTGTATTTGCTGTATTTCTCTCTTTATTTATGTAATAATGTTACTCTGTTGACTCTAATAGATCTTCAGCTCATTCCCACTCTGGCTACAGCATTGTTTGCTGTCACTAAAAGCAGTTAGCTGCTGGTTTCATTCAGGAGAGTGTTTTTTAAGAGCATGTGTTTCATGTTAGCCACCATTTTCTAATGTGAATATCTACTGCATGCCCTGTTTAATGACCACTTTTCTGCATATTATGGACTTAAAGACAATCATATGTTTCACTAAGGCCAGGTGTAACTGTCCTGGAGAGATAGTATACTATCTTCATTATTTACACCGTAAGATATAGTTAATGTTTACTCAAAGCAAACTGTAATAAAGTGTATATTTGATGTTTTATTTGAAATCCAATAAATTGTTTTTCCAGATTTTGTGTTGCTGTCTCTGTGTAAGAACCAGGGTCTGAGAAGTAAAGCCATTGCGGAAGTGACTTGAAATTAACTGGAAGGGGCCGCTTTAACTGTACGCTAAAGCAGGTCAGATTGAATAGAGGACTATGAGAAAATGACCATACTTTATATTTTTTGCACCTTTTTTATCTGTTTGACGAACTCAACCACTAGTCTAAGAAAATGGGCCTGGAGTCTAACTCATCATGTATCATCTGAATTGTACATCCCTAACAACTTTAACAATCCTTTTTATTTTTGTCAAAGCAGAATCTGAATTTCAACAAAAGATTCATACAAAATATATATTTCCTCTTTAGTAGTTTGTAGTTATAGTACTTAACTGTACAAAACAAGCAATTTGACTAATCACTATGCAAAGATGCAAGCTAAAGCTAAAAGTAGTTAAAATAGTAGTACATGTATTTAGCTAATGTTATGTAATGTTAGGAAAGTTGTAGCGCTGGGACTGACATAGCTGAGTAGTTGTTTTTAAGACTTTCATCTACTTGCTACATGCCAATTCTACTGATACTATAATCAAGCATTGACCTTTATTAGCAAGCTTTAGCATTAGCTTTTAAAGTATTTGGCTAATTAGGACGTAGCTGAGAGTTATAGCTCGGCTTTAGTAGTAGCCAGGCCTATTTTGTAACCACAGCTAGTCAAAAACTGCCAACTGACAAACCTTATCACATTGTCACAATTGTCACTACTGTATGTTTTTTGGATGGTGTCTTGTCCTAATCATGGGCTTTTCCTCACGTGCCACAGTTAGCAACATGGTGACTGATTTGGATACGTTTGCTCCTAGCAGAAGCTGCCAGGTGTTTCCTATTAAACATCAAAGAACAGATCCTTTATCATGAATTTAAACCGTTGAAATTATATTAGCCGGGTAGTTAACCTCAAAATGGCTTTCCTACACACGCCCAATGACAACCCCTCTCCTTCCTAGTGTGCTGCTCTGCTTCTGCACAAGATCAAAAAGCATATTACGATCCGGGGCATATGTTCTATGAAAACCAGTAGACCAGTTGATGTTGTTATTCCAGCCTTTGAAGTTATGACCCCCAGGTTACTGTGTGCTATAGATTATTCAATAAATCATGACTTTTAGGGGATTAGTCCATTAATATGCAGGTTTGTGTCATGAAGGTGTAGGGATCAAAAAGTGCCGACGCGACCATTTCCACATTGTCCCACTGTCGGATTTTCTCTAGTTCTAGGTAGCTTGACCAGACCTTTGCTACGAATAAAGCATGAGCAGCACAGTGAACTAAGCCTCAGTCTTGTCAAGAACTAGACAGAAGACAATAAGCAGAGGTAGGTCGACAAACAGAAGAGAAAGAAAGCATATCTTGAGACAAATTGAAAACACCCCCAGGCTGATGGATGACTTGCTGGGTGAGGTACTGTGGTTTGACAATGATAAACGCTTAAGGAAAAAGGTCAGCGCCTACAGTATAGAGAGTGGAGCACTGTCTGGCAGGACAAGTTGCCCTTACACATTAGCACTCTGGATAATAGAGTACAGATGGAGGAAGGTGTGTTGAGTCGGTGTGGATGTATCTTTAAGCAGTGAATAGGTTTGCCTGTAAGAAAAAACAGAGGTTTATGTTTAAGCCATACTTGTTCTTCTAGATACGTTATTACATGGCTTTTAGACTTTAGTTTAGGATTTTAAACAATTTCCCCGGCCTCCAAATGCCAAAGCAAATGTTTTTAGTGTCATTAAACTATTTTAACTTTCCATAAGAAATAATTTAAGGTTGAATGGTCAATATTTGCGTCATGGTATTTTTGGGACTGTACAGACATTGGTTTGGAAGGACAGTCAGGGAGGGTAGTTTGACTTATTTATTGATATTTTATTTCTAGTTTTTCTTCTAGAAATAATTGTAAAAAGAAAGAAAATCAAATGTAAAAAAGATAAGCTTTTTTTAAAGTATTTTTTCCTATTGGGGCTGTGTAATGCTTTTTATTCTAAGAACACTGCAGTTGTTTTCCAAAAAGGGGGAGTTATTTTCATTCTTTTAAGATAAGGCACTTTTATTCTTATTCGGGGGAGGTTATTGCAGTTTTTTCTTGTTGGAGGAGGGTAAGGCATGTTTTCTGAAGGGCGGGCGTTCGAGATATTCCTTATCCTGTCGGGTCCTGCTTTGGAAAACAGCTAAACTGAAAATTCTACCCCCTTACCCACCCAAATAATTGTCCCACAATCCCTTTGTTTCTATTAAGACATTAATCAGGAACATGTTGTAATAGAATTTGTTTCCTTCCAAAAATCACAATATTTAGAGACAAATATTTCTCAAAAGGGAGTCTGACACGTCATACTTGAGTCTTTACACTGCATGGAATCCACCCCCCACCTTTGTCTGAAATGAACAGGCATCTGTGGTGCACACCGCCTTCAGAGCATGAGCGAGCAGCGGGGCTACATATGGCACACAGACAGTGAATATACAGGTAGCAAGAATGTGCAGGAGGCAAGTGTACTCCTAACCTTGCCCTTGATACAGAAACAACCATTACATCAAGGAATGTGAGGGGAGAGGAAGATAAAGAGAGGAGTGGGAGATAGAGAAGAAGAAGAAAGCCGTGGGAATGAAAGTGAGAATTTGGCTGCTCCTGTGTCAGTGCATCTGGAAGCAGTTCTCACTTGTTTTGCTTTTCTTCTCCTCTACGCGCTTTACAGTCGCCCAGAGGCGTCCCACTGTTTCCGCGCATACTGTAAGTCAGAAATGTTTTGGGCTAGACATTATAAAAAGCAACTTTTATGTTGCTTTGGATCATAGGCCAGCACCACAAACATTATAAAACAGAAACACAATACATTTTGGTTGACATACGAGCAAATGGTTGTTTAAAATGAGTAATACACGTCACAATACGCGACAAAGCACAATACAATTATAACATACGTGATTTCACTGTGATTTTAATAACTTGCATGTCATTTCTTCCTGAAATGCACCATGTACTAAATGGTGGTGCAATGCTGCCCCCTACAGGATATAAAGAGAATAACACATTTTGGGTGAAGTTATTTTATTACCACTGGATAATAATGCCATTACAACAGGTTAATAACAAGTTCTTTCATATAAGTTAGTGTCTTCATTTGCTATATGGCAATACAACAATGTATCATATTTATTTATAATACTAGAGTAATATAGTATAGTTGGTTTTGAATAAAGTGTGTTGAGATACAATTCCATACATGTAGTCCATTATCGGTGTTTGTACTATGGGGTTAGAGCAAAACCTATGTTTTTAAAAATATTATTAAGATCATCTACTAATCTTTAAAGCACATTAAGTCAAGTTTTACACATGTATTATGTAGGAGTTTAACTGTAGTAAATGTTAATGCAGTAAATGAGAACAGGAAACTGTCTAATAAAGTGTGTAAATGTAAGAGGCAGGACGTTAGCTTTGACTTAAGACTACAGTTAAAAATCCCTAATAAAAAACTAAGGATGTAGCTACAAAAACCTGACACTGCATACTTGAAGAGTTGAGGCTTATGAAATCAGGGTATATTTATGTATATTAAATCCTCTACTTTTTCAAATTCGGCACTTAAGTGTTGCAACAAAAAAGAAATTGCATTGCTATCATCTTCTGAAAGGCATCTTTGAGGCTATTGCAGTTATTAGAAATGAGTAAGGCGACAAATATAAGAGAACATGTCGTTTATGTTGACAACAAATGTTTGAAATGCTGACCTACAACTTAAATGTGAAATGTTTATTTAAAGCTGTCGAGTGTGAATAAAGAACTGGACTAACACTATTTATTTAGATAAAAACATTAACAAATTCCACAATGCTGTCGTAATATTGACAAAAAAGGATAACAAACATTCAAAGCACCTTGACAGTAAGAGTGTAATGTTCTTGTCAAAACTGTGTATTTAAACACTATGAATGTAAGTTCACCATGTGTAAAATACTGTGTCATTGTTTTTTGGTCCATGCTGCAATGAGAATGACTCTGAAGTGAATGAGTAAAACTGGTAAAGGTATAAAGAGGAGGAGGAGGAGGAAGAATGAGTGGGGAGAGATGTTGTCACATTGGTTAAATGAGGCATTGAAACCACACATTATGTAATCATTCCACAAAAGGTAACACATTTTATATTGATTATGTAATAATATCCATATTTTTCTAAATAATATGCTGCAGTTTATAATAAACAGCTTGTATGTTAGACATTTTCACACATTTTCCAATAACTTAACACATATTGTACTGGTTATTACAAAATGCAGGAGTAGTAATTTTCTTTAATGAAAATGTAATATGTGGATAATATAATAACAGACCAAGATTATTGTCTTCCTCCTTCCTGCGCATGTTTCAAGGAGGATTGGTTTGATTCATACTTGAATGGATAAAATGGACATCGTTGTTATGATTGTATACAATTGTTTATGAATGAAGACATCCATTTTGTTTTGGTTATTACATCATTATTTTGAATGGTAATTGCAACTTCCAGATGTTGCCTTAACCCCTGCACATTTGTAGTAAATCATTTTTACATGTTTGTAATATATTTTAGAAAATCATTCTTTTCATATTGTGTCCAGATTGCAGCAGATAATTACAATAATTTCTGCAGAGTAAAGTGAAAATGTATTAGATTTGTTTTAGTTATTACATATGTTGTTCCAGGCCTGTAAGAAGAAGAGATGTTTTAGTGCAGGATTTCGATGAGGAGGCGTTTAAAGTCTCCACCGCACTCTGAATCCAGAGCGTCTTTCAGGGTAACGTCGTATTTCTCCAGGTACATGTCCTTCACTGTCTCCAGGTCGAACTGTGGGGTTAACAACATAACACTGCCGTCACAACAAATCCTTTCTTATTGGTTATTTTGTCTTTAAAATTGAGCACATTTTTAGACCCAAATTTAGTTTTTTTTTTTACTTGCCTCAGAGCGGCCTACAATGATGCGAATGAGCGTGTCCTCGTCAGTGCCCGCCCCCTTCATGGCGGCATTAAGGCGTCTGGCAAAATACAGCTGCGGGTTCTTAGCACACCTGACTATAAAACAAACACACACAAGCAGCAGGTGTTATTAAAAATACTGACATTTGATTGGATAAGTCATGGCTTGTGAACATCCCGTTAAAGTCCAACCTACCTAGAGTAATGTAGCATTCTTTGAGAGTTCCTGTTGCTTCAGAGTTAATGGTGTCCAAAATGTCGGTCCCTGAAAGCTGCAAGGGAACGAGTAACGTGAGAACTTAGACGTACAACAGTGATGAAAGCCCAGATGAAATTATGTTTAAAAAGTAGCTTGTTATTGCAGGAATGTGAGCACTTCTTACCGACTCATAGATCTTAAAGGTGGCCTGAAGCTGCATGTAGTTCCTGTGAGTCAGGATGAAGTTGAAGGTGGTCTCATCAGTGCCAAATCTGCCTTCTCCTGCCTGACAGGTATAACAAGAGTACATTAAAAGACAGCATTGGTGTGTTTTAATGCCATCTCAAACAAACTTGATCTTATTTTTGTTAGTTCGGTCATTGTTCCTATTAGTAATAAAGTACCTTTCGAAGGACACATTTTACTTATACAGATCACCATGGAACTTCCCCAGTTTTCACTTAAATTAAGACAATCACTTTTGTATAAAACTTTTCTGAAATACTCTGTTCACTGCAAATGAGGCATTATCTAATGCAATTTTGGGTACATTTTTAAGAAATCTAGACAGGTTTGTAAAATAATCACCCAATGTTTAATTGGATATATTCCTAGTCGGAAAAAAAACATTATTATCGACACAAAATAGCCAAAACATTTTGCTTGTGTTACAACATATGAAACCTCATTATGATATGGTAACCACATAGTATCCAACATGCTAGCAGCTCTGTGATGTAGCCTACTAAAAGAAAGCAGCCATTTAAGCTAATGCTAATGTGTTTTTGCTCATCAGGTATTATTTGTATCCAAGTCCCCATCTTAGGATGTTAGCATGAGCAAATTAGCACCAAACACAAAGCCTAGAGCTCATCATTGGAATGTCATTAGTTTAAAAGGTTGTTTGGTTGAAAATACCAAAGAAGTCAACAAATCTAAACAATGTGATGATTTCAAATGATTTATCCTCTGGGGAACAAGAATGTGCGTCCCAAATTTGGTTACAATCCATTAATAGTTGATGGGATATTTCCGTGTCAGGGATGAAAGATTGGGGCAACAGACCACAATTTCCATCCCTAAATTCCAGATGCTAGCGTGGTTAAGAGAACTGACTCAGGGGTTGTTTGTGAAGGACTATAAACCTCATTGTAGTATGTGAGATGTGAGGAAATGCTGACAATCTCGCAGATTCCTGTTTCTGCACACACTTGCTATTGTACAGTGTGAAAGTGATACTTCAAATATGAAGCTCCACGCTTAAGTAGTGCATTTTCACGAAGATCCAACAATCCATTACTGTAGGAAAAGCCACACGGCAGCAATACCACAAAAACAAGCTTGATTTATTCAATCTTGCCATCCAAGCCTTAGATCACGTTACATTGCAAACACTGGGGTTATTCAATGGGCACTATGAATAAGGATACTAATTCAAAGGGGAATTATGAAGCATCTGGGAACGTACCTCAACCAAAGATGTGGCATCCTGTTCGGCTAAATCCTCATCCACCTCATAGCCCTCCTCTCTACTCGCCTTTAGAGAGGAAAAGAGGGGGACATGGAGAGGAAGAAGACAGGTTTAAGAGGAGGGATCAACGAGGCGAAGCATGTAAAGTGAGGTTAAGATTCAGAGAGTTATGGAAAAGTCAAAAAGACAGGTTGCAAATGTAATCTCAGGCATTTAAGGGATAACAATCATCTGCTGCACATCAATGGGAAATATTTGAAGGCCTCTTTGGATAGGCGTCGCTGTCGAACACTGTCACACTGTGTTTGTCTTTCCTTTCTGCGGGAAAGGAAGAGAGAGGGGAAGCAGAAAGGGTGGGAGGGCGGAAAAAGCTGGCACGGAGGCAGCAGCATGCCGATGATGGGATGTTTGACAAATGTCTCAGTGGGCGAATCACAGCATGGAGAACAAGTGTGCTTCCATTATCAGAGGAAGAGAAGTGGTATTGTTCTTTTCTTCATGGCTTCCATCCAAATTCAAGACTTCCACTTAATTGTTTTTCAAAACGTGGTCTCTGTTTTCTTGTTTACTGCAACTTCCCTTTGGTACTATAAATGTTGCTAAGTTTTGTTGATGGTTAAACTGAACTTTACCTGCAGCAGTGACGTCAGCAGGTTCCTCACGTCTCCACTGGTGTCATCTTCAATGTCTGCATCCAGTTCACGCTCATGCACTGTGAGGTAGGAGGGAAAAACAGTCAACACTTAAAACATAGTGTATAAAATACACTGTGAAGTGAAGCTAAATTAAAACCGCACGCTGTCAGGACATTTTTAGACGACCAAAAGGTTACAATTAACTTTCCTGAACAAAAAAAAACACAGTGTTAAGACTAAACAGACCCTAACCCTTATTCTAACACCCTGGTAGTGACTTTTCATTCACAAGGAAGCCCCGCCCTAAAGCATTAGCTGCCATATTTTCAACTAGAAATGGGACTATCATTTACAAAATGAACATCATGCTGTATTGAAGAAGACTTTAAACTAGTGATGGAGACCATAAACTTATTGAGGAATCAAATCAAGCAGAAGTAGGGTCATTTTCTCATAGACTTATATTTAATTGACTCTTTTTTTTAAAACCCCTTTGTCAGCCCCTGGTGGCTATCAAACATAATGTAAGTTTAAGACACGTATGCGTTAGCTTCTGGAAAAAATATATAGGTAAAAGAACTAAAAAATAAAAAAGTGTACGGTGAAAATGTGTCTTAACACGGGATAAAAAATAAGGTTATTGAGAGCTTAGTTATTTTGCAATGAGTCAACTGTGATTCTGACGAGGATAACATCACACTGTGTTTGTGGCCAGTGAAAAACATGAGGAAAACATATCTCATGACTCCATGACTCACCCCCAAAACTGAAAACGCCCACAACATTATGACAAATATAAAACTTAGTATGTATCTGTTCCGCATGCTGGTTGAATTATCACTCTTTCCACTATGAGAGGAACCTCAGATTGGTCGCTGTATATAAATGATTCAGACTGAAAGAGAACTCACCAGCGGCATAAGTCTCCTTGTAGCTCATAATGTCCTGTAGAAGAGGAAACGACAGAGGATCAACTTTTTTAGATTTGAAATGGATCATATGACTATGTGTTATATACAAATAGGTCACTTTGAGTTACAAACCCCAAGATAATTATTCCCCCATGACTGGAAAGTCATTTATACAACTTTGGATTTAACTGTCTGTTATGGCATATTTTATAAACTAAGGATTTAACAAACGGTTACACAGGGCAATCATGTGGAGAGCTTTTGAATTACATTGGATATGTTGTAATTAGACATGTTGGATATATGCTAGAAGCTCTTTCTCACTTTATGGATTTTGTCAAAATGGAGGCCAAGCAGTGTTCTCAGAAAATCAGAAAAACTGGCAGCGAAGATAGACTCCATGTTAAATAACGCATGTAAACCAGAATATAAATAGTTTCTAATAGTTAACCTGTAGAAATTGGGTAAAAATAAAAACATGTAGTATCAAAGGACAGTATCACAGATTGACAGACCTCATTGGTGGCCGTGCACAGGATCTCGACGAGCACGTCTTCGTCCGTTCCCGCCCCCTTCATGGCCTTCCTCAGCTCCTTGGCGAAGTAAACATTAGGAGGCTCCAACATGGCTATGGTGGCCTTCTCAAAACTACCTGTCAGCTCCTTCTTAAGGACTTCCTCCAACTCCTGAACAGAAAAAGAAACAACTGCATTTACGTGTATGTGTAAATAAATGTAGGAGCATGAGAGAGGGAGTGTAGAAAAGGTACTTACGTCATCATACTTCTCAAAGTAGGCCTGCTTGATCTCCACACGCTGAGCTGCAGAGCGATTGGCCAGGATCTGAACAATGACTTCTTCATCCGTCCCTGCAGATTATAAAGCAGTACATATCTTTTAGTAATCAGCCCATCGAATGGCCATTATCATTCATCAAAGGGAGCATAGATTTAAAGTGGTATAACCCCACACTTCCTCCTAATTGGTTCTATGGGCTGTTATGTTTTATTGGTAGGCTGAATGACCACAAGAAGGTTGGAATTAAACCATACACTCTAGCTTGTGTACTTCACTCTTCATCGGCCAATCGAAAGGGCAACAAAAACACTCCCGTTTGCTATCCTGGCTGTAAAATGGTGGAACAAGAACCCCATTGATAAAATGGAGAGCCAAAAGTTTACAGATCTTACTTCACAGACTGAAAATCCACCTGGTTTGACTGCGAGTTGCCCAATAATTTAAAAAAACTCCAGCACTTAGAAAGGTTTCGCTTGGCTGAATGCACTTATTGTCACTTGCTTCAGCTAAATGAGATGTAATACAATTATGGGAGCTTCCCCATCAGGGCAGTATTTTACTATTATAAGACTTCTTAGAGCCTAACATTTGAAGGCAGTTTCTATGTCTTGTCACCTAACCGTAGAAGTATATTATTAAAATGGCAGCAAGGCAGACATGTTTCTGGTAAAATCAGAAATACAGTTTTTCTGCTTTGAAAATTATTATTCAAATATGTGTACTAATGGTAAGGTAATGAAATACATACAATTTCTGCTTTTAATTTGTATTTGTATAATTGGTAATTTGATTTTGTTTTATCTGCTGGTTATATCTGTCTCGCTACAAGGACAGTTGTAATACAAAAATAACTGATCAAATAAGAGGGAAGTATTGCTGATATTGATATAACAACACTGCTGGCCTTAAAATGTTCTTTGTGCTGTGTGGCACCAGTCTGTTAACTTCTATCTTCAATTTATCTGATAACTTTTCTGATTAATTCAATATATATTTGTGGATCCATTGTAAATGCACATTAAGTAATGGATGCAATAATCACACACAAATAGAGAAACCAAGACACTAAATAATATAAATGACTGAATAGAAACAACAAATTGCAGTTATTGAAGAAGAATGAGACTACACTATTCATACTTACCTAGACCTTTACAGGCTTTTCTGATAGCCTTGATATCAGCAGTGACATCAAAATCCTGATATGGGACAAGGGTGGGCTAGAACACAAAGTGATATGATCATTAAAAAAGAAGAAGATACAAAACATAAAAGAAAAGCAAACATACACACACTGTTAGGATCATGTATCCTATAATTACTGACAGAGGTGGATAAGTACTCAGATCATGTACTTTAGTAAAAGTAGAAGTACCAGAGTGTAGGAATACTCTGTTACAAGTAAAAGTCCTGCATTCTTACTTAAGTAAAAGTAGAAAAGTATTAACATCAACATATACTTAAAGTACCAAAAGTAAAACTACTCATTGTGCAGATTGGTCCATTTCAGAATAATATTTATTATATGTTTTGATTATAAATGTTGATGCATTTAAGTGTAATCAAAGCTGGTAAAGGTTTGAATTACTTTGTATACTGCAGGGTAGATTGTGAATTTACTCCAGGTGTAACTAAAGTCTGATTTAAGAGTTGATTATATTTCACATCATTTATCTAAATCTGCAAAGGAACAAGAGGTACAAAATAACTGTATTGGAGCAAAATTACACAATTTACCTCTGAATTCTAGTAGAGTACAAGTACAAAGTAGCATAACATGGAAATAAATGTATCTCAAAATTGTACTTAAGTAAATTTAATTCACAGCTCTGATTACGGATTCTATACACTGCAAACTGATGTAAAATGTAAAACGAAATGAAATAACAAACAAGCTAGAATCACAGTGAAGCATGATGACACAGTGAGATTGTAAGGGTTCATCACAGGGGCTGTTACAGTAGGCCGGTCTCCCGCAGGAAAAGGGTGCAGCAGCAGGCTGATCGCTGAGTCATGCGGCAGTCTGTGAGCAGCCTCCTCTCCTCACCCCCCCTCCGTTAGCACAATGCAGCCTTATTGATCGGGAAATGCCTCGTCCCTTTTTCTGCTGCTGCCCAGGCCTTACAGGACTCACTCCCTTTGCTCAAATAAACTGCGCAACTTCTGCCTCGCAGCTGTCAGAAAGTGTTGTTTACATCTCCTGAAGTAAATAACACCCCCGGACGCTGCATAAGTGATCATCACAGTAGACTGGATCGTTTCAAAGCTTTAAAAGTGGCTGATCCTCCATTTTACACTAATTACAAATCTAATGTTGTTTTTAAAAGTTGGGAAATCCCGTTTTCTTACCTGCACGTTCCCCATTTTAATCCAAGATCGCACTGTCAAAAGTGACAAAGTGATAAACGAGTGGAAAGCTGTGATGTTGAGTGGCTTTGCAGTGGATGTGATGTGTCAGTCCGGTCGGTTGTTCGGTTGTTCCTGGAGGACGCCCTGTCCGGTGCTGCAGGGTGACGTCACTGCCGCTTGTTCATTTAGTGGGGGGGAGAAATGCAATAATTGTTTGCAGCTTGAGAAACTGTGTGTCATTATAACAAGATGTGATCCTGGAGTTGTAACAGACATATTTGCTCTCGTTCATTATCTCTGTAGAAATGCTTTCATTCAGTGTTTAAACATCCATCCATCTTCTCCCGCTTATCCGTGGTCGGGTCGCGGAGGTAGCAGTTCCAGCAGATTGAGTAATCATGTGTTAGTGTGTTGCAGGTGTGCTTTCCTTACCCCTTATTACTTTGGCTGTCAATTTGGAGGGGCAAGCATTTTGGATTTGTTTTAGTTCAGGAGATTGTGTTACACACTGCATATTCTAATCATATTTAATTTCTATGGTAGGCTAACTGTGGTTCATCTCATAGATAGACTGTCATGGTAATAGTGAGCACCTTTTGTTGTTTGTTTTGTTCATGTAGCTATGGTTAGTGATGTGCAAAACTGAACCAACAAGTATTTTTGAACAAATATTTGAGTGTCCGTAATGAACCGGTTAAGCCTATCTTTATCCAACCTCCAAGTAGTCATGAATCCACTTTATAATATCCAACAATTTAAGAAAAAAAACCAATAGGTTGCATTTAATAATCCAAACTCAAACAGGATCAGCATTGAAGAACGTTGTATGTTTTATTTTAGTGGGGGATACTTGCAGTGTCACTGTGAACCTGATGGCATATTATGCAAACAAATATAAAAACTTAAAAGTTCTGAAAAGTTTGTACATTTGCATATATCAACTCACAGGAACCGATACTGTGAAAACAGTCAGTTTGCACACCACTAAGTTTGATACCATATTTATATAAATAAATCTAGTAAAGTGAAGCCTTTTTGGCTACATCTGACCCGGACTGTACCAACATGTTTTCTTTTTGCTTTTAGTGAGATGAATATCCGTTAAGTTTGGCTGTTGGTTAAAGAAAGATTTAATTTTCCTTTGAACACTGTAGCTCAATCTTAAATTAGTAGTAGAAGTAGTTGAGATCATAACTACTGAGTTACACAAATTGGTGTTATTGGTGGGCAAGGGGCATTACCCCTGGGCCACTTTGTTTTCACGGCCCAAGTTGGCATCATAAAACGGGCTACGTTTGTAGATTGGTGTAGTCCAAGCAAGAGCGCATAGGGAATTAGGAAGTCAGGACGGGCAGATAGCAGTATAAAGTAGTACAAATACTTGATTTAATAATCAGTGTATTGATTTTGTTAATGCCTGTGTGATTCACTGTGTTTAAATTGTAACAAAATCAGCTTATAGTCACTGAAAGAGTAGAAGGCCTTTGTCCTGAGAAAGGGCTACGGTCCATGATTGAATTAGCCTTGTCATGAGGTCAGCATTGTTTAAATGATGATATATTACATTACATTTCATTTAGCTGACGCTTTTATCCAAAGTGACTTACAATTACCAATTACAGGGACATTCTCCCTGGAATAACTAAGGACTAAGTGCCTTACTCAAGGGCACACCAGTGGGGGTGTTCCTGGTGGGATTTGAACTCACAACCTCCCGATCTTCAGCCCACCTCACCATCCATTAGACCACAATTATCCCACTATATATAAGAGAAGACACTCTGAAAGTCCTTTAGAGGAGGACTGTGTGCGCCTTTTTCTATTCTGAATGTAAAGAGTTTGATTCATCACTTCAAGTCTGTAACTTTTAAGATAACTAGCAACTCGATATTTTCATTATCCACATGATGGCAATGTTGCACAGAGAGCAAAGTACATGCCAAGTGAACTGAAAAAAACACAAAACTGAACAGACCAAAGCAATGTCAACTGGGTTTTTATAGAAAGATTTAATCCATAATTGAGAACAGGGTATTAACTGTATGTACATGCAACACAATAAGAATGTAAAATATAAGTACTCCTGTGTCGATGCTACACCATTTTGTAACTTTTTTGGAGTCACATCATATAGTATAACTAGCATAAAATACATTTAGTGGGCAAGTTACAACATTCCATTTCATACAGCCTAAAACCATCTGATAGAAAAAAACCCATGTGAGTGCAGGCTCATGTTTATTATTCATCAAGCCTTTTAATGTTACTTTATGAGCAAAAAAAAAGGTTATTTTACACATTTTTCTTGATAAATACATGACAACATCTGACATCTATATTTGTATATCCAATGTGCTCCTTAGTCCTCTTTTAAGTATTACATAACAATGTTTTTTTTATGCCTTGTGGTGAATTTGAGTGTAACAATACTGCTGTATTTTCACTGTCATGCACAGACAGCTTCAGAAGAAGACTGCGTTGTGTGTGACTGCGTTTCATTATTTGTCGCTGGTGGGTGGATGATCACGGGACAGAAAGGCGAACTGTTGTCGGAGATGATGTTGAAATAGTAAATTACTCATCTCCCGTTGGCAAGAAAGTGGCAAAAAATAGCTTTGGTCATGCATAGTCGTGGTTTAAGCGATTGAATATGTGTAAAGATTGGAAAGAAGGTGCATTCAGGCAGATGTTAAGATTGGCGACTAAGTGACAGTAATAATGCATTATTCATATCATCCACCCTTGTCGTGGTTTGGTTTGGTCCTTAAAGACTCCATCACATTATTGTATACATGTGGAAATACTACCGCCTCCTTTAAAAGTGGCATCGAGGGCATGGATATCAAATAAACGGTAAATAACTATCAACATGAGGGAGAGAGAGGCTCATGGATATTTCATCACTGCGCAACTGTAACTGCAAGCCATTTGCAATATGTATGTACATTATTGATGGCAATGCACATCATTTTGAAAGCATCATATGGTACATAGGAGGGAAATACCATAAGCAACAACATCAAAAGTTCTCCGGTCATAGTTGAGTACAAGTTCTCCACTAAATTTTAATTTTTTACAGTAATTGATGCTTTACGGTTTGCCGCATGCAATGGTTGTTAGGGAACAACAATACTGTATATTGAGCAACTGAAATATACAGTTTTCCTCATTTAAAATGAAGCTGAACTACAATCCTTTGTTATTCCCATGTTTCACTAATCAAACAGATCATTTTCGTTCCATGAATTATGCATTTGGCCTATAGCTAAGGCATCGCAGCTGTGTCTGAGCTTTGGTCCTGCTTCACATATCCCATTTTATCCTTAGGTCTTTTTTTCCCCTGTCGCCTGCTTGTTTCTTCATTAGCATCTGAGGCAGTGAGTCCCCACTGACATAGTGCGTAACATAGAATATCATCGGCGTAACAGATGAACTTCAATATTCGATAAGCCGATTATATAAAGTTTTGGTGACAAATGATTGTCTGACCTGCTGGTATGTACAAGTATGATTCAGGTTTAAATTACCTTGATGTGATAAAACGTACACAATGTAAGTTTGCAAGCAAAAGTGCGGACAAAAAAAAGTGACTTCAAGGTTGCAATGAATCAACGAGATGTAATGCATTTAGCAAGTAGTTTGGATTATTTTTTCGCTTAGGTTAACTTATCGAATTTTCAATTGATATCATTCTGTTGCTTTTTCCTCTGTGCTGTCAGTCTGTGAATACAAAACAAATACAATCATTTCCCCAGTCATCACACCATCCCCCCAGGGTCTGGCTCCTGAAAGTCCCATGGGCAAACATCCGCCACCTTGGCCCCGCCAATGACCGCGGTTTGGTACTACTACTCGAAGAGCTCTCTTTCTTCTTCTCTGGTGATTTTCTAGTCTGAGCAAAGCTGCTGAGTGAGGGCTCGATCTCCCGTGAGAAACCCTCCCCCCTCCTGATCTCCATCATCTCTGGGTCCCTTGTAGAACTCCTCCGCCGCTCAGAAACCGGCCCTCCGCACTCCGATGACTGGCTAACGCGTCTTCTCTCCGACGCCGGTTTGCTGGAGGAGCTCCGCCGTTCTCTGCTTTTCTCTCTTGCCTTTTCCTTCTCGGCTTTGTGGTTGGATGAGCAGGAGCCTTTCCGCTTCTTCTTGTGTGTGCTGGGGCTGTTGCAGGACTTCTCCTGCTTAGGTGAAGGTGGGCTGTTGTAGTCCCAAGGGCAGATCTCTACCATCAGGGTTGGAGGCTGCAAAAGGCTTCCTGTGGACTTGGAGTGGTCTGAGTGGAGCCCCTTGGGTTTCCCATCAGTGGGTGTGACGCTTTTCTTGCGTGAGATCCTGTCCGGGGAGAGGGAATCTGAATCTCCTCCCATTATGGGCTGCTCATTGAACTCCCAGGGACAGACGTCGGGCTTCAGAGGGAGAGGTGATCTTGGTGGTCGTGTTTTCCGGGTTTCCTTGCCTTCCTCCCTTTCTCCTCCTTTATCTTTGGAGCGTCTTCTGTTGGAAGGGGAATACCCTGCTTTCTGCCTCTGATTGGACCGGCTACCTTTGGTGATCCCAGAGCTGCTGCTGCTGCCTCTCCGGCCTGCGGTGGTCTCGGGAGCAATGGAAACGTGTTTCTGGGTCTTAGCTTCAGTGGGAGTCTGAGCGTCTTCGGAATCCCAGGGACAAACCTCAGACACGTCGTAGAGGTTCCGACCGGTCTCGGAGCAAATCGACGGCTGGCTGCCACTCACCTGTTAAAAGAAAAAAAGAAAATATTCAACAACTGCTGTTTTAATGAAAATATTGAAACATTTCCAAAAGTTCAAGCTGTTCAAAAACTTAACTCAACACCCAATTGCTTGATTAAAACCTCTTTGTTCAAATAGTATTTTTTGAAGATTCATCAATAAAGAGTACCTGTTGTTTCATGATGCCCATCTTCAGGGGGGACTTGGAGTACTCCACTGACTGGCTGATGATCATCTTGGGGTAATGCTCAGGGTTCTCATCCACCTCAGACAACATCCTGTCCTCCTGCCCCTTCAGACCTTTCTTACTGGCATCCTCCACGCTTTGCGTCTTGTTGGTCAGCCCCGGCATCTTTTCCTTGGCACTGGCAATCACACTCAGAGACTTCTGCATGATGGAGGTCCGCAGGTAGAGAGGTTTCTTCTCGTGGGTCAAGTTGTGGACGCTGGCTGATTTCCAGCACAGTGGAACGGACTCTGTGGACTCGGCTGGTTCCAGTCTTGGTGGGGTCATGGACGGTTCCAGCTGCTTTTTAGTATGTTTCCGGCCAATCAGGGAACCCAGTAGAGATCCTTCCCCACCACCTCCCAGGAGTCATTTTGTCTCCTGCTATCGAGCCAGTTTGGCTTACGGTTTCTTCATCCTGGTCACAAACATGGTCATAGCTGTGCGACTTCTTCAAGCCAATGACTTTGTTCTTCAGGGAATCATCCCGAGATTTGCCTGAGGGAAGGTTAAACAATAAAATGGCATCAAGGTGCGCAGATTTAGTGATCATGTATGAAGAAAAGCCCTTAGAAAAAAATGAGGAAAATACATTCTGGTGACCTTGTTCTATGTCTGACCTTAAAGGTTTTCTCTCTTGTGTTTTTGTTCACAGATTAAACAAAAATATCTAGTAAGAGAAAGTACCCTGGCTAAACACAGAGGAAAAAAATAAAGACCGTCTTAGACCATTGATAGTATCTTTGTTTTGAACCATTGAAAAAATAATTGGAAAAAATGTGTACTTTATTTGGATAGAGCAAAAATATTTAACACTAGAACCGCCAACGGGTAAATTTGACCCGCAGCTGTTTTTTGATTGTATGTAACTTTTTTTCAATAAAATATTCAAGTCTCCCAGTCCGTGACTTTTCCTGAGTGTGTTATGTAGCACCCTCTGTTGTTAAATTGTCAATATGTAGTCAGATTGAGAAAAATCGCCCAAAAAGATTCCATTTATACCTATATCCGCCAGTGGGTAATATTTACCTCATAGAAAATGCTGCGTAAACATGACGTGTTGCTATAGCAACGCCTTTTGTCTACTGCGGTTCCTTATAGATAGAGAGATAGATTGAGAGAGAGATAGATAGATAGATATAGATAGATAGATAGAGATAGAGAGAGAGAGATAGTTACAGATAGATCGATAGATAGTTATAGGTAGATAGAGAGAGAGATAGAGAGATTTGTACCTAAAAAAAACACGAGTCTAACACCAAGCGTTTAAATCAGCACTGGTAGCGATATTTTATACTTCATGCTATCTGCACAAACTATATCATATGAAAAGCTGAGAGTCCACAGATTCTATTGGTATAAGTGTCATCCCTGTGCGTCAAAACTCACTGTTCTTGTATGATAAATAAAAGAACATTGTACCTTGAAAATCAATAGCGGGTACATTTGACCCGTTGGCGGTTTTAGGTATACAGCGACCTCTGGCGGTTCTAGTGTTAAAGGTCCCATGTCATGCTTTTCCGGTTATTATCCATCCCCTTGTGTGTTATGAAGGTTTTTATGCATGTAAACGGTCTGCAGAGTCACAAACCCTCAAAGTACACCCTGTAGCGAGTAAAACTCTAACACAGAAAAGACCTGTCTATGCTGCCCCAGAACGCCTCATTGGAGATTTTTATTTTTCCATTGTTTTCTTCCTGGGTATGGTGATGTGCACACACTCTTTTAGCGGCGAAAATGTGACGAGCTGGGGGGGGGGGGTGCTAGTGGAGCCTCGCAGCACGGCAAAACTGTGGCGCGCTTACACTGTAGGTGCGCCGAGTTTGGGGGTGCAAGGGGGGGATGCGGGTGCTAGTGGAGCCTCACAGATGGGGCTGCTGCAGCCCCCTCAGCACCCCCCCCCCTTCCCGCGTCCATTCGCGATGTCTCGCTGTCTCGCAGCAAGCAGGAAACCACACCAGTAAGCCAGCTCACACTGTCAGCTCCTCGCAGCAGCGAGCCAGTGGGCGAGCTGACCAATCAGAGCACACTGGGCTCACAGGGAGGAGGGGGGGGGGGGGGCAGGAGCTCTAACAAGGCATTTAGGACAGAGAGTGAATTTCAGTGAATACACATACTATACAGAGATGCTGTATGAGAAACCAATGTGAGTTTGGAAAATTGCACAATGTAAATCTATTCTAGTAGACCTCAACAATGGAATTATGATCAGTAGAAATGGCCATGTCATGGGACCTTTAAGTTAAAAACATTAAAAGTTCAATGTTATTCAGTGTCTGTTCTACACTTTGGAAATATTCACAAAAATGAAGCACACACAATTGAACTTTACTGGTTTCTGGCCAAATACCTGCAAAACCATTCCCATATGCCTCAGCTCTACTAAGTAGCTCAGTCCAGTAGCAAGGTTTAGCCCGCTTGCAAACCCTAACCCTAAACACTGGTATTTTGAACATACGGTATGGTGTTCATAAGAAGACATTTTGACAGTAAGTAACCACATGTGTAAATGAAACCACCAATAATGGCTGAATTTAATTTTGCTGCTTCAGTTTCATGGTACGGATAAAATGTGTCTTACCGTGGTGACTTGGTTCGAATGGGTTTCTTCTCAAAGTGCTACGGTTGCTGCCGTGTTCGCTGCCATCCTCGCGACTGCACTGCCGATGTATGTGCATGGTCTCAGGGATCTCTGTTATCCGCTTCATCAGGGTGCGACCCAGACCTTTCTTGGAGTTGCGCTTCTTCTGGAGGTGAGGGTTGTTGGCGAGCATCTTCTTACATTTGTAGACTTCCAGCTGCGCATAAAGCTTTTTCAGCTCATCCTGAAAATGGGAAGGGACTGTAAATATTGGGCATCTTTGGAATCATTTCATTTCTACAGTTGGATTTATATTTTCATATTCAATTTCCAGGTATGAACAACAAATTGTACTTTACCCGTATATCCTCCGGGTCCAAGCTGTGCTCACTCCAGGCCGAGGTGATGCTGTTGTTGAGGTAAGAGCCAGACCTTCCCATGTCCAGCTCCTCCTCGTAAGCCTCTGTGGCAATATCATCCCTGGCCTGAGTCCCTTTGGACAGAAACTAAGACAGATGGAGAGCAGGGTTAAATAATCAGTGAGGCTGCTGGAAAGGTGTTAAATTGGAAATAAGGTTTCTCAAATTATATTACTCTGCCCTATAGGAAACCACTAATAAGATATAGTGTATAACAATATCTAAATGTTGGCTAAAAGGGTCATTGGAGGAGGGCTGAGTTGACCAGGTTTTCCTGTAGCAAAATATTTACTGATATGGATGTTACATAATAAAAGTTACTCTCCTGCCCACATGGATTTAGTTAAACTTAAAGAGAACATGAACTGCAGAATATAGAACACAAAAATGTGGGTAGTATCCGACAGGCAGTGTAAGAAAAATAATCTGTTCTTTTGGAAATTATAGCATCTGGAAACGTTCTTGTTGAAACCAAAAATAGTAGTAAGAGCCTGAAGATTAAAATAATAGGCCTCCTTTAACAAAAGTTGACCTCCATCTTGTTTACTGTTGGAGTCAACAAAGATGTTTCTTCTTAAGATCTGAACTCATTTTTTAAAAAAGCTGGGATAATTATGTTGATTTAAAAATGTTCTTGCGTTTTTGTATTTAATCCAATGCACTTGCGAATTGAGTATTACAATATTCAAATGTATTCAGCTCAGTTTTTGCAGGCACTAATATCTTCATTACTTGGGTTCCAATGGAAAAACGAGGTGAGGTTGCATTTTTTACAAACATTTAGAAGAGAGGAAAATCTGTTCTCTGACTATTCATTGCCAAATGTTTCATCTGGATTAAACAACAAATCTGTCAATACAGAGTACCAAATAGTTAGCCCAGATTCAGGAACAGACGCTGTGATATTAACATCCTCCCATTGTGCTTAATTATCCCAGCGTACTCAACTGACTTGCACTTATAAAGTGCCTAATTTAGAAAGAATGAAGGAACAGAGAGCGCTGATGGTGTGTGGCATTCCTTACACAGCAGGAGAATGAAATGTTTTCCATCAGACTTGAGAGATTGAACATAAAGACACCCGCGGGAGTGCTCAGCTAAATCTCAGTAACCACTAACGCAGTTGGAATGAGTTTAAGGTAATGGTACCAAATGTGCCTCTGTGCATCTGTGTGTGTTTCTAGATGGCTAACATCAAATGAACTTGAGATGATTAATTGACTGTTGTATACACAAGCTACATTACGGCCGTAGAGGAAAACTCTCTGTACACCAGTCACTAACCTCCATTACAATTTTTCAAATAATGCTCTTTTAAGAAAGAAAAGTTAGACTTCATGCTTGCAGCACTATTTAGTTATATCTGTCGGATTAATGTTGGGAAGTAAAAAGTACAATATACACCTAAAGGTCTCCTATTATGCTATTTTTAGGCATATATTATGCGTCTCAGATATATATATAAAACATGTCTATGATGTGTTTTGCTCAAAATACCAAACAGATCATGCATTATAGACATCCCTCATATCCCTCTGTTTCAGCCCTGTTAGAGAAGTGCTGATTCTAGGTCAGTAGCTGCTGGCCCCGCCCCCTTTGGAGCATGCAGGCACACTGTGAGCTGCAGAGAGAAGAGAATGCTAATAACTCAGCAGATTCTCAGCTAAATGCTGCCGTGATTAAACGCCATATCATGTTCCAAACATCAAGGGTTATTTCTGAAACCGTATGGAGCTCAAATGCTTTTTCTCTCGCAGGGAGACAAGGTGAGTTCCTTTTTAATATCCTGCTTTTTTACACATACTCTCTCCAGTACTGCGTTAGCTCTGAGTGTTAGCGATGCTTGCTAATGTAAACAAAGACCATATTACTTCCAAAACACATAGCTCATTGTTTCTGATAGCGACATTTCTGATAGGGCAGTTGATGTAAAGCCAGCCCACATTTCCGATATTTCGTCATATCGGACGCAAATCTGGATCAGCTCCGTTGTACCCCCGTTTTTAGAGATTTGGGTACGGAGGAAAAGAGAGAGGGTTTTGTTTTCTGACACTTTGTGAGTTCCCTTAAACACCGGGGACACATATTTACAGGGATGTGCACACACAGGTACGGGCTAATGTTGCCCGGGCAACGGCCCGTTTTCCCTTTTTGGCTGACCTGCCCCTCTGGAGAGAGCGAGAGGTTTTTTTTTTCTTTCGGTTGTGGTCGAATCAACATGATAAGCCCACAATTAGTATTGTAGTGTCTCGCTGCGGGAAACACACCAGCTTCATTCTTCTTCTACTACTTATTTTACTTCGTCTTCTTCTCCTTCTTGTACATGTAATTGCCCGCAAAATTTTGAATGAAGAACTCGTTTCAGTGTGAACTCATTCCACAGTATGACCACAAAAGTGTTTTAAACCAGGTAGGCCTACGTTTTTATTATTTATGTTCTATATCGCTAAGTGTCTGATTACACATGTTACGTATATATAATATTTATTATAATGTAGGCTACTGTATTGGTGCAGGTGCGAAGACCACCTCTAGTGTCGGATTTCTGAAAATTGATTTTAAGTTATCTCATGGCAGGGACTTTACTTCCTCTTGACACCGTCAGTTATTTACAAAAACACACCTACATATACTTGTTATTGTGCTTCTGTCTTTCTGTGTCTTTTCATCTGCTCCGTAAACTCCTATTAAACATCCATGGTAAACTCACTCAACGCACCGCTCGCTCTCTTTTCTTGATCGCCCTCTCAAAGGAGAACACTTCACTGCCCCGCTTCATTGTAGGATTTCTACCATGTCTCTACTTTAATTTGACCATCTCTGTTATTAAGTTATGGAATACTAAATAAATAAGTAATTAGATACCTTACCGTTACTGCGCTCATAAAGAATGATAAGAATAAGAATAATACGTATTGAACTGGTTTCATTAATTAGTGAGTTTATTTAAGGCAGGGGTCTCCAACCTTTCTCCATCTGAGAGCTACTTTGAAAAAATGAAAGTGGCCAAGAGCTACTTGCATCGCATCGCTTACATTTATTCAAATAGCACTCATCAGTTGAGCTACTATTAAGCTACTTTTGTACACGTGTGAAATTGCAATACCTAAAGCTTATCAAAAATCTTAACTTCACATCAAGGTCCAATTTCATGTAGATTTCATGACATTCATGTCAGAAAAAGCTGCTTCACAAAGGTCTGTAGAGCCAAATAAAGCAGACATTTTCAGTGCTGCTTGGTGAATGTTCTTATAGTTGTCTGGGTCTACAAGGCTCCAGAAATGTTGTGAGTTTTGCTGAGACTTAAGCTGAACATGATTTTGGAGATTTATAACCTCCATCTCCACAGGATTGACACTGAACAGTTCAGCCATCTTTTTCTTCTTCTTCGTCTTGACATTAAATTATAAACCATAATAAATCAACTGTATAGGTCTAGCCTCCCTATATCTGTTTGTGAAATTGTTCCATCCTCAAAAACAAAAAACGAATGCTTCTGCAGTCTAGCTGCAGCTTCTAGCAATGGTCTTCTGTTAAAAAAAAGACATTGAAGGTCCTGAATGTGGCGTCACAAACATGACTTGAGTCTGAAAACAGCAGACAACAGGAGTATTTACAACAGCATTATAAAAACAAAAATACTGCATGTGGGTGCACCCTTACATTCTCTGTCTTACTGTAGCATTAATCCCATGAATGTATGAGATTAAGTTAGCTTCATCATATCTCAATCAGTGATTAAGTGAATAATAACGTTTCTATCAGGTTACTATCAGCCTGTCACTCATTATTTTCAGGGAGGGGGCGGGGTTTGGAGGAACAGAGGAGACGGTGATCGCGGAAGCTTTCCTCCTGCCTTCACAAACTTTACACACGTATTTATCAACTGAAAATAGCAAGAGGACATTCATACTCTGCAATCCAAGACTTGATTAAATCCACCAAAAACCTGACATGACGATAACGAGTGTTTTTCAAAAACACAAATCCCTGCTGTGTGTCTCTGAGCCGCAGCGACGCGGACTGATTCAGAGCGGGTCATTCTGCTGTTGGTTCTGGACTGGTGTTGCTGGTGTTGGTGGATAAAGCAGACTGCTCCATGTGTGGTGTCGCTGTGCTGCTGTCACATCTGTTCCTTGATCTCTGCGTCACGGACCAATTTTATATTCGTGTGACAGAAAAAATTCTAAAATAAAAAAACCTTATTTTCCAGCCGCGGCCGAAAAATCAAGAAGCAACGTTACTACGCTATAATCGATAATCGAGCGGCGAGCTACTGAAAAGCTGCCCGCGAGCTACCGGTAGCTCGCGATCGACGTGTTGGAGACCCCTGATTTAAGGTAATTATAGAAGCCCTATTTTACCAGTATGTCTGCACAGCAGTTACAATGGTCAAACTACATTGAATTGTCCCCATTTTTTCTTTAATAGTAACTAACATTAGATATTTTAACGAGATATGGACCTGGTTTTCATTTTAAAAATCAAATCACCGAATGCAAGTAGTTGCCTTAGCTTATTTTGTTATGAGATGATGATGTGAATTACTGTTCAAATTAGTTAATGTAATAATCGTTTTGGTCTTATTTTTTTTTTCGGGGGGGAGGCCCTTTTTCCAGTTTAGAGCAATAGCCCCTCCAAATGTCTGTGCACGTCCCTGCATATTTATGTATAAAATACATCAAAAAGTGCATTTTACATGATAGGAGACGTTTAAGTAAAGTACATGTACATCAAACTTGTATTGCTTACTCAGTTACTTCCTACCACTGACTGACATTGTTACCTAATAACTGACACGGTTGACGGAGTGTTACCTTCGGCACGAGCAGCAAGCCCAGAGTCACAGTCACAGTAAGATGAGTGTGAGCGAAAATCAACATGAGCATCCAGTCAGGGTGAAGCCCGGGCACCAGAGTGAACCTGCAGAAAAAACAAAAAAATGTTGAGCACACAGACCTTAAATCAGCCTTAGAGCTTTATCCTCTCGCCTGGCAACCACACTGTCTGACTTGGTAAAGACTTCCACAAGCAAAACCATCAGAGGCTTAATGTGAGACATTCAGACACGTTTGCACACCGAATCACCTGAAGAAACCTTTAAAGCTTTATTTCATAAATAGTTACAAGTTAGTTTGACCATCCAGCATTTAGCCTCTTGGTTGAGATGTTGACAGTTTATACATTATATTTTGAAATGTAAACGAACAAGCTGCAACCTCCTGGTCTAAAAAATTTAGCCAATGCGGATGTTCCTAAAGCCTGCAATATTTAAACAGCCAGCATCTCCACTGCTTGCAAAACTAAAGTCTAGATTGTCAGATTTCTCACTTGATTTATTCCGGCAGAGAACATTTAACTAATGTGTTAATGGTCTCAATTGATAGATTTAGGTCATTTTCAAGAAAGTACTATGTTAGTTTTGTACATAATGGTCCTATTTAAAGTAAAACAGACGATAAAGCAGCATATGCTTTAGGGTGCAGCTTCATTGTGATTGACACGGCGCTATCACAGGGTTATCCTGGTTTGAGCAGTGGCACTACAAGACACTCTGGGGGCCCCAGGCAGATGAGACATGCCCCCCAACACATCCAGCACAACGGACGACACCAAAAGATAGTCTTGTTTGTAAATCTTCTGAAATGGTATCGTAAAAACTTCCTACACCCAAGTGCAGACCTTTTGTAGAAACTAGACTGATTTGATTTTGCACAACTCGGTGCCCTTCACTGGCTGACTGATGACTTTTAAATTGATTTAACTGCTGGTATTTTAAAGCTAGGAATGGTCCTGCCTTTGTAGTTTGTTTACCCCTTATCAGTCTGATAGCTGATTCTTCTTCTCTTCTGGTAGGAGGATAAACAATGGGTCTCCTTTAGACCGTCTTTTTAACATCACATATTTTTTGTATATGTTATACTGCGAACCATTTTATATAGCTTGGACCTTTCTAAAACTACCCCTTCTAAAACTTCACAGCTCTTTATATTCACTCAGATATGTTCATATTTTATAGTACTTTTACATTTTCTCTTCATTATATTCTATGATATATTGATGTTTCTTAGGTTTTTTTTGCTTTTATTTTCCTATACATTTCCATTGCCGGACATGTGCATGTCAAAGCTCACAGCAGCACATTTGGTAGCTTGTAGCTTCATGCCATCATCCCCATTATTGTAGCAGTATCAAATCCCAAGCACCAGCACAGGTAATCACTCAAATTATTTCAGGGAATTGGGAATAGTACCCAAAATCCTAAATGGGCTCCAACAAGTTGCTGCATTTGGCACCAATTTTCCACAACCAATCAAATTCAGACACCATGAAGGACAACTCGATGCATTGTAAGACATAATCAAGGTGAGTATTGTGTACTTGGTCAAAAATATGTGAAAAGATTCCCCTGTGTGCATGTGTGCGTGATAGTTGTTTGTTCATTGTCTGTCTGAGATCGACCAAGGTGGCTTAGAGGTTGATGGTCCTTTATCGACATTCGCAAAAAAGAAACTATTCAGGATCATTATTCACATTAGAGAGAAGCATAATGCGTGTTTTTCATCAACCCCAATCCCACCAGACACACACACACACACACACACACACACACACACACACACACACACACACACACACACACACACACACACACACACACACACACACAGTCCAGCCTTATCTCCTGGCTTTTGTTTTATTCCTCAGCAAGGGAGAACAGCGTGATTTATAACGGTTTCACACCACAGATGAAGGTGTACCCATAGGACTTTGCAGTTCCTCAACAGATTAAAATGATGTGATATTTTCCTTTCTGTTCAGCTGAGCACAATAGGCCACTGCCTAAATGAAAGAATATTCAATCACCAACAGTTTTATCGGAGAAAGTGTGACAAATGGATTTTTTTTGCCCCAGGCTCCTGCAGGCGCGCTATAAAAGACACCTGACTGGTCCCTGTGTTCTTTGCTTTAGCAGACTTGTACAAATGTGTATTACCACGATTATTTGAACAGTTCTGGCTGTTTCACAAGACAGATAGTCAAAACTCAGTCACATAAAAAACATTTTGACTGTGAATAAGCTCCTAAGAGGCAAAAAGGAAAGCATATAAGTGAGTCAGAATTCACCAAGTCGAATCTGATTTTTTTGTTCAATATTATTTGCGAAAGAGTTTTCCTCAAGCAGTTAGTACCTTAAATGTATTACTACTCCACAAAATTACCATATTGTATTGTATTATACTGAGAAGCTGTATTATATCTCAATAAACCTTAAAGTCTCCGAAACTGATTTCACGCAGCACAAACATAAAAAGGCTGCCTGAAGTTTGGAAAATCACATTTAGAAAAACCAGCCTCCAGTCTCCTTTTTAAAGCATTGGACAGAGTTCGTCTTCAAATGTGTGATGAAATGTGTGCATCAGAGGCAGTAAATGTTTAACTTAAATACTGTAAGATATGACAGAGGAGTAGGAGACAGGAAACATAAGGAAGATCTGAGTTGTGTTCCTATTCTTTATCATGCGTTTCAAATCAGTGAATGCAAATGATTACGCATTAGCTAAGAGTTGCTGATTACCCATTAAGCAAACATGTAGCAATAAAGTTTTGCAGGCATAAGTCCTAAAACCCGAAATAAAAGTGTGCATTTTACCTGTTTCTAGTCAACAATTTATTTGACGTGTTTTTGTTTAGATTCCTAAAATAAGGTCTATAGTTACACAACCTTTTAGAGAGTTTTAAGGTTTGTTCTATGAAAAAATATATTTACTGACATGCTTTATGTCAGTAAATACCCCACTATTTATACTCGTATAGCTTCTATGTGCCGTAAAACTTCCCGTGGCTAACAAGTGTCTAAATTAGAATTCTAAAAGTCAGCAATCGAAACATGAGTCCGCCTTTAGCTAAGCAGTGGTGATGCGCAGCCATGCGACTGTGATCTATAGTTTATAGTCAAACTTTAGCTCGTTACTTGTGGCGATTGCCTTTATGCTTCAAAATCCATAAGAGTGGTTTTAATATGTGGAGGTTATCCTGCTGAACGAAATGTGAAGTATCACAAACATGCCCGAAATCCAATAGGAAAATCCCATTGTGCTTTTTCAAGAGAGCCCTTGCGATGCTAACTTCCGGGTCTTTCGGTTTTTCCAAAATGTTCCACTTAATAAAGCCACATTAATATTCCCTTTGAGTCATGTTTTTGTCCAGTCGCTAACTTTGACACTTAGCATACAGAAGTTTATCAGATAACAGGGAATGTGAACAAAAATGTTGCCAACAAAACCACAACAATGCAAGGTTGTCAAAAGCTCATCCCCTTGGAGTATTTGATCAATTGTTCATTTCAGACAAAATCAACACTAAGATAACATATTCCAGAAAAAGAATGTATAACCCAACATCTCCTCAAAGTGTGGGTAGTATTTAGCTTAACCAACGTATTTTCAAGCAAACATGGAAATAATTTAAATAAAAATTCATTAAAAATGTGTAACGTTACTTGCCACCAGTGACAGGGCAGAGAGAGCTTATTTTGCGCTTTGGCTCAGTAGATCTTTGCTGTGTTTGCGTGGGGATGACATTTTTTATTCACCTCCTTTTAACTAGCTTTCCCAAGTCGTTCTGCTGACACTGTTCATTTCCCTGATGAAGGGGGGGGGGGGAATCTTTGCCTTCCATCTGACATGTTCAGCACTTGTAATGCCTGCTCTCTAACATGCGAATATCTCAACAAGTCCTCCAACTCATATGACCACATAGGTCGAGATTGTTCAGCAGCTTATTACGACCTATAGTCAAGTTTGAAAGTTTAGCACCTCTAGTGGTCGTGTAAGAAACAACAATTTGCGGCAATTGCAAACGCTCCGGAGTGTCGTATATTCACAAATAACCCTCTCTGAAAAATCCTAAATTTTAGAATAGTTTGGCCATTAAAATGCTTTTTGATTCGATTTCTAGCGAGAAGTGTATATTGTACTTTTAAAATCCACGTCCAGTGGATGTGTAGGATCTATAGTTTGATAGATATTACGAAGATTATTTGAGGTCTCGCCATGAGAACTTGTATGTCTTTCCCCCTATGTAAAGTTAGCGTCAACCCTCACCGGGTGAAAACAGGGTGATTTCCCGTCTCGAAGTTTTCATAATAAAACCGTATTCCCCTCAATGTCAAATGATTTTACAGTGATATCTGCCGTACTCATCCACTAAAACACATCAGTTTATCCTTGTTAATTACACAATATTAATTGGTTTAAATTGTGTACACTGCTTTTGTGTTTTTCCCATAGATTTTTCCCTTTCGATTCTGAGAGATACATTTATTTTTTCAGAGGTTTTGAGGCTAAAACTACCCATAATCCTCAGCTATCGTTGAAGCTCGGTGATTGGATGTTTTAGCCGCAATGCACGTTGGGATATGGTGTTATACGATGTGAAATCCGAAAACATTTAAAAGAAAAAAGAAAATAATACTTTATTCCTAGTGTGCTTGCTTTTTTCTTTGGAAGTCATCACATAACGGCATTGTAATACACGGTTTGGCTGCATTAAATATTACACATCTGCCTTAGTTCTTTATTTATAGAGCCCTGATTAGAAGACCTTTGGACAAACTGGAAGAAATGCCGCCGAAACTGAATATGTGACGTGGATCATAAAAATATCAGCAACATCTTCAATTTCTCTTCACACAATATGTCTCCTTGCCGTATCAATAGTAATTCGGCTGACTTTTATATTTGATCCAATTGGTAGATAGGCTATATTTACACCATAACGGTGCACAGCTTATAGAAAAGGACTTTTTAAAGATATTACTGATTTTCTTTGAAAACATGAATAAAACTACACATCTTCAGATGTTATACATACATAAATGTCCTACACTAATAATACAAAGTTATTATGGCATTGTATGCTGTGTGTTATTTGTAACATCTTCATAAAGTATAATTTATTGTGTTAACACTGTAAACTTGACAGTTTTTTAACCCGCACCGCCTAGTGGTTAAAGCACGTTATTTAATTTTTGTATTGAATATGTTATATTTTACGGAGCCCTGGAGGGTTCATAGAGAGAAAAATAAATAAAACGAGGCCACGTTTTATTAATTCGTGCGCACGAGATGTAATTCGTGGCCTCAATTTAAAGTGGACCTATCATGCTATATTTGAATAATATATTGTAGGGCCATACCTATATAAAACATGTCTGTGAAGTTTTTTTTTCAAAATACCAAACAGATCATGCATTTTAGCCATGCCTCATTTCGCTCTATTTGCTCTTTTTTAGCCCTGTTTTTGCAAGGGCTGATTCTGTGAGAAGTCTTCTTCGCTGCTTTTGTGGCAGACTACAGCGCCACCTACAGGCCTGGAATATGTACTACAGCGTCTCCAGCGCTTTCGAGCGGCAATGGCCGTGGCTGTCTCCTCCTGATAGGTGGAGAGTTGCCCATATAGGCGGAGCTCCCCTTTTCTGACGTCAGAAAAATTCAAATCTGTATCAGTCTGTATCAGATCCGTAGCAGCCCCGTTTTTAGAGATTTGGGTATGGGGGAAAAGAGAGAGGGTTGTGTTTTCTGACACTTGGTGAGTATAAAAGACGTACAAAAGTGCATTTTGCATGACAGGTCCCCTTTAAATAAAACGAGGCCACGATATACTTTCGCGTTGGCACAAGATACTTTCTTATGGTTAGACACATCGAACTGCCCGATTATTACGCGTTGCCATATTATTAGTTTTATGAAGAAGATGTCCGGTCGCCAGGGCGTGTGTGTATGTTTGTGTGTGTGTGTGTGTGTATGTGTGGGCATTTGTTTTCAGAAGATATTATGATAGTGGCGTTTGTTCCGGTGCACTCCGACAGCACTTCTTTCACTTGGGAATACACATATGGAGTTAGCCAGATGTGTGTAAATGACTGTTCATGGTAATTTGAAAACAAATGCCAGTGTCGGACACACACATACACTGAACACACACATCATGTAGCATTTCACGTTTCCATAGCAACAACAACTTCCTGTCAACAGCGTAAACTCGCCTTCAAAATAAAAGCATCTAAATAAAACAGGAAGTTAACCTAAATTACATTTAAGACATATACAACTGCAACGAAAGTAACAAAAACAATGTCATATCCTTTTCAGTTTCACAGAACATAAATTGGGTTATTTACACATCATGCGCCCTGGTGACCGGACATCTCCTTCATAAAACGAGTAATAGGGGGAATAATCGGGCAGTTCTATGTGTGTAGAGGTGTGTGTGTGTGTGTGTGTGTGCGTGTGTGGCTAAAACGTAGCAGCCTCGATCTCTATTCAGCTGTTCTGAAGGTAAACACAGTGAAGGCGCTGCGTAAAAGACACAGCTCTCTGTGCGCAGATAGCAGATACTGTGAGAGTCACGGACATGAATTCATAGATCAAGGCAGACTGGTTCACAGACTCTCCTGTTTTGCGAATCCGGTGCTTAAACAAATAGCTCTACACCTCTGGCCGAAATGTCCCTAAAATGAAGTCTGAGTTTGAAATATATCTCAAATAATGTATGCACTGTCATTTCCCCACATAAACATAACAGTCTGCAATGAAAGGGTTGTCTCCTGTGTGCTCCACTTACTACTTGGCCCACCGGTAACTTTCTCGTGCGAACGAGAAAGTATATCGTGCGCACAAATTAATAAAGCGTGGCCTTGTTTTATTTAAATTGAGGCCACGAATTACATCTCATGCGCACGAATTAATAAAACGTGGCCTCGTTTTATTTATTTTTCTCTCTATGAACCCTCCAGGGCTCCGTAACATTTGATGAAAACATTTAAATATTAAGAGTAGCCTACATACAAAATAGGGGGAAATTAGAAGGACAAACTAATAAGGCTTTATTTAAACATTAAAGAATACTTTAAGTTAAGGTCTTCTTTTGAATAAGAAAAAAACTTTGGGGGTATCCACAGATAAATATTAAGTCTGACAAAGTACTTAACGTCTAATATATTGCATAGTTTATCTTGGCACTTGACAATCACCTTCCCTGAATTTTACTCAGGTGTAACTAAAGTCTGCTTTAAGGGTTGTTTATATTTCACATCATTGATCAGAATCTGCAAAGTAACTAAAATAAATGTAGTGGAGTAAAAATACCAGGTTAACCTCTGAATTGTAGTGAAGTAGAATTACAGAGTAATAATAAATTGCATGTTGTACAATGTACATGCTGCTGTAACAAAAACATTTCCCAACTTGGGATCAATAAAGTATATCTTATCTTATCTTATCTTATAGATGATCGATGGCTACTGCCATATTTGCAAAATGTGCCTCTGAACCTTGACAAGTGCATGTTTCAGGCTTATCAATTATCAACAGGAGGGGTCACAGACATAAGACCAGCTATTAAATAAAGCTCTTCTGACCTTAGCTGTCATGTGGGTACTAAATTTCCCAGTAGAGACATGCCATAGAACATGTTGCGAAACACAATTAGCCAGCATGTGTAGTTCTGGGGGGGGGGGGGAGTGGGGCTTGACCCGTTCGAATCCAGTTTTGAATAGTCTGCCGTGGTTTCATTCCATTTCAAAGAGCTGTTTGAAGCTCGGCGTAACCTTGGCACACTGCCACTCCAACATCCAATCACAGAGCTTGAGGACTAATCACAGGGTTTGTCAAGCAAAGCGGATGTTGTAGTCCCAAACGATAGCTGAGGATTATGGGTATAGTGTCTTCGGCCATCCTAAACTCCGAAAAAACAATTTTTTTCTCCGAATCGAAGGTTAAAAACACAAAAGCATTGTACACAATTTAAACCAATCAATGTTGTGTAATTAACAAGGATAAACTGATGTTTTTTAGTGGATGAGTACGGCAGATATCACTGTAAAATCATTTGACAGTGAGGGGAATACTTCCGGTTTTATTATGAAAACTTCGAGACCGGAAATACTGTTTTCATGCCGTGAGGGTTGACGCCAACTTTACATGGACGCTGCCGTCAATAGAAATGAATAGGGGAAAGACGTAGTATATACACGTTATCCTGCCGAGACCTCAAATCATCTTCGTAATATCTATCAAACTGTAGATCCTACACATCCACTGGACCTGGATTCTAAAAGTACAATATACACTTCTCGCTAGAAATCTAATCAAAAAGCATTTTAATGGCCAAACTATTCTACAATTTAGGATTTTCCAGAGAGTGTTATTTGTGAATATACGACCCTCCGGAGCATTTGCAATTGCCGCAAATTGTTGTTTCTTACACGACCACTAGAGGTGCTAAACTTTAAAACGTGACTATAGGTCGTAATAAGCTGCTGAACAATAAACCTATTTGGTCGTTTTTTCGAGGAGGACAGGCTGGAATATCTCCATGATTATGATTAAACAACATCTGCAAGAAGGGGTGAAGTCCTTTAAGCCCCTTGCCATTGTTCATGGATATTTCCTCATTATTGTCACAGAGATGTTCATCAAGGAAAGTATACAATTCTTTCAGTCTTGGCCTTTGTCCACTTCTCTAGATTTTCCCATTTTCCCATTCCTCTCTTTGGTCAGCGCATGTTACCACAACCACATTTCTCACCCACCTGATAATATGAAAGATGGCTGATATGAGGAGCTCATTGTAGATGGCCACAGCCATGTAGCGTGGCTCGTGGAAAGCCGATGGTACCGTGCGGACTGCGTAGCAGAGGTACACCCCCCACAGCAGGAACAGGAACTCAGCTAGGACACAAAAGAAAACAACAAAAAGGTCATGAGGAGTGTTAGAGAACTGATTCCAAGTCTTACATTTAATTATTTTACAAATTAATTTTAGTATCTTTAAGTAAGTCTCTGTATACCCTGCAAGCTGAGACAAGCCTTTATAATCCTGAAAGTACTGTAGGCTTTATTTTAATACAATATGCCTTTCTTGACTTTGGAAACTTTTGTCTTTTCAAAGTACCCACTTAATCTAAAATTAATAGTTCAACTTCTTGGGAAGCACACTCATTTGCTTTCTTTCTGAGGGTAAGATGAGAAAATTGATACCACTCTCATGTCTCTGAGTTAAATACAAAGCCGCAGCTGGGAGGCGATTAGCTTAGCCTAGCGTAAAGGCGGGAAACAGCTAGCCTGGCGCTCTCTAAAGTAACTAAATATGCCCTCCAGCACCTTTTAAGTCGCATTAATTAAAAAGCTGTATCTCCTTTGTTTAACCCCTAAACAAACACAATTTAAAGAAGAAAAGTTGTGGTATTAGCATGGTTAATACATCCACAAATAGATTTTAGCGTATGGGGCTCAACTGGCACCATTGTATCAGTCTGTGACAAGGACGCTGTTTGTGTATGGATTCTTTTAATTAGTGGGGGGAAAAAAACATAAGTTTAGGATTTATATTTTATTAACTTTGTCACCATAAGTTAACATGTGTGCCTCATTTGCCTATTAACTAGGGCTGTCAAGTTAACGCGTTAATAACGCGTTAACGCACATTTTTTTTAATGCCACTAATTATTTTAACGTGCGATTAACGCATGTGTATTTGTCCTCGGCCCGCCCCGTAGTTTCAGAGCCCAAAGTCTTGACGTTGTTGTTGTTGTTGTTGTTGTTGTTAGTTGGATGGTGGGAGATTCTAGCGAGAGATATGGATACAAAAAAAAGTGTTTTAAACAGCAAGCCAAGCACACAGCTGATGCTGACAGCCCCGCTCCTGCCGCTCGCTTGCGGCAGACCACGCTTGAGGGTTTGCCGGGGAGACGCCTGGACAACAACAGCGATAGCTAAATGGGTGGCTACAGCTTAACATTGTGGAGGACGAGGGGCTGCGTTAGATAATTCGGATAGCATCCAACGTGTCGACTGCACATCACAGCGCATTATTTTGACCCACAGTGGGAACTTCAGTCTCATGCTTTGACTGAAGATGAAGACAGAGGAGCGGCATTTCGCCGACAACAGTAAACAGGCTTGTCTGTTTGAGCAACTGGCTCAGTGCAAAGAAGTACACAGGGTTGGGAGAGAGTGTAAGAGAGAGAGAGAGGTTCCAGGTTGTTGTATTGAAAATATTCAGGAGAATATTTGTCATTGTTCCAATGATAATAAACAAAAATGTGCATAAAGCATATTTTTCCACTCATATGTTGATAAGAGTATTAAAAACTTGAAATATATTCCTCTAAGGTACATTTAGAACAGATAAAAAATGTGTGATTAATTTGCGATTAATCGCGATTAACTATGGACATCATGCGATTAATCGCGATTAAATATTTTAATCGACTGACAGCCCTACTATTAACCAGTTAAGCCCCGAGCCTGTTTTTCAGGCCTCAGGCTCGAAAATGACATTCCCAGAACAAATTACTATATCTTCCCTTCTAAAAGGGGTAATTTAATAATCTTTTTTCTCAAAGCAATGATAAACCTGTGAGTTGGATGTAGAAAAGTCAGAATTCATATAGAATTTTTTATTTTTAAGTAAATTCAGATTGAACATAGTAAAAAAATGTAAATTATAGTGTCCGTCCAAAAAAAAAACATTACTTACAGTGAAAACCATCCTTGAATGATGGGATCGGAGACTAAAAGCTTAAGGAATCCAAACCATAACATATAATAAGTACTCTGTATCTAGATTGATGCAAAACAAGGGACATTTGACCTTTTTAGAGAGGTTTAGCAAAAAAAAAAAACACTTCTGGGGTCATTTGGGTGGATTTTCCATATCTCTGGCCCCCCTTGGTCGATTTTGATGATTGACATCTCTTTTTAACCGTTAGAGCCAATAGAATCGAGGGGAAGTTCCTCAAATCCATCTAAACATTACCCATTGGTGAACAGTGTTGGGCAAGTTACTTCCACAATGTAATACAGTACATATGACTTATTACTGTCTTTTTTAAAGTGCCAGTGAAGTGCATTTTTTTGCGCCAAAATGAAATGGCAGTTTCATTTCTTACATATAATTGTACCTGTTCATGGCTAAAATCATTTTTTAGGAAGTGCGAGGGACGAGATAAACATCGCAAATTTTTCAGCCCGTGAACGGCCGTCTGAGCCTACCGCTGCTGCAGACGATAGCAGCTGTGACGTCACAAGATGGGCCCAGTTGTGATTGTAAACATGGCGGAGACTTCGGAAAGTGATACTGGTGCGAAAGAAATGAGTGATTTTGACAGCTTTTCGGACAGGATAGATGAGGAAAGTGGCCATGGAAGTCAATTTAGTTGAGGACAATATTTTGTCATAGATCTAGAGTAGATCTACACACAGGATTGGCCATCACCTGATCATACATTCATCTGTTCATAGCATGATGCAACATTCATGTTCACATGCAGTGTTGTGCTAGTTACTGAAAACCAGTAACTAGTTACAATTACTAGTTACTTCACTACTTACACCAAAAAGTAATGCGTTACTGTGAAAAGTAACTTTTTAGTTACTTAAAAAAGGGCACCCATTAATGCCCTTATACTGTAGCCTTCATTTCAGTACTGTTATTGCATCGGAGAATAATACAACCTGTTGATCAACTTGACATGCATTTGCATCACTGAACTCTGCTAAGCAATGTGGTCTATACAAACACAAACACAAAGATATGTTTCAAAGTGCCAATCCAGCCGCTGTTGCTTAGGTGGAGGTGGAGTGGCGTCGGATGAGTCTGGGTCTGTGGTCTTAGCTACTAGCTTCGTCCCAGCATGTTGTTTCTGCAGATGTTTCAACAGATTTTAATTGCTGTTTTGGGCAGTCGATAGGATCTTTGACCCGCCAAGACACAACTTACATTTAACTAAAACGTTCTTTTCTTTGTGCTCGACAAAAGTGAAATAGTGAGAATATCTCCAGGCGGAGAAACTCGACTTGAGCTCTGCCGCCGCCATGATAGTCTTGTTAGTAAACACAAACACAGTGGCCTTTATTTTTCATAAACAATCTACGAATCTACGAAACAATGACACCAGCCACTCACCTTCATCTTTTGGGAACAGAAACATCGCCACTTCGGCAGACTTGACATTACCACAGCCAGCGGCAATGCATCGCTTCCCGTGTGTTTTTCCTCCCTTTTTCTTCACTGTCGCCTCCATTGTCAGGTTTCCTCGATTGGCAATCACTTCCAGTCGACTGCGAAACACTTTCCAATAAAATACTCGCTCAAAAACGTTGGTAAATTCCACTTTGAAACAGAGACAAAATGAACGGTGGTGAATGTAAACACTTCGGCTGAGCCCATCTTCTGACGTCGCAAGCCACGCCCACGAAGGCGGAGGTCGACTGCGGATTTCCCAGCGGAAAATTCCAACTCGTCAAATTCGTTGCTACTCCAACATCTTTGATATGGGTTCCAATGGACAATTTTGGTCATTACTATACGTATTAGCATAACAGATCATGCACCGGCGCACACTTCACTGGGTCTTTAAGTAATAAGTTACATTACAATATTACTGTCTCTGAAATTTAATGAGTTACACTACTTTGCAGCTCATTATACATCCAGTGAAGGGCAATGTGGTATAGCAGTGACCATCAACTGGTGGCCCGCGGGCCAAATCTGGCACGCCAGACATTCTCATCCGGCACGCGCTGTGGCGCTGGCGGAGTGGTTAGTGCATTCGCCCCCCACTCGTTCTTTTTTTTACAACGTCTCGTGAGTAATGTGCAGTACCGGAGTCCAACAGAGAGGCAGCAGCTGCGGGACAGTAGACTGCATACTGCGTAGCCTTCCCTGCCCTGAAGAAGAAGTGATCCTTTGTTAGCGTGAAGAGTCTGCTTAATGTGCTCCGCAGTAGCCCCGCTGCGAGGCTCCGGCAACTTGACAGTACATAATCGTGCTCCTCCAGCAACCCCCCCCGGTCAACAACTTCAAAATTCAGGGCTGTATAAAAATGGCTGGCCCCCGAAAGTGTCTCTAGGAATAATTTTGGCCCTTGGACAAATGTAGTTGGTGATCCCTGTGGTATAGCATAACAACTGTGTAGGCCCTTAAGGCTACTAACAACTTTTATTACACGGCTTAGTTGAATACTCGATTCTGATTGTAAATTCTTAACATGTGACACGTTGTTAATACAGTAGTACAGACCACTGTCAAGGACTATAATGAAGGTTACTAATGAGGATCAAGAAAGAGAAAGGAAAAGAGGTTAAAAGAGGGAGCGCTGGACGTCAGATAAATCACCAGAAGAAGGCAGAGAGGAAGTAAACGATAACAGGAACACGGAATGGGCTCTGTAGTTTGTTTAGTATATGGCCGTGTAATAAGCGGGATAATGTGCAGCGATGCGGTCATTATGGGGAAAAGAACACCCGACACGCTGATCAGGGAACCCGACGCGAAGCGGAGGGATCTTGATGAGCCTGAAGGGTAAACACCAGGCTTACTAATCTACCCGCACAATTTTTCTCTGGTGTCGGAATGTCTCGCGATGTTGGTAAATTCTTAAAAAACAAAACACCATTTAATTTCGTGTTAAAATGTGTTGTAACTGCGTTACTGAGAATTGTAACGGGTAGTATATTACCCACATGTCATTAGTAATGCGTTACATTACTTTGTTGAAGCAAAAAGTAATACATTACTGTAACTCCGTTACTTTTGTAACGCGTTACACCCAACACTGTTGGTGAACGAGTGATGCGTAGCCAGAATGCCCAAAACCGGAAGCTGTCATACACTCGTATACACTCGTAGCAGCTAATATGAAATCTCCGTTATTGACATAAATATGAAGATAGATTATCAGTGATCATTTCAAAGTGACACAGACACATTGGATTAACCTTCAGCAGCGTTTTTATCGCTTTAATGCCATTGAACACAACTTTTGATCAGAAACAGCAAAAGGTAAGACATATTTTCAGTTTTTCCTCCGTAAAGCTACGTTGTGTGATGTCTGGGTTTGCTTCCCCTGCCGTAAGTTTCGATCACTCAGTGATGATACTTATATTTCTAGAATCTGTGGAATCTCAGCTTGCTAGCTGATATCTTGTTTGTGCAGATCCGATAAGTAATAAGGATATTTTACCGTGAGTTCTGTGCTAAGTGCGTTAGCATTTTTTCGCTCAGGGCTAATTCAGAAGCTTGGTATGACCGTTGTGTTTTGTTTAGCTAAAAATGGTTAATATTGTCTGATAGCTGAGTTTCTTCCCGTTAAGTGGGTATGACACATTCATAGTTTGTTAAATGTTAAGAAGCCCTCAGACGCTGTTTCTTGCAAGATGTTGCGTTTTACCCCCGGTACCGGGGCATGGGGCTTAACTGGTTAAGATATGATTTTTGGAAACGTCCAATATAAAAAATGATTGCCCTGATGAAAGTAATGAGTTTTATGATGATATGTATACGTTAATTTTTTTTATCCTATTCAGATCGTGTAGAAAAGGCCCCCGGTTTATAGTTATTGATGTATATATTATTTTATTATACAGAGTTGATACCTGTTAAGTTGTGTCTTCATAGTGGGGAGGGGCTAACCCGCGTGTTTTGGGTGACGTCATATTTCAGAGGGTGATGTGCGCCAGAAGGAAAGTTGCAGGAAGTTATGCAGTTGTGTAGTGTGTCATTAGTATTGTGTGCGTAAATGAAGGTGAGTGTTATGTTGTTCTACACTTTATAATTAATGTTTAAGATGTAGTTCATGTGGATAAACATTTATGTTGCGTTAAATGTGAGATTCTTAGAGATTATGGATCTTTACTGCTCCGCTAACCGGAAGTAGCATGTCTGTAGCGTTTCACAATAAGTGCATCGACTGCCGCTTTCCACGGACCGGAAGTGGAACGTTAGCATTAGCGGTAGCTTAACTTCGAATCTCTGTGTGTCCCTGGTAATGAGTGTTTGACCAGGGCTGCACATAACTGGTGCGCAGGTGCGCATGCGCATCCCCGCCAAAAAAAGAGCACCGGATCATTTGAAAAAAGGCGCATTTGCGCACCAAGATTGAGAGAGAGAGAGAGAGAGAGAGAGAGAGAGAGAGAGAGAGAGAGAGAGAGAGAGAGAGAGAGAGAGAGAGAGCTAGAAAAGAGAGAAGAGAGACAGATATTTGCGAGTTGCATAAGAACTGGTAAGATAGCAGGGTTTCCCACACATAGACTTTACTTGGGCGGGCCGCCCAGGTATATTAACAGCCGCCAAAGTATAATTCGCGAGCCATTAAGGTTTGTTTTTTTTAATCCGTCCGCGAGCACTACGGCATCTGCGATCCCTCGCTCTACCCCTCGCTATCGCGTGAAGGGTCTGCTTTATGCGCTCTGCACAGTAAAACCCTGCTGCGGTTCATGAGCGTGCTCACTTGCGCACCTCCCCACCCCCCCCCCGTTCATAAAGTCAAGTACCCCTCAAAAGGTCCGGTTTATTTCATTTTAAGGATGTGCACCAAGCAACATCTCCAGGTGCTCCTTTGAGAACCAGGGCAAAAAAGTTATGTGCACCCCTGTGTTTGACACTATGTGTTAATGTGTTTATTATTATAGGTGAAGGGAGACATGTTGTATTATAGCTTGTCTAGACTATTATTTCTATAAGGTTTGGTAATATTATGTATATTATTTATGTATGCATAAGTTATCTTATATTGATTGTATTTAGTTTATTTCCCTTATAGGAAAAACCACACACACACAAATATCTGTATGTCTGCCTAAATCATTAAAGAAGTCAAGCCTCATCTCAGCTCCTCATCTCCTCTATTCTGGACCTTTGGCCTTAAATGGTGTTCTGGCCGACACACCGGGGTGAACCTAGTGATAGACACAAAACTAGTGCCAACACCGAGTTATCTCTAACTCTCCACTACAGATCGAGTATCTGTCTTCAACTAAATGTTTTTCTTGTACTCTAAGCCAAAAATCTCCACTTTATTCAGGTGTTACTGTTACGTGCCGTGGTGTGTGATTGTGTGTGTGTTTGTGTCTTTCTCCCTCTCTTTGTTCCCCTGATTGTCTTCCTCCAGGTGCGTCCTCTCTCCCAGGTGATCCCAATCCCGAATAAAGGCTTGCATAAAAGGGCTGAGAAACGCTACAGCAGCTTTTTTCTCTTCTCTGTCTGCCTGAATGTCAGTGTGTGACCAGTTTGCTGCATGCTGCGTCGCTGTGTGAGCCGTGTAAAAGGCGTTTCTTAAGTATTAGCGAATGTGCCTCATTGTGACTTTTTGTATTGTTCACTGGTGATGTTTTCTTTCTGTAAAATGTTGTCTTTGAAGTTGTCTTTGAATTGGCTAGAGATCTTTTGGTTTAACAATTCAGTTTTCTCAAATGATTGTCCCCCGGGGTTGTTTAATTGCTTTAGTTACTTGCCTAATACTCTAGAGCTAATTATCCCTTACCGGCACTTATACACCAAACTTGATGGCTTTATACATATCTATATTTATAATTATAAACTTGATTATGTTACATTTTATTCCTTAAAACTATTAGGAATAGGGATTTTTGTTGTACTACAAACGGATAAATACCTCCTGCGAAAAGGCCAGCTATTTCCCCTGTTCCCTATTTGAATCTAAGATAATCACCAGCTCCGCACACAGAAATGAAAGTTGCATTGATGTTCTCATCTCACTTTCAGGTAAAAAGATTGTCATACTCCGAAAAGTTAAAGTTTTCCTTTGAGCATTGATTGAGTCTCTGTTGTACTTGTATTTTAAACGAAAGCAGCGCTTTTGGTCTTACTTACTGTGGAAAACCTGCAAAATAGTTACTCACTCTGTCTCAATTTGAACATATTTTTATTTTCAAACATGTTTTTTCCCTCTTGCCAAAAAAAAGCTTAGTTTTTTTAATCAGAGCAGCAAATACAAGATGTATTGGGTTGCTTCAAGACATAACCTCTTGAACACAATGTAATTATTATATTATATTAACATTATTATTGATTTTTGCAGTTCTGTCAAATGCCATTTCACAGACAAGATGATAATGAGCATTCTGTGCACATATTGTAGGCTTAAAATTAAATTAAATTGGGAGGGATGCAACCCTCTTTAATGGTCACACATGCAGAGCACACAGCACACACAGTGACATTTGTTCTCTGCTTTTAACCCATCATAGTACCAGGAGTACTTTACATACCGAGAACCTGTATACATTCAAAATGGGCAACAAGTTGAGTGTGGAGCACTGGACATTAAACAATTGCAATCTTAGCTACGTTACGGAAGTTGCAGCAACGTTTTCAGTTGCTCAGGTAAACACAGCACTAAACAAACTAAATGTATACATGGTATTTTCAGTATTTAATATACATTCCACTATACTAGTTTCGAAATTAAGCCATGGTTAATTGTATTGGGACAACTGAGCAGCATTTGCTAACACTAACTATAAGCTAGCTAGCTCAGAACACTAAACGTCACCTGAGGGAACAGCAGCTGTGTGCGATTTATGACAAAGTGTAGGAAGTAAAGTGTCAAATTGAGACACAGCAACTGTTAAATTACACTGCAACACTTTGTTCTGGCAATAATGTAGTTTCAAATTCAGCGAGAGTTTCCTGTATTTTAACAGTTTGAAAGGCAGGTGCTTCCTCAACAGTGTATCACCTAATCTCACGAAAGGTCACACAGCCCAACTGCAATGTACAGGGAGGACATACTTAAAGAGATAGCTGTCTTCGCCGTTATCAACTTATTCCAGAATGTACCGCAGCCCCAAGTCCCAGTTCACCTCTTGCCCTGCCGTGGTGCCCTTGAGCAAGGCACCGGACAACCCCCCCACCCCCCCCCCCACTCCCATTGCTGTACAATTGCTGCCCACTGCTCCTAGTACTAGACTCCTGGTACTATGATGGGTTAAAACAGAGAACAAATGTCACTGTGTGTGTGCTGTGTGCTCTGCATGTGTGACCATTAAAGAGGGTTGCATCCCTCCCAATTTAATTTAATTTTAAGCCTACAATATGTGCAAAGAATGCTCATTATCATCTTGTCAGTGAAATGGCATTTGACAGAACTGCAAAAATCAAAATAATGTATTACATTGTGTTCAAGAGGTTATGTCTTGAAGCAACCCAATACATCTTGTATTTGCTGCTCTGATTAAAAAAACTAAGCTTTTTTTTGGCAAGAGGGAAAAAACATGTTTGAAAATAAAAATATGTTCACTTATTATACACTCCATATAATAATTCCAAGTGACCGAGTCAGAGGTTTTACTCTATATGAGCTTATGTTTGCAGACTGCAAGCCCCACTGTGCCAAGCACTGTTGGCATATGAGTCCATAAAGCCTTTACAGGGATTACAGTACATTAATATTCATGAATTGGCCCAGTCCATAAATCATCACTAATTAGTTGGTACTTAGCCTATGAGTCGGGATGCACAGAGAGCTGCTTGCGAGAGGAAAAGGATAACAATTCCAACTAATGCAGATGAATTGCTTATTCAAATGAATTGCTTATTGTTGGCGTCAGGGCCGGCCCTAGACTTTTGGGGGCCCTAAGCGAGCTTTGGCTTTGGGGCCCCCCTCACTCTAGCGCGTTCTCACTACACACAACACGGAACCAACTTTTGTCTTATGATGTTAGCATAAGCACACATATTGTATAAATAAGCATGTAAACACCGTGGACCTAACATCCTTAGGTCCTCACCTCCTCTAGGAGGGTCCGGGGGCATGCTCCCCGGGAAGATTTTTTTTAAATATTGAAGTTAAAAGCATCAATCTGGTGCACTTTGAGAGCAAAATTAAGAGATCTATGGATACATCTCTCAACACCCATATGAAACAGAACTGTTAACAGATTTTTCTTTATGGATATGTTACAAATCACTCCCCTTTTAAACTGTATTCTTGTTTTGTCATATAGTATTTCATAACTATTTTTCATTTATTTTCTCTGGCTGTCCATCTCATAATGTTCACATAGAAACTAGCTGTCAATAGGAATATCATTCAGAAGAATTATAATTTCATGCAAAAATCTGTCAAAAAAAGAGGTTGCACATTTAAATTCAGGTTTTGTTATGGCAACGTCAGTGGCCAAACAGCCACATTTACTGCTGCAAATACGTTCAAACATGCTGTCGACACGTAAAGCAGTGGCAACCATGCCACCATTTCAGCTGACTTTTTCTCAGAAATACTGTCACATAACATCCATATATTTCAGTGCTAGGTTGAGTACTGTAAGGTAGCTTCTAGCTTCATGTCGAACAGTAAGTCAACATTTTCCAGAAGGCTTTCTTTGAAATCACCAGGTAACTCTAAAAAACATTACATTTAGATTGTATGACAAAGTGTTTATTTAATATATTTGGCTAGCTACTTGCTAACGGTTTAGCTTACCCCGCGATTCAAAGCAACGTCAACGTAGCTGTAATTTATGCTTTGCTTACATGTTCGCATAACTTGGAAGTTTACTGACATTTACATACCTTGTTTACCTGGCTCAAGTGGTGGCTCTGGGGTTGTTGTGTGAGCCACCACCAAAAATGTTCTTATGTCCATCTTCAAAAACTCTGAGTCCGACTGACAGTTTATTTTAAACATTGTCACAGCTCACAGGATAGGTACCTGTCAGCCAATAAGACAGATGTTTATTTCCATTCAACTCTCTGGTTGGTCTGGTGTCTTGCCTGTTGCATTCACTGAACACGGGAAATGACAATCCTGCCGTCCTCTCTAGTGTCATGATGAGGTTCAGGTAAAGCACGGTTAATGTGATTGACTCAATAATATAAACATGACTTTGAGAGTAGGCAATCTAGGCATATTAACAAAATTAATTAAACATACTTATCACGGCGACGGTGTAATGAGATTTTTTTTTTTTTCATTTTTTTTTTGTTGTTGCTAGGGGGCCCTTAGTGGCTGCGGGGCCCTAAGCGGCGCTTACTTATGTCGCTTAATGGGTTGGGCCGGCTCTGGTTGGCGTTATCAATACTGCTCCGTTTTGCTCTGCATTTCAACACAAAATAGGTTTCTGATTTATTCATTTATAGACCGACATTTGTTCTTTTGTCAGCATAATAACGAAACAAGTGTAAACGCACACAAAAAAATAAATTACATTAATTTCCACAAGTGTGTCAAGCATTGTTGGAAAATCCTCCAGAGCAGCTTCGCAGGGTGCTTCCTGTCCTTCAGCTTTTTTTCTCACTGGCAGCCACAAATACCAGCAGGGATCCCTAATTTCCTGTCTTGTCTTAAAACACAAATACACACCAACACACAACTAGTGTTAAAACCCAAACTGAAGGATTGTTGTCCGTTTAAAGTGCTGCGTTTATGTCACGACACACACCTTCACTTATTCTGAAGATTCCGTCGTGTCCTTAGCTGTCTTCCCTTCACAAGCTTCCTCTTCTTCTTCCTCTAAATCCCCCCCCCCCTCTGCCTCATTTCGCACATCCCTCCAAGGGTCATACTTCACAGGCTCCTCTCTTCTTATTCCCTGCCACCTCCCCCCCCCCGCTCTGTGTCGGCCTGTCTATCACTTTTCAGAGGCAGACGCTTCTCTAAGGGATCCATCCTTTTGCCTCTTCCCAAACAGGATTAGTCTCCCCTGCTGTCAGACTGGCCTCAGTGAGGTGCCCATCACTGCCTCCTGCTTCAAGAGTCTGCCATTAAGGAAGCTACTGTAGTGCACACACAAGGCGCTCTGGATACTCACCGGATACATGAGGGGAGAAGCTGTGACTTTTAACCAATTCAATCACTTTTCATGCTTGTTAGTGTGACAGTGTTATAGATTCTGGCCATTTTAGGGACTGTACATAACTTATTAGCGATCATGAGAGTGTAGAATAATACAATGGAGAACTGTTGCATTCTAATTCTGTTTAAAAAATGCCTTTGTGTGTGCCATGGACAATATGCAAAGGATGTTTGTATATGTATCACATCTGTAATTTACAATTGATACATAACTAGTAACTAGCTGAACATTAGCAGCTTGGTTAGGTAGGTAAATAGTTTCAGAACTATAGATGAATGTGAATCAAAAGAAAGTGAAATGTAATATGGTGTAAGCATAACATACATCGTCCTTAGATTTCCTTTAATATGTTTTCATAATTGTATATATACACCATGTTATTACCTTGTCAGGGACCAAGCAGTAAGGCAACAGGACACAGGAGTGGTTTAAATAAACTGGGATTTGTATTTACCCAAAAGTCCAAAGAAAACATCACAAATCAATAATTTCTAATAACTAGGCCTATAAAAGAGTCAACAAAAAATACCTCAAAGAAACATGGCATCAACTTAACAGGTGTTAACTCAACAAACTGACCTGGTACAATGAAAAACCAAGGAACCTATATAGTCAATATAACCAAACCAAGTTGAAACCAAGGGATAATTAATAGTAACAGAATACACAAAGGACAGTGACAAAACCCAAATTCCCCCTTTGACATGGAAGCAGGTGGTTTGTCCCAATCTGTCTCAATTTGGCTCCTTGCAGTATTTATGAGTCCTCAGCGCTCGGCCACGCCCTTTGCTGAACCAGGAAGTAACCTCCCCCAATGGACATGGTAACTCAAGAGACAAAGAAAGTAATTAATACAAACAAATACTTGTGTTAGCTGTGCGAAAATGTTTGAAGTAATGTCAGATTACAATCAAATAAAGAGTTTACCATTTAAAGCAAATGTGTTGTGTTAATTGGCATGTTTTATTGCAGCTGCACTGAAGCAAAACTACTGAAGGTGAGGGTGCAGTGTAGTTGGTTTACCCTGTGTGGCTGAGGCCATCACATACCTCTACAAGAAGGTCAAGTTTATGGTTTGGTTTCTGTTAGCAGGATTAGAGAGAAACTGTTGGCCTCATTTTCTTTTTTACTTGGTGGAAAGGTGTAGCATGGGCCAAGAAAGGATCCCGAGGCAGATACATGCATTATTTTTCACTTTTGTTAAGATTGGAACAATAATTTAGAAACAGATAGTAATGTCTTGTTCAAACACTATTTGTAACTTCCATTTTGTTTCCACATTACTCTTTGGAGCTCATGGACATAACAGAGACGGAAGAACGACTTTCAACCTGGGAAATGGTACCTTCTGAGGAGCATGTGAATGCACCATTGGCCTAGGCACACTAATTCTGTGAGAGATAAGTCATGTTCTGGTTTTTTGTGTTTCATGTTTCCAGTTTTATCTTGAAACGTATTTACTCTTTGGTTCTTGTCTTGTTTACATCCTACCTTTGTTTTTTTCCCCCCTCCTTTGTAATTGTTTGCCCTGCCATGATTATTTCCACCTGTGTGTGATCTCCTTGCTGCACTTTTGTCTTTACCTGCGTACTCCAGCTGTTTCTTGTCAATGCAATTAGTCCTGTATCTATATATGGCTGTCCGTGTAAATGTATCCCTGTGGATGTTTCCTGTTGTCATTGTCTTCCTCAGTTTGGTTCAGCTTCCCAAGTTTCCTGTGACTGGAATATTCCTTTTTTTGTTTGCCAACTTTCCTGTTGTTTAACCATGCTTGTTTTTTAAGTTTTGTGTTTTTTGGTACCAGCTTTAATTTAAATTAGCTCGCTTTTAGTTCTTCATTTCTGCCTCCCTTCTTTTGTACTGCACTTGGGTCCTTTTTGCCTTACCCGGTGACATTTTTTGGTAAAACTAGATAGGCATGCCCTCTTGGAAGAGTTTGACATGTTTATGGTAAAATACATGACTTGGTGTCACCTGCTTTAATGCTGGTGGCAGTCCAAGACACTCTAAGAGAGTATTGCTTCATCCTGTTTATCAGAGCATCCAATTGTTAACGCAATACACAGCGGTTTACACTTAAAGTGTTTGTGGCTAAACCTTTCAGGAAAATTACATTACATTACATTGCATTTAGCTGTTGCTTTTATCCAAAGCGACTTACAATAAGTGCATTCGACCAAGAAGATACAAATTGGAGGAAACAGAATCATATAAGTACATCAGGTTTCATAGAGCCAAAACATTTCAAGTGCTACTCAACTGGCTTCAGATAAGCCAGTCCTTTGTTAGTATATAAGTGCTTTGTTAGTCATTTTATCGCTCGAAGTGGAGTCGAAAGAGATGAGTTTTTAGTCTGCGCCGGAAGATGTGTAGGCTTTCTGCTGTCCTGATTTCAATGGGGAGCTCATTCCACCATTTTGGAGCCAGGATAGCAAACCAACGTGTTTTTGCTGATGGGAACTTGGGTCCCCCTCGTAGTGCGGGTGCAGCGAGCCGTTTGACCGATGCAGAGCGGAGTGCACGTGCTGGGGTGTATGGTTTAACCATGTCCTAGATGTAGGAAGGGCCAGATCCATTCACAGCATGGTACGCAAGTACCATTGTCTTGAAGTGGATTCTAGCAGTTACTGGAAGCCAGTGAAGGAGCGGAGGAGCGGTGTGGTGTGGGAGAATTTAGGAAGGTTGAAGACCAGACGAGCCGCTGCATTCCCGATGAGCTGCAGAGGTCGGATGGCACATGCAGGTAGACCAGCCAAGAGGGAGTTGCAGTAGTCTAGGCGTGAGATGACGAGAGCCTGGACCAGAAGCTGCGTAGCTTTCTGGGTCAGGAGGGGACGTATCCTCCTGATGTTGTAAAGAGTGTATCTGCAGCAGCGGGTTGTTGCAGCGATGTTTGCAGTGAAGGACAGTTTGTTATCTAGGGTCACACCCAGATTCCTTGCAGTCTGAGTCGGGGAAACAACAGAGGGGCCGATGTTGATTGTTAGGTCAAGAGTGGGACACTCTTTTCCCGGAAGAAAAAGCAGCTCAGTCTTGTCAAGGTTGAGCTTGAGCTGGTGAGCAGACATCCACTGAGAGATGTCTGCTAGACAAGCAGAGATGCGTGCGACGACCTGGGTTTCAGAACAAATCAAACAATGGACACTGCCATCAAAATTCACAACTGCAACCTCAAGTTTAGAGCAAAACGCTCCTTTGGGGGCATGCCACTGAATAAACACTTCTATTCCAGAACAATCATATCTCTTGGCGAGTGGAGCGGCATGTTTTGGAGCATTTTATCCCTCGCTTTAAGAGGTGACTCTATTTATCTCCAACAAAGAACCCGCCGAAGCAAAGAAGTTGATCACACTTGTACAAGATTTGCCAGCAAATACCTGTTTATTCCCGTCTGACGTTATTTGTCACTTGAACAACAATGGATGCTTTGTGCTTAATACTCGCTGGAAATATCAAGATGCAGTTGAAGGACTTCCAAAAGTACCCTCTATTTGTCAGCAATCCATTTACTGCCAGTGCCTTCAGTTTCCATATAGAAGAGGACTTTAAATAAGTGAGATATGGTGCTGCTTTACTGTTGAAAACTCATTTAAATGAGGTCAGGAATTTAAACCAACACAGTAAGACGTTCATTCAGTCAAAAACTCCCAAGGGTACCTTCAAGATGCTTTTTATAAGAGGCTCAATCATAGAATAAAAGAAAGCATTTGGAGCAGTTTTTAAGGAAGGAATATCTTCAGACTATTCAATGCCACGTCCAAATGCAAGGGAAGTTCATGGTTTTGCGCCAAGGAGTTGTTTTTACCGACTGTCCTATAAGTCCGCACTGAACTGAGATAAAAAAGGGTGTTGAAGTTTACTGATCCTTCAGCAAGTTAAAGAAAATAATTAAAGAGAGACGGGATGACATGCAGGTAATGGCTTTAGGCTTTAGGTTAAAAAGTAAAATGATAAAACCAATGTAGATAACTTGATGGAAGTTTGTATTAGTTTCAAAAATATAATGCAATGTTGAGCATTGAGCTATTTAAACTGTGACTATTTATTTTGTTCCAATAGACGTTGAAGTCAAATGATTCATCTACATCAGGGGTGATGTTACGTGCCGTAGTGGGTGCTTGTGTTTGTGGGTGTTTGTGTGTCTCTCTCTCTTCCCCCTGATTGTCTCCAGGTGCAGCCTCTCCCTCAGGTGCTCCCAATCCCCAATCAGGGCCTCCATAAAGGACCTGAGGAAGGCTGCAGTGGCTCTCTCCTTTTCCTCTGGCTGCATGTGTGCAGCATGGTGTGTCTGTCTCTGTGTGAAACCTGTGTTCTGTTAATTATTAGGAGATGTGCTCCAGTGTATATGTGTGTTCTAGTTTATTTTAGTTTGCTTTGCAAGTTGGCTGGTGAGCCCTTTTTCTTTTGTCCATTAAAAGACCATCTTGTGGCTTCAGAGATCCGTTTCCTCTCCTTTTTCTCTCGCCCGGTCATTTTATATTTTGTTACTTCCCTTTGGTTCCCCCACTAGGGAACGTAAAAGGTGTCCAAACTTTTTTCACCGAGGGCCACATACATACAAATATACGAAGGGCTGGGCCACTCACTAGAGGTATATCGCCTCATAAGTTACGTTATAAGTCAGCAAAATCAATCAAATGTAGGTAAAGTAGGCTTGTTAATTGAATATGCTTCATGAAAACAAACAGCCTACATCACAACTCTCCATAGGGTTTCATTTATTTTGTTAGCAACTCATTCCTTAAAACAGAAGCTTCAGATTGCCCATAATAAGAGGAAATAGGAAGGGTTATTTCAAGCTTGTTATGTAAATAAGTTATTAGGCTTTTTTTCTTTCAACTTAGATTTGTTAGAAACAGTTTTCAACTTTAATTGACTGAATGTATTTGAAACATTTGGCTTATTTACTCATGAATACTACTGTAATATATGTTTACATATATATTTGAGAAGTACAATACAAGACAAGCACAAGTCTCATTTGTGGGCCATATTTCATTATACTTTTTTAATTTGCTGAGGGCCGATTCAAAATGTCTCGCGGGCCACATTTGGCCCCCGAGCCGTTGTTTGGACACCCCTGATCTACGTCATCCTTTGTTTACGTTGCACTTTTTTCTGCCACTTTTTGCCTTGTTGGTGCATCAACATTCTCAAATGAGCCAAACCTAAAAACTATTTTGCATTATTTCAAGAACTTTCAGCATTTTCAACACAATTTGAAATACTTAACAAAGCATAACAATGGCTAGAATGCAACACAACTTATGAGTCATTTGGTGGAGAAAAAATGTGTTGGAAAAGTAAAACATTTGAAGCATGACAACGAAAATGATTAGAGTCAGTAGAGGTATGAGGCACCTGACCCTTGATGCATTTTCTAAACTAAATGTAAGCCTTACCCAGGCTACCCTCAAGCCCAAGCTATAAGCCCAAAAGCTCCTTACGGTAATATCAAGTGGGACCAAAAATGTAATGCATGTAAGTACCAAGCCCCACGGAGGTTAGCTTGGCGTTGCAGTACATTTTCGTAGTAGCCAAACACTGGTACAAAACTTCCATGTAGTCACGTAACTAATTTGGCCCTAAAAATATGTGCTTTCGTTGACTTACATTGGGAAAGAGCCTTTGGTTAATTATCGTATATTTTTGTATTAACTATATCAACTACAAACACATGAAAAGCCCTTACGTAGGTCCTTAAAGTTGTAAAATGCGCTAAAAGTTCAATCCAGAGTTGTGTTCCCTCCATTTATCTGACTGAGCTGAAATCGGTAGTGACAGAGTGACCTGAAGGCGGAGCTTAGGCCAAACGCAAGTGGGCGTGTTCTATGGGCCCAGATCCTGATATTGTTGTCCTTGAATCGCTCCATTTTTGGCTTCATGTGCCAATGAGCAACATTCATAGGAAGTGATGGGACCTCGCCGCCAACGCTGTACCCAGTTCTCTTAAAGGTCCCATGACATGGCCATTTCTACTGATCGTAATTCCATTGTTGAGGTCTACTAGAATAGATTTACATTGTTCAATGTTCCAAAATCACATTGGTTTCTCATACAGCATCTCTGTATAGCAGTGACCATCAACTGGCGGCCCGCGGGCCACATCCGGCCCGCCAGACATTCTCATCCGGCCCGCACGGCGGGGATGACTTTGGCGTTGGCAGAGTGGTTAGTGCGTTCGCCCCCCACTCTTTTTTTTTTTTTTACAACGTCTCGTGAGTAATGTGCAGTACCGGAGTCCAACAGAGAGGCAGCAGCTGCGGGACAGTAGACTGCGTACTGCGTAGCCTTCCCTGCCCTGCCCTGAAGAAGAAGTGATCCTTGGTTAGCGTGAAGAGTCTGCTTTATGCGCTCCGCAGCAGTAGCCCCGCTGCGAGGCTCCGGCGACTTCACAGTACATGCACCCCCCCCCAACAGAGTCCAACAGAGAGGCAGCAGCTGCAGGACTGTAGCCTGCGTACTGCGTAGCCTTCCCTGCCCTGAAGAGAAGTGATCCTTCGTTAGCGTGAAGAGTCTGCTAAGTTTATGCGCTCCGCAGTACCTGAGCGTGCTCTACTAGCACCCCCAGGTCAACAACTTAAAAATTCTGGGCTATATATAAAAATTGCTGGCCCGCGAAAGTGTCTATTGGATACATTTTGGCCCTTGGACAAATGTAGTTGGTGATCCCTACTGTATAGTATGTGTATTCACTCTCTGTCCTAAACGGCGTGTTGGAGCTCCTGCCCCCCCCTCCCTATGAGCCCATTGTGCTCTGATTGGTCAGCTCGCCCACTCTGTTCTGATTAGTCAACCACCGTTACAGCGGAACATCAGTGATTATGTGTTACAATGGCGTTAGCAACCAGGAAATGACACCAGCAATGACAAACAGATGAGAATCCTGCGTGGGGTCTGGGTGCCGTGTTGGCGGGACGTTGCGGGGCTCGCTGCTGGAGCGGACAGTGTGAGCTGGCTTACTGGTGTCGTTTCCTGGTTGATGCGTGGGGTCTGCGAGACAGCGAGACACAGCAAAACCCAGCCTGAACCCAGCCCCAGCCCGAGCACACACACACACCCGCAGCCTGGCTGTGAGTCTGTGTGTGTGCTCAGGCCGAGCCCAGGCCGAGCCTCGCCGCGTCCCGCCGTCTCAGGCTGAGTTCAGGCTGAGTTCAGGCTGAGTTCAGGCTGAGTCAGGCTGAGAAATCCGCGGAGCTGCAGCTGAGAAAAGATTGAGTGTGTGTGTGTGAGGAAGTCCGCGGATTGGTCACTACGTCACTATACCCAATACGTCACTATACCCAAGAAGAAAAAAATGGAAAAAGAAAAATCTCCAACGAGGCGTTCTGGGGCAGCATAGCCAGGTCTTTTTCTGTGTGAGAGTTTTACTCGCTACAGGGTGTACTTTGAGGGTTTGTGACTCTGCAGACCGTTTACATGCATAAAAAGCTACATAACACACAAGGGGACGGGTAATAACCGGAAAAGCATGTCATGGGACCTTTAATACATCCATTGTAGGTACAGGAATACAGAACACTTGCTTACCGACAGCCATCATGTAGTCCCATCGGTCCAGCAGACACATGCTGAACTGCAGGCCCTCTGGGGTGAGGCCGGCGGCGATCAGAGCCGGGCTCAGTTCTGGGTTCTGGCACACAGCGGAGGTCCAGGCCACCAGGAACCAGAGCACCACCAGCAGGATCACGATCAGCAGCCGCAGCACCCTCCAGCTGGTCATGTAGGGCGTCCTCTGGGCCGTGCGAGACAGGAACACCTTCAGCACCCTGAGGAGGTGAAGAAGTACTTTGAGATTGCTGGTGAAATTGTGAGAAGTGAGTCACATATTCCCTCCCAGCGATTGATATCTCTTGCCCCCAGCTTTTGCTCTTTCTAGCATGTCCACTTGAATTAAATGTTCAGTGAGAATTCAATTAATTCATGTTCGGTAATTCATTTTGTAACATCTCTTATGGGGAGAGAAGATATCAGCGGAGGGCAGGAATTTGTCTTGGTGGAGATTAAGGTTACAGATTCTTTGTTTTAACAGTTTTATTTGGACATCTTTGACTACAACACTTTCTATGATACCTGTGTTTAAAACCGTTATCAACAAACTTGCTATTATTTACTTATAGTGCTCTATAGCTTTACTTATTAGCACTCAAGATTTATAATGCTTTATACAAATAATCATGAAGTATAATTGTACTTCATAATTATGTAAAAAATGTTTCTTTAACTCTTCTTTTCTTCTCTAAGTAAAGAAATGTAGTACCATGTTTTGTTTCAGTTTCCGAAAAGCAAACTATTATCACTTAGCATCACTTATAATCCCATTATAATGCATTATAACATTAATGATTATGTATTGCCTCTATAATAACCTATGTACTACTGTCATACATTATGATCCTCACGTTATATTTGAGCTTATGAGTCATTATAAAATGCGTTGTGATGTGTAATGAGTATTGTTATGAGGAATTATTTACATTTTAACTATATTTAATTAGTGCAATAAACATATTATAATGCATCTGGTCATATGGGTGCCAGTTTTAAATGTTTCATCTCAGTGATGGTTAAACAAATGCTATTTAAACAAACATTAAAATGAATGCATGCAGAGTGATTCAGTATTTGCACAGTATCTCCACTGCATGCAAAACACAACAGCGCCTCTGTAAAGGGAATAAAAAATGTAAATCATCAGCCAGAATAGTTAAAAAAAGTAATCTGATGCTGGGTAAGGAGAGCTTTCTGGGGACAATCCCAGCATGTTTGTGTAAATACCAGCATCAGGCATACAAACAGTCACTTCTCTTTTTATGGTCTCTGCGCTGCACCGATCTGCTCTCTCTTCGACAAGACTGTGACAAATCTATCTTATCTCTGATATATTCAACGGGACCGGGCTGTAAGAGCTTGGCCCCGGGGCACACTTCACACAGCGAGCCCGGGAAAAAATCTAATTGGTAATTTTACCAAGGGAACACTCTCGCTGGCCTTTGGCCTCCTTCTACCATATCGGCAACACTCGCCCGGAGCTGGAGAGCAAGAAGTGAGTGTGTTTACGAATAGATACTTCATCAGGAAGCACAGAGAGGAATTCAAATGTGCTTATGGACCTCGTGCACATCTGTGTGAGTGCAGACTGAGAAGAGGCTGAATTATTGAAACTGAAAAAGGCTAAAATAGGGCACATTAATATCAGGAGAGGAAAGGAGATGATGTGAGAAGGGGAGATGAGGAGATAGGAGGATGAGAGTTGAGGCAAGGAAAGGAGATTAGATGAGGCAGGGAAAGGAATGGTAAAGGAGATAAGGAAATGAGAGAAGATGGTGAGTAAAGGAGAGGAGATATGAGAGGAAAATGGAGAGGTGATAATCAAAAGTATATAAAAAGAAGAAAGGAGAGTGGATGTGGGAAGGAGAGAGGAAAGGAAAGGATGGGTCAGGAAAGTAGAGGAGGCGGTAAAGGGGATGAGAGGCAAGGAAACAAATGGAAATTAGGTTGAGAAGGGAGAGGAGATGAGGGGAGGGGAGGAGATGGGAAGAAAGGAAAGGAGACGAGGTGAGGAGATAGGAAGAGAGGAGAATAGAGGTTATGAGATGGCGAGAGGAGAAGAAAAGCAAAAGACATAAAGGCAACAAGGAGATAAATGAAGAAAATATATGAAGAGAAATGGAGCGGAGACCAAATAAGATAAGGAGAAGAGCGAGGCAAGGAGAGGAAATTACGAAGAAGAAAAGAGAGGAGGGAGGAGGAGGGAAGAAGTAGACAAACAGGAAATGCCTCAAGAGGATTCCAGGCCTACCTGTACAGCTTGAGGATGACGGTGCCGTACATGACGGAGAAACCCAGGAGGCGCACCCACCTCAGGAGGATACAGCGAAACACACTGGGCTGGAAGAACAGGATCATCACCTGCAGAGGGATACAGACACACACATTATATATATTCTTTTTTTTGCAAACAGAGCATGGCACACCCACTGCTGTCACACTGATATTCGTATAAGAAGGAATCAGAGATGACAATATGTGAGAACCAGAGCAGGAGGCAGTAATCCCCTTTGTATTACTAAATATGTTGATCATATGTCAGCTGCCAGAGCACATCAGCTGTTAGAGTCTGAAGCGTTAGTTGTTATCTCACTGGTGGTATTTAACAACCCCAGAGTGTGATTGGGGATTGCATGTTAATTTGAGTGGTGTCGATTAAATAATATAATTGCGTTAATCACAATAATAATCTGTGATTAATCATGATTGATTATTTAATTCTTGGGATGAAGTCTAACAATATTACGACACTTGCCTAAAGCATTAAAGCCTCTGTGATCACCCTCTGTTTAATGTGCGCTACACATCCTAGGATTCTATAGGGGTGTTCATATTGCGAGCACTATCATTTCCTACAGTGGTGACAGTGTCTTTCTTCTCCCACTCCTACTCAACTTCAAAAACTAGCGCATCTTAATCAGCTAAAGCAAACGAGTGCAGTCACCATTTGTCATGGATTAGGTGTGACGTTAAACTGCTCACTTATGTCCAATGGTCTTTAGTCGTAGTTTGTACTTATCTTGGCTTATACAATACATTTAATGTTAAAAATATGTGCTGGAAGTTGGGATCAAACTTGATATTGTGATTAATTTTCCTTTTTTTACGTGATACGTTTTCCACAATAATCGTAAGGTTAACATCCCTTGTTCCTTTGTATTTTCAGGACATGGATGTTTCTGTATGTGCACATATACAGCCAACATTCTTTTTGTATGGTTTCTATGTAACTTGAATTTAAAAATACCTTTATTAAATGGCTCTTAAAATGTCAGCCTTTCCTTCTTTTCTTAGAAATAGTCTCACATGTCAAGCTGTACAGTTCAGAGCTCCCATTTGCACTATTGTTACAGCTGCGTTTTATTTTAATAGTATATGGCCCAGCGGGGCGCTACGTGTCAAATCTCCAGTAACCCGATTGAAGCGGAAGAACCTGTGCAGTGACTCTGAGCACATTTCCACTGAAGCAAAGAAAGCTGCCTGGCTCACCTGATGGATAGACATCCGCCACGATGTGAAAGAATGACCGCTTTCTGAGTCAGCCTGTTCCAATGTGCTCTGCATCAGTTCACACAAAACATGCACAGGAAGTTTGATGATCGCTGAACGCCAAAAGGCTAATGATTGTTCCGCATGTAAGTCGCCTGATGAATGATGAATACAATCAAATAAATCCCTTTATGACGCATCTTTATACCAGGTCCCAAATTTCAAAGCACTGAGATGATTCAACTGAGTACTCTAGCCAGTGAGCAGCATAAAAAAGAAAAACTGAGGCTCTTCTGCCTCGAGCCTCCCTCTAGCAAGTATTTTATACTTACAGATTTAAATTTAAGCTTATTTTCTAGTTTTTCTCTTAATTTCTTTATTGAAAACAATCATAAAAATAATAAAAAAACAAGACCTACAATAAAGACGTGACATACTGTCTCAGAGAAGTAGTTACAACATTTTTTTTTTCTAATTATAAATCAATGCTTTGCCACATCTTACAGCTATTTCTAAACAGAAGAAGTATCAAACAATGCAATTTTTCCCCTATGAAGTCTGTTTAGGTGATTGGACACGGAATGCGAGAACAATTTTTCATGTGGCAAGTTTACATACAATGGGAGCCATTTGCTTATTCACGCAAGTATACATTGATACATTGATGCTGACAAACTAAAGCTGTCGATGTTGAGATTCTCCTAATGTCACCAACGAGATAGAGAAACAGGTAAGTGAATCCACTTTAGTCACTTGACATGACCATTAAACATCTTAAATGTTGGTGAGTCTATATAGCTTTAAATGTTATATATATTTGTCTGAACAATACCTCTCTGCCATATTTCAACCGTATTTAGATGACAGTTGAGTGTTGATGGAGCATCTACAATGTTAGCCCGGATCAATTCGAACTCCATTCAATCACATTGCCTCTGACAGCAAGTTGAATATCATTACAGATGCAGAATAAACATATCCCAGAGGAGTACAGCCAGTAATATATCCCAGCTCTTAAGATGCCTCATCATCCGAGAGACAGCAGCTATCCAGAGTAATTTAGCCTTAGCAACAACACCACCTCAAACCGTTATTGCCTCAACTAAAAAAACTACACTGAGGGTGTAGCATTCTGGCTGTAAGATGTGTTCAAAGCAAACATAATATCTAAGGGTTAGGGTTGTGTAATGGATTACATTGTTTACTTGTGTGTGACCTCCAAATAAATGCAGGGTAAATGGTATGGCACAAAGAAATTATTATAAAATGACAATATTTAACAGCTATTCAGGAAGTTTGAATTAAAATACATTCTCAAGATGACTCACAGTGAGCATGTTTTGACTAGGGTCACGTTAAAATGAGCAATTTACTCCACCGCAGCGTGTTTCTTGCTTTTATCATCACCATTTGACCATGTTTGTGTAATGACAAGCTGATCAGTTTATTCCATTCTACCAAAACGCGACTCAGTGTGCAATTAAGCTGTCATAGCATCCCTATGCCTTCAGTCCATCCACTCTCAGTTCAGCTCTATACAGACATTTCTCTCAACTCCTGATTAAGAATTTGTCACACAGAGTTTAAAGCAACAGTTTCCTTCCATCCACAATCCTCATCAAAACCTCGCTGCGCCAAATTCATTCATTAGTATGCCGGTCACGAGAAAGCGGGGAGCCAAGTCCATTTTATACCCAAGAACAGGAATTATAGCTGTTCCTTTCAATGCTCCGCCACCTACTGTGGCCCACCGTTGCAGCTCAGGATTGTAAAAATTATTTGGTATCCGGTATTAAAAGAAAAGGTTCCATAATCATTTTGAAAGTTATTTATAACCAAAAGAATCCATCCATATTTCTGACAAATACACATTCTTAAATTTCAGTAATTATGTTGAAAGCAGCTTGGCATGACTCATAGCTTGAACATCAATATATGCTTTACTGACATTTTTTTTTCTTTTTTTTCAAGGAATAGATAAACAATCGGGGAAATAGTAATTACTTTCTTTCAAAGAGTTATGTGAGAAGCTTGGCGGTTGTTGGAGCTAAGAAACTTTATTGTTGTAGCTGTAAAAGCCACCAAACCAAGAGGTGATAATCTAAGCATAAAGATTTGAAATTTCTAGCGAGCTAGCTTTCTCTTTCCAAAATCTTTTCTTTTTTTTTAATGTTCCACTAGGATCTTTGAACCTTGATGATATGATAAGGTAATGATAACTAGCAACAATAGTGTGCAGTGACTGTTTGCAAGCGAACCATTGTGCTGACAATACCAACAGTATCTGGCAACACAACGAAAGGTGCTGTAGTTCATGAAAAAATTGTTACAGTGCGTAACTTTCCCGAAGGCTACACATTTACACGTTTGTGTTTGGAAGGATTAACCAACAAGTCCGTTTTAGAAGCATTGTGAGGCATTTACTTTTTTTCAGACAAAGCAATGCTAATGTTTCCCCATGTTTCTTATATTTATGCTAAGCTATGCTAAGTATTTGCCCCCCTTCATGCACATACATGAGAATGGTATACATATTTTTATCTCTATCTCAGAAGATTCATTTGTAGGTTTTTTCTAATATACTGAGGTATTCTTTTTAATCTGCATTTTTATATTTTTTTGGCTGCTTGAGGGCAGCATAACAAGCTGTTGTCTATAAATACAATCAACATCTTGTAAATGTATGAAGTTAATTTGCTGGCAGTGGCAACATTTACTCCTAACCTGGCCACCTGAGGAATACAAGCCCAGTATTATCTCCCCTTTTAGCTCTGTTTTGGTCCCCACCAACTTCTTGGAGGAATATCTGGATCTTAAGCTGCTAAATGCTAGGTTGCCCACTTTTTGTGTCAGAGAGGATAAGAAGCTTTGCAGAGAATTGTTGTCAGTAGCTTATAGAATAAAATAAAAAAAGGTACATTTTACTCAAACACATACCTATAAATAGTAAAACCAGATAAACTGATAATGCTGCAGTGGTCTCTTAATTCTTTTCAGAGCTGTATGTGACATTTTACAAAATATGTATTAAAACTAGGGCTGTCACTAATTATTTTAACGTGCGATTAACGCATGTGTATTTGTCCTCGGCCCGCCCCGTAGTTTCAGAGCCCAAAGGCTTGACGTTGTTGTTGTTGTTGTTGTTGTTGTTAGTTGGATGGTGGGAGATTCTAGCGAGAGATATGGATACAAAAAAAGGTGTTTTAAACAGCAAGCCAAGCACACAGCTGATGCTGACAGCCCCGCTCCTGCCGCTCGCTTGCGGCAGACCACGCTTGAAAGTTTGCCGGGGAGACGCCTGGACAACAACAGCGATAGCTAAATGGGTGGCTACAGCTTAACATTGTGGAGGACGAGGGGCTGCGTTAGATAATTCGGATCGCATCCAACGTGTCGACTGCACATCACAGCGCATTATTTTGACCCACAGTGGGAACTTCGGTCTCATGCTTTGACTGTTATGAAGACAGAGGAGCGGCATTTCGCCGACAACTATAAACAGGCTTGTCTGTTTGAGCAACTGGCTCAGTGCAAAGAAGTAGACAGGGTTGGGAGAGAGTGTAAGAGAGAGAGAGAGGTTCCAGGTTGTTGTATTGAAAATATTCAGGAGAATATTTGTCATTGTTCAGAGGTTGTTGTGTTGAGAATATTCAGGAGAATATTTGTCATTGTTCCAATGATAATAAACAAACATTTGCATAAAGCATATTTGTCCACTCATATGTTGATAAGAGTATTAAAAACTTGAAAAATATTCCTCTAAGGTACATTTAGAACAGATAAAAAATGTGCGATTAATCGCGATTAACTATGGACATCATGCGATTAATCGCGATTAAATATTTTAATCGACTGACAGCCCTAATTAAAAACACATTTGTTACCCTCTGAGGAATTTAATCACATCATTTTTAAAGGGGCCCTATTATGTTTTTTGGGGTTTCCCTTTCCTGTATTGTGTTATATAGGTTGTGTGCATGTTAATGGCCTGCACAGGCTAAAATCCCAAAGTTCCCTCCAACAAAATAGGTTATTTTACAGAGAGTATAAGAAAAATAAAGCACTTTTTGAACATTAAAGCATGTAAACATGTCACAGTACAGGTTCAAAATACAATTATGAAACCTAAAAATGAGCAAAATAGGGTCCCTTTAAGTAAGTTGACGTAGCTATGACGCTTGAAATGGGGTAATAACGAGGGGTTACGTATGGTAACCCTTGTTATATAAACACAGGCGGAGCCCTCTATTCGACTCTATGGGTACTCCCCTTGATCCTATCATGCAAGCATTCATCCACTGAGACTTTATAGACGATGTATACACGCGCTGTCGTCCCACAACAACACTGTTCCATCTCACTGTCTCTGACCGGCTTTTTGGTTAGCAGCCGCTGCGCCTCATTCACCTCTCCCTCGGTCGTAACCGTGGAGAAAATTGGGGCTGCAGCTGACAGAGAACACCCTGACGCGCTTACCCGCGGAGGTGTGCTATGACATGGAGGACTCCCCCCTCCTGCCCTAAAGCAGGGGGAAAGAGTCATCCAGCCCCTATGGACCCAGAGCGCGTCACGTCCCCCGGGACCGGGGGCCCGGGGGAAAAACGTAAGCACATTACGCCCGGGGAGGGGGTCAGATGCCCACTGACCCACAGCCCCCTCCCTCCTCACCAGTCCTGCGTTGCCTCAGCAAGACGATGAAAAGGAGCCAGACATGTCCAAGAGATTAAACTTTATGAAGGGGCCTGTCGTTGACCAAGACGCCGCCGTGCATATGTCCTCCACACTCACGCCGTTAAATAAGGCTGTTGACACAGCCATAGCTCGTGTAGAGTGTGCACAGACCCCCGTGGGGAAGGCTCTCCCCGCCTGTCCGTAGGCATGTGCAATGCACTCGCAGAGCCAGCCTGCCAGGCGTTTCTTGGACAGGGCTTTCCCGGCACCCCGCCCTCGAAGCACACAAACAGCTGTTCAGTGCGTCTAAGGCAGTGGTTCTCAAACTTTTTCTGTCAGGCCCCCCCTTTGGAGAAAAAAAAAAGTCGGGCCCCCCCAACACAAATAGTCACGTAATGGGCCAAGTTAACATTTATTAAAATACATAAATATGAACGTGAGCATTCCTTTCAAAAAAATAAAAAAATCACTTTGCTAGAACAGTGATAATAAAACAATGCTCCATAATTCTGTGTGGTCCAAAAAATAAATACATAATACAATTGTGCAATCCCTTTGCTAAAACAATAAGTTATAATACTTTGCCACTTTGCAATCTGTGCAAAAAAATGAAAAGAAAGAAAATGCTGATATTTGGCAAAAAAGTGTGTCTTATCACAGCATTAGTGGCTGCAATGAGCCTGTTTTGCACTGCAGATTTCTTCAAAACGGGGTTGCAGGCTCAGTGGCGGCGCCAGAGATTTCTTTTGGGGGTACTGTGGGGTAGCTTGACGTTTCATAGAGGGTGCTCAAACATTTAGGGTTTCCCATTAATGTACCGGTCGCTACAGTGGAATTTTCTACTGCAACAATCCCCACGCAAATACACAGTGTATGCGCGACTGTTACAATGAAGGCTCGATAATCAGCTGACGGCATATAGGTGTAAGCAGGGGTAAAGTGCTATTTCTATAAGTGGGGAGTGGACCTCACATTTCAAACCTGTTTTTCATTTATTCTCTTATTTTTTTATAACTATAACTATAATGATCATATAAACGTGTGCCTCGGAAATAATTGTTTACATTAATCGTGACCAAAACGTTTGAGAACCACTGAGATAACTTAGACTAAAGTTAACTATCTAAACACTCGGAGTCCTTTAGGTCACTGAGCCTCTCAGTCTGACAGGAGAGGACTCTCCTCCACCTTGTTGTTGAAAAAGCTCCTTATATCCGTTAGCGTAGCTTGCTAGCATCAGAAGCTAACAACAAGGATCTCCGGTACCGGTGCGCTCTCTCTCTCTCGCGCACGCACAAAAAATGGCTCGTTCCACACACACACAGAGCCGAGCTCGAATAAAACACAGAGACCCAGACGTACTTGTACTGTACTGTATCATATTATTTTCGAATAAATAATTTTCAAATTATGATTTTTTTTCTTTTTTTCTTTTCTTTTTTTTTAATAACAATTTTTCCTCCTGGTCTCTTGCGCCCCCCCTGTCATGCCTCTGCGCCCCCCAGGGGGGGCGCGCCCCCCACCTTGAGAAACACTGGTCTAAGGGCAGCCGTGCGCTCCGCATAACACGCTAGCACACGCACCGGGCAGAGGAGGTGCAATTTAGCCTCCCTCCTTGGTCATGGCTCGTGTGCAAATGCGTCTACCCCCAAGGGCGGGTCGTCGCTCAGAGCCATGGAGAACCACAGGGCACAGTCGCTGTTGCGCCGGCTGGCGAACAGATCCACCTCTGCTGTCCCGAATGGGGCCCAGATCCGCTTCACCACCTCCGGGTGAAGCGCCCACTCGCCTGGCAGGGGTCCGCCCCTCGACATGAGGTCGGCCCCCCTGTTCTCCAGACCCGGAATGTGGAGGGCTCTCAGAGATAACACCACCTCTGAAGCCCATAACCACAGTTTCTCCGCTGTGGCCAACAAAGCAGCGGAGCGGACTCCGCCCTGCCTGTTGATATATGCCACTGTGGTGCTGTTGTCGCTCCTGACCATTACATGTCTCCCCCGAATTAAGGGTTTGAAATGCTGGAGGACCAACACTACTGCCCGTAGCTCTAGGAGGTTGCTGTGCCGTGTCTCTGTTAGAGACCAGCGCCCACCTATAGCTCTCCCCAGGCAGGTCCCTCCCCATCCTGTTCCGGATGCGTCCATAAACACTGTGATGTAGGAGGTCACCCGTCCCAGTGTTGACCCCCTCCGGAGGTGATCCGGGGATCCCCAGAAACCCCGGTTCTGGGGGTCACACAGCCCAATTGCGCCCTCTCTCCCTCCAGGCGACTGAAGCGCTGGGTGACCGAGGATATCGATCCGAAGAGCCCTTCTGTGGCAACGGGGGCCCCAAGGAGATCGTCTCGGTCTTTCTTGGCCAGTGCGGTCAGACCTAGCACGTGACGCGACGCCACGGTGGCCAGGGACATCACACGGCCGGCTATACCGTGGACCAGATTATTCATCTGGCCCACGCAGCGGTCCGAGTAATCACTCCCGCCCTCAGGCGGGGGGGCGGAGGTGTCCTGCTGAGGGGTAATCAGCGACACTCCCAACACACCAAGATTACTGGCCGCCGCCGCCATCTGCGCCCCGAGCCTGAACATCTTATCCAGATGCTCAAGCATTTCGCGGTCACCTTAGCGGGGGTAGGGGCCTTCTCCCCTCTGCCCACCCGGCTGCCTGCGGAAGCAGATGGGCCGCCAGGCTTTCATCCAGGGGGGGCACACCAGGACACTCCGTGTCCGAGTGGCCCTGCACCCTGGGGATTCCAGCCCATGTCGCCACCGGAGCCTTGGTCCTCAGTGGCTGTCGCCACGTCGCCTCCACACACCGCCAGATGTCTGGCAGGGGGGGTGAAACGAAGGCCGGCTGTGCGGGACGGGCCGGGCCGTAGAAGCCCTGACGTAGGCGGCTCACCGGCCTCGGTGGCAGCGGTGGGGGGAGCGGTAAGCCCACACGCTCCGCCGCCATAGTCATCACCGCCGGGAAGTCCTGTGCTGCTGGCCTTCCTGGTGGTCGCCGGAAACATCAGACGTCGTCCCTCTCCCCGACGAGCGGGCCCGCCCGGTCCGCTGGTATGGCGAACAAGAAGGTCACTCCCTCCTCGTGGTCCTCCATCTCCACCACGTCGAGCTCTGGGTCCTCCACCAGCGAGACGTAGCAGTCCTCAGACTGCGCCAGCCGCTGGTGGCGGCTGAGCCGAGGGATTAGACGGCAGGCGCTGCATTTTTCTCAAGCTCTGATTTATTTCCCATGGATGCATCAGTTAATCTCTCAAACTCTCTTTAAATTAGTCTGGAGCAGCAGGAGAAATAACAACTACATTATTGATTATTAATAAAAAAAAGAATTATACAAATAGCCTACAAAAATCACCAGAAATCTAGCAACACTGTTGGGTTTGTCAAATTACATCTAGTCATTCAATCCAATGATGACTGATTTTATAATTGAACAATTGTCATTTTTAACATTCCGACTCCGAGTAATCCTGAAGTATTCCTTTGTTTCTGTGAAGCAACATAATGCTTGCTTGAAAAAACAGTTAATGTGAGTGCTAGATCAAATACTAGAGCAGACAAATACACAAAGAAATAAGAGTCTAAAGAACAGAGAGAGAATAAACAGACCCAATGTTGCCAACCCTTAAGAGTGCAAAAAATCACCAGGCACATCGTCCCTGGCACCTCCATCTCCAAACACCCCCCCTTCCAGCTCTCTGGTCCACATAACGGACCGAGACAATAAATCTCCTCCACAAATACCGGCACGAGGTAAGAGTAGGCCACGCAGTTTCCTACACCCATGTACAGATGAAGAAATGCAAATCCATGCAAAAATGCACATGCACACAATCACAGGGAAATCTGGAGATCTACAGCCACTCTTGTGCCTATACACACAAACATACACTTTGATAGGGAGACACAACACACCCTTTTTCTGCAGTGCTACCCACGGGGACTACATCGCCCAGCAGAGAAGGTGGCCCTCCTGGTTAGCATCCAACCTCCAATGCCTCCTCCATCAATTAATCAGCAGATGTATTTTTAAAACGAGTTGTGCTAGAACTTGATGGACTGTTTAAAAATGCATCGAGCAGAGCCGAGCAGCTGCGCCAAGCTAAGCTGAGGAGGCTTGTGGTGGCAGAAACAAAGAAACAGCAGCAGCAACAAACGATAAGACTGCGGGAGAGGAGACAGACACAAAGGTGAGGCGGCGGGGGAAAAAGCAGAGGAGTAATGAAAGGAAGAACATGGGGGGGAGGAGGTAGAGACAGGCAGATAAGGTGCTGAGTGATGCAGGGGGGGGAAAAAGATGGAGATGCAGCTGAGCAAAGGGAGGGAAAAACCCTTGAGTGTTTCCAAGTGTGTGTGAACATCCAAGAGTTGCAGGATATTTTTAGGGAGCTATTTTTGGTTATCCTTGGGTTGAACAGGGGCAGAGAGTGTGGTCACAAACCTACAATACCTGTATCTGCTGCACCAAAAAGACCAGGCGTTCTATTCTAATCGAAATATTTCCTACGATAACACTCCAGTAACTTCAGAATACAAACAAAAAACCTTTATCCCGAGAGACGGTTAAAGCTTTTTCTTCTCAATAGATTTGTTTTTCCGTCCTAAAACTGGCTATGATCCATCCATCGGGCCTTGTGTTTGAGGAGAGTGGTGGCTCACTGTTGGCAGTCTGTGAAAGTATTTGAAGGGAGCGAATTCCCCGGCTACATCTGATCTCCCCTTTACATGGTGCTCAGGTTTCTTCCATCTGTTTCTCTGCTAAAAATTGGCTTCTGACGCGACACTCCAGGTGCACTGTGGGCTGTGTTCACAAGTGCAAATACACACCTATACAACGCATGCTGGCACCTACCCACCTGGACCCGCTCACACATACAGACAATACAAAGGCTGACAAAGGCAATGAGAGACACTTGTACAGACATGCACACAAACTGTGATGTCCAACTCTTTGTTATTGCTAAGACAATGATCTAAAGTACAGTATAATAACTGCAAAGCTGAAGCTGAAAAATAAAAAGAGGGCTCTATTGTCCTATTTACATGGCAATGTATGTAATCTCTGATGAAAAGACCCATGTTGCGTAACATTTGATTTTAAAATATACACATTTACCTCTCCTTCATTTTGATGTTACAATCCTGAACAGGTTATTGAACTAACATAAGTTAATACAGAACTAACCCCAACCCTAAGCCCATTTCAAAAGTAGATAATGAACAAGATTCAGAACTAGGTGTCAGCAAATCAAGTGGAGGAGACAAGAGATTTCTTTCACTCATATTGTCGCCATTCAAGTCTGCTGTAGGGACAGCAACACTGACCAGAAGAGATGTTAGGGATAACACCTGGTCAGAGTCTGTCCCTAAACTGCTCCACTGGTACAATCTGGCAGATTAGTGTACAATCTTGGGTGACAGTGATGGCAGGAAGTTCATCAGCAGTGGTAACAGGTTCAGCGGTTCAGAGGCAATTGCAACTTCCTCCAAGCTAGCATTGGCAGCAGGTTCACCCCTTGGAGTCAGAGGAGTAAGGATATGAGACAGGTTCCTGAACTGGTTCTCTGTCTTAATGCTGACCAGGCTCCTTACTCAAATCTTGAGCCTGGATGTGAATGGTCTCTGTATGATCTGCTAAATCTGCTAGCTGGGTGCAGTTGCTTTTGTTTCTTTAATTCTTCTCACATGTTAACTAGCCCAATCCTTACCTAGCCCTCTGACTGACAGAAGCTCAGTACTTCCAACAAAGATGCACTTCCTCTCTTGCCTCCATATTTGTCTTACCACCTTCTCCATAAAGGCATCAGGCACAATGCCTCAGTAATAACCGGCGATAAAGAATATGCTGATATTGTACAGCTAAGATACTACTAGGTACTATGTGCCAAATAATTATTACAAAATATAACTCATATAATGCTAAGGCACACTATTATAGAAAGCATGCTTTATATATGACCAGTTACATTAAATTAAGGCTCAAGGTCCTGGGTGGGTGCTGTAAGGTTGCTAGCTGCTAGCTGCTAGCTTTCTTTTCTCACTGACAAGATAGTGAGGGCAGGAGCAACAGCTTCACAACAACTCTTCAACAACCTGTCAGGGATATTTAATACAGTCAATGGTGCTAACAACAATCACTGCTTAATATGACGTGAACAAATAAAACAGTCCTACTTGGTATTTTTTGACCCGTAGTAATAAAGCTCACACACACTGTTGCCACCACTTACCAATGTTTGGCTAAATCAAGACATTTTATGGAATATAACTTGAACAAATCAAAACCAAAGTAGTAAACACTGAGCAAATTGTTGGTGCTATATAAGATGAGAGTGCAGACTTACTGGGAAGTAGAGCAGCAAAGCCCCAAACAAGATGGCTTCAAGTAGGATGAGACCAGATGTGCGGATGCTCTGTTAATGGGGAAAGAGAAACAACATAATGAAATCACTGACAGGGGAAATGTATTTACTGTTTGTCCTAAGTCATCAGGTCTTTTCTCAGCTTAGTAAATTATGTAAAATGCAACCAAATGGAAAAAAACGTCAACAGAAAATGCATCTAATCCTGTTGCTGTGAATCCGACATCGCAGTTTGCTTTCAGTAAACAGATTTGTGTGACGAGTTGGAGCTCCAGCTTCTTTGCCATTTGAAAAATGCTAATAATAAATCATTGCCTCTTGAAAAGCAAACATAAATCTGAGCTGCATATTTGACTGAGGTTTTGCCTCAAATAATAAAACTGACAACAGCACCTTCCCTGGGTAGGCTCTAATTACACACATTACCTCCTTGAGGATTTTCCCTGTTTTCTATGCAAATTCAAAGGGCTCTGGGGACATTTCTTGTGAACTGAAGAAATGTAGGGGATTTTGAGGCACATACACAAACGTCTATAAATAGCACATAGGAAGAAGATTCAACCCAAGTTTTCCTGCGGGGGGGGTTGCAATTACTCTACACCGCGAGGAGCTCATTTTTATTCAACTTTATCTTATTAGCAGAGTGGATATTATGCAACTATGCACACAAATCTGTGTGGATTTAAGGTAAGAGCTCAGGTATGTTGGCGGTGAGAGTAAGCTTTGTCATTGTTGATTAAGAATGGAATAATAAAAAAAAAAGGAGTGTCTTTAATTAAAAACAAAGATATGTGGTATAGAATTACATTCTCCAACACATAAATGAGCCCTTAGTTAGAGGGCAGCCATGTGTGAAATAGAACTGCTGGATCTTGTCTAATTTTACAACCATTTACTGTGTCAACCAATGCACAGAGGGATTGTTTGCCTTTCTGTAACTAAGTCTGAAAAATATGCTGAATTAATCTTAGTTTTCCCATAATGGGGACAAATAGTTTGCAGACACGGATTTGGTATTGCATTCTCGTAAAGTTGCGGAATCATATTTGACATATAGCCAAAAATCCAAGCTGCAGAGGATTAGATCTTCTTACATTAAGTCCTGAGTATGGGTCAAGCTCCAAAGAAAGTTGGATTCTACAATTCCCATGAGGCAGAATGCGTGAAATTGCCCTGTGCTTAGCCCCTGCTTATAACCTAATAAGTACAAATTGAGCATGGCCTTCACAAACTATTATCTGGTAATGTTAAATCGTACTTATGGTAGGTATTAACAATCTTTACATTTCTAAATACAGCTCATAGATGAATCTATTGGCAGACAGTGCAATGCTCAATTAAGTAATTTGTATAATAAAGTATAGGTATCTTTGGGCCAGAGGGCCTTTATTGGAGATGTTAGAGTTGAAAGGGGGAGACAGAGGGGGGGATATTGCCTGAAATGTTCAGCCAACTCTGGATTTGAACCAGCCTACTAGGCAGCGGTGACAACATATGGGCTGCCAGCTCTAACTACTGAGCAATCGGCGGCCCATGCTCATTCAAAGTTGAACAAAAGAGGATTGTGAGTCCACCAGAGCAAGCCTGGAAATTGCACCAAAAACAGGAAATGCATGCTTAAATATGTCCATGTAATGTGACAAAAGTTTTAGTCCCTCTTCAACTGGTCAATGACCATTTCTTTCACACTTCTTATCCAGCAGTTAACTATCTTTTTGCTACATAATTGTCTTACCTTAAACGTAAACATAAACTTACCTTATACGATGAGAAAAATATTTCGGCATATTGCTGTCTTGACTCCCCATAACATTGTTAAAACAGGCATCCTCCATTTATAATCCAAACTTGGGTCCTGGTTGTGGGTTTTTCTCAAAATGAGTTAGTCGGTATGTTTTTCCAAGATAGAACGTCCCTCTATCCTTTTGTTCTTTCTTTAGCTAGTCCACCATTCCAGTTTAAGCTAACTTTAACATCTCTTCTATCCTTCTTTCCCATATCCAGTTCCAATGACAGAACATTTTTGACAAATTACACTTTTAAAAGGGTTTTGGGGAGAACATTTTTAATCAAACAAGCAGTGGGGACCCCAACGTCACCAGCCTAAATGACAATGAAACATTCCTGCACAGTGACTTCTGTGTCCTCTCACCTTCATCCTCCTGAAGTGGTAGATGACCACCATGCCGGCCAGGTCCAGCAGCGTGCACAGACCCTGGAAGGAGGCCACAGCTAGCCTCAGGGCCCCGTCCTCCTGCGCCAGGCAGGGGGTCTCGTCCCGGCAGTAGGGGCAGCCCTCACGGCACGGCAGGCACTTACTGGACACCTCAGAGGAATCGTCTCTGTTAGAGCCCTGCTCCTTACCTGAGGACAAGAGAGCACTTTACAATCAGGTATATAAATCCTGGGTTTGCTCATATACTGCCTTCACACACTTCTAAGATTAAAGAGAACCTTTTAAAAATGTAACATCTAATCAAACTGATCTTATGTGTTTTTAAGGATTTTCAATGTAATTAATGTGGTTTAGCTGTCACTCTCTGACTTCTCATTAAACACTCAGGTAATCAATTTGAAAGAGTAGAAGTCATCAATCCAATAAATCACAAAGCCTTGCGGGTGATAATTACAAGAATACAGCCTTTAATTAGGCAGATGAGGGAATAATGAAGGAGGGGATAAAATGCTGTGACACCGCTCCTTTCATCTCTCGCGGTCTGAATAATTGTTGTCATACCAGCATGTGGCCCACTTGGATGTGGTTTATCAAATCAGTCCCTGGATTACTTTTTCCAACATCTTATTTGGGAGTTTTCACACTAGCATGACTGGATGTGTTCTGTCAAGCGCCTTCTGAAACGCGGAATTAATCAATTACAAGAGAACAAAAAGGGAAAGACGATGCCAAAAATAGAATTTCTTCACTCTGCGACATGTCTGCTGTGGCAGGATTTGGAGTCAATCTTTAGCGCAAATCCCCACCACACACATGCACACACACACGATGCAGCTCTTCGTGAAAATTGTGTTTGATAAGCATGTAATTCCTCTGTATGTCCCAGAGCTTATGCAGTATGCAAACACTGTGCTAAAGTTGTCTGTGTGAGAGCATCATTGCGTAAGAATGTTCAGAAAGTACTAATGAATAAACATGTCAAGTAGGAATCGATTAAGACGTAAAGACATTATAAACAATTTATCAAGCAATCAGGCAGTCACTGATGTAAGACATTAAACAAAGTGGTTTCGATTTTCCAGTTAGCCTCACTGTGTTTAAAGGTCAGTACAAGAATGGAAAGAGCTGATCATGAATACGAAATGACTCATGATCCACAAACTGTCTTCTGCCTGTTTGCTGTGAAACCCAGTTAAGCTGTTGGTCTTCTCTGGTATGCAATCATTCACTGACATGCAAACTGTTGGTTTTATTGGTTCAGGATGCAATGTGTATATCATATCTTACGAAAAGCTATTGTTGGAGCTATATATTGCTTTATATTATTCAATATTTAAACATTTGTTTTCCTACTGTTTTGTTTATCGTAAATCTATTATTATTTAGTGTTACTATTTAAGTTATTCCTTGCGTAAGATACGCTATCTGGTGCCTCAGTGGAAGTTTACTTTTAAGTTCATTATCTGTTTTACTTTTCTGTGATTTTGGCCGCTACAGCTATCAAATGTACAGCAACAGGTGTCAATATCCGTTTTTATAGGAAAGGGTTGGGGTTAGGGGTAATTTGGTAGTTTGTAAAAAGGTTGTGGTTTGGGTTTAAAGGATGACTTAAAATAGCTACCTAAATACTTACATGCGGAAGTTACGTGATGACTAACCCTAACCCTATGGGAAAAAATGATGTATCAACATGCACATGTATGTTGTGAAATATGAATTACAGTCTCTGGTATAGCTACGAAGAGTGTAAGAGAACAGCCTGAAGGATGTTGTAGCTACATATTAGGGGTGTGATGCAAAGCTACTGTGTGTCTGGTAAATATCTATATTAGTATCTGCATTCGTTATCTGCCTTGTTTTCTGCAATACATATTTTTTCTCCTGCTTATACTTATGTATCTACAAGTTTAACTGCCAAACCTGACATTTAAATGCTTATTTTAAAAAGTCCAAGCTGAGGCTTAATAAAAAGCCATGTAACATGATAAAGGTCTGGTTAAAAATCAATACTCCAAAGTGAGCAGGAGGTTAGAGGAATAATATAAGTAAGAGATGCATTAGATGAGAATGCTATTGACAAATGTTTGATAAGCTTGCACCATTTTAAATGCACTTCTGAGACGGATGATTCTCAGATCTTTTTATATTGACTACAATGTTTTAGCCAACAGCAAGAATCAAGGATTGTTTAGTACAAATTGGTCATATCTAAATAATGTATCGCATTAGTTTACACTCTACTATTTGTGTGATTATTAGGTGGAAAACTGGTCTTCCTTAAAGGGCCCATGTCATGGCCATTTCCACTGATCATAATTCCATTGTTGAGGTATACTAAAATAGATTTATACTATGCATTTTTCCAAACTCACATTGGTTTCGCATACAGCATCTCTGTAAAGTATGTGTATTCAGCAGTATTCACTCTCTCCACTAAACGGCTCGTTGCAGCTCTTGCCCCCCCCACCTCCCTGTGAGCACAGTGTGCTCTGATTGGTCGGGACGTTGTGAATCGCACTGAGCTCCGTGGAGGTGTGGTTTCCTTGTTTAGCGATACACAGCGAAACACAGCCAAACTCATCCTGAGCACACACAAACTCACAGCCGAAGTAAAAACAATAAGTGTGGCTTGATATTGAGTAAGAAAAAGGTTGATAAACGCTGTGAGAATGGGTCTGCAGAGAGAATTTCGCCGCGATCCCAACTGTCTGTTATCAGCCTGCAGCCAGGGATGAGAAATCAGCAGAGCTGCCTGCACTGAGTGTGTTTGTGAGGAAGTCCGTGGATTGGTCAATTTGGACCAATCAGCAGAGGCTTAACGTAACGGCTCCGCGGACGTAACGTAACGGCTCCACGGATTGGTCCATTTGGTTCCGGGTACGAGCTGACGTCAGCTCGTACCCGGAACCAAATGGACCAATCCGTGGAGCAAAGAAAGAAACTGCGAAATCTCCAACGAGGTGTTTTGGGGAGGAATTTTCTATGTTAGAGTTTTACTCGCTACAGGGTGTACTTTGAGGGTTTGTAACTCTGCAGACCGTTTACATGCATAAAAACCTACATAACACACAAGGTGACGGGTAATAACCAGAAAAGCATGACACCTCTCCTCATCTGGGCACACAGTTTGTTCTTTCACTGGAGTTTAGAGGGTCAAACGATTGTCAAAATAACTTGAGACAGGCTATAAGGTAAGACAAAGTTACCCTATTAAGTTAAGGAGTGATCTTTTTAGAAAGTTTTTATTGCTTAAAAAATGTTTCCAGTGATTGCCCGTCTTTCAAGCTGCTGTTGTGTTGTTGAAAAGCTTTTTTTACTATAGTGGTATAGGTGTTGCCTTTGCATGTATACTTTGTGGGTGTGTGGCCTTAATTAAGCTCAGGGACTTAAATGAACTGTACCCACATTGGAATATGATTCTGGTACGAGTTGTATGATATAGTTCAACTGTTCAACTGTAAACCTCTACTGTACCGAACAGGATTCTGATAATCGTCATCAATGAAATAAAAAGTAGGCATATAGCACAACCAAAATAAATCAAACATGTATATCAAAATGAAAAGTTGTTCATGGTCCAAAGAAACCATTTTTAAAAGGAAACCTCTCACTTATCTCAAAATTAGCGATTATCTCTTGACAGGACCCGAGTGTAACGCAATGGGAGGTGTTGCATAGTGATGGTGCACACAGAAGGAAACACAAAACAGCTCACACTTTATGTCTTTGTTGCACATTTTCTAATAATTATTTTCGCCGTGTTTTCCTCCCTCAATCTTGTCCCTTGCTTTGATATCTGTCCTTTTGGCCTGTTGCTAGGGAACAATACAACATCTGTTTCCAGTCTAGTGTGTTTTCTGGGATGTACAAGGAATAACACACAGGTTCCATGGGGGGGAGTTCAGGGTCGCTAGCTACTGCGACCCAATTTGAGCCGCAGTGATTTTTAATGAGGGGGTCGGCATGGGGTTTGGAAGATGCAGAGTCTCTTCACAGACGGAGCCGTTTGACTACAGGCCTCATCACGCTGCATTACAATAAAGCTGCAGCTTAGCATATCATCCCCCTTGGGGTGCTGTATTGTTGGAGTCAGGGATGAAAACCGCCGTAGTTGCTTGATTATCTCGCTCATCAGGGCCAAGCTTTCAGCATGAGGACACTGCTTCGCTTTCTGTCAAGCTGTCAGCTATGGTCATTAAAATCCAAAGCACGAGCAGGGAGGTAAAGTTACGAAAAAACTTGAAAACCACAAGGGTGAAAGGATAAAACATCAGTGGAGGAAAGGTCCAAAGTCAAGTTATGTGTACATGTTCCGATTTTTAAATATGCAGCCCATATTCATTGTTTTTTTAGCAATAAAACGTAGGGAATAGAGATTGATAGCCAGAAGTTTTAGAAAAAAACTGTTATAATTCACCATTCTTAACCTTCAAACTGCGATTGTGCAGTAGTTAACCCAACATAAACATTAGATTATTCATGTCGGTATGGTAATCCTTATTTATTTCAGTCTCATAGTTATGGTAAACATAGGTTTTATGCTAGATGGAAACGCTTGATCTAGCGTGATGGTTAAATTAAGAATAGGATGTCAGGTAACGATTCGCGCAAGGGTTTCTGACAGTTTTTCTTCAAATTCCAAGGAACTGACCTCTCAACTGCATGTGCATGTGTGCATATAACTGTGTGTGTATTTGTATATGTATGTGCATGATGTAAAAAGTGTGTACTGTGTGTACTGTATGTACCTGTATAAAAACGCATGTGTGTGTACGACAGAGTGGAAACTGAATTTCCCACTCGGGGGATTAATAAAGGTCCATCTTCTTCTTCTAGTCGCGTTTTTCGCGGCTGGGGAGTCGCAGGCGGCACACTGCTCCTGCCTTTGTCTCCCTAAGTGCATACTAGTTATGCTAGCTAGTATAGCTGACATTTCTGGCAGGGACATTTGCATATTCATTTGACATACTCTGAAATTGTGTACTTCTGGGTGAAATCAAATAGTCTTGTTTAAAAAATAACAAAACATTTTAAACGGTCAATCTGCCATTTTATGCCGTGTACAAAGGTTAAGCTTGATAGGCGTAGCAACAGTAAGCTAGGACTGTGGGGCTCAAATACAGTTCATTAAACTGTGACTTATCCTTTATTCTAGTTTATCCACAAACTTGTGTTCTCTTTCCACACTGACATCTTATTATCCAACAGGTTTGTTTTTCAGAATCCACCTGTGGCTCACAGTAGAACGCAGAAAAAATACATAGTAGACATTTCCACAATAAGAGCTGTCAAAATCCTTTGACTGAAATGTGAGGCTTCATAACCTCACAGGCCCCAGGATACCCATACAAAGAGAAAAGAAGATTATCAAACAAGATGTGTTTGCTGAAAAAATATGTGTTTTATTTTCTTCTCCTAAATCTCAAAAGCTTTACTTTTGAATAATGCAAAGTTTTGATCTGACAGTTCGTTGCAGTTTGTATTTTTTCATATCACAAAGGGATTTATAACCTACTTTTGAAGCCATTGAGTGCCACCCTGCTTGGATGGTAGAATCCTCTCCTGCACTGGCACTTGTACTTGTCCAACACAAATCCATGGCCGATGATGGGAGTGCACTGGGAGGAAGAAATGCAGAGAGAGACAATGAGACAATACAATACAATTAGTATTCACCCATTTCGGTTTTCAACAACAAGAGTATCACAGGAGTCAGTTGAATTGAGGCAAAAAGGAATCTGAAGAGGATAATACATGAATGTTAACCACTAAATGGAGCGAGATGATCAGGGGACTCAGCCAACGCAGCTTTGTTTTGGTTCTTGAATCCAAAAGCAAGTGGGACTAAAGTAATGCAATTCTTTCGTCTGTTTAGGACTCCAGAAGCCAAAATAAGACACAGTAACAACAAACCCATCTTCTAAATTGTTTTTGTTATCGAACAGTATTTTACAAATTAAAATAATTGTTTTTTTATATTTAAATTTCTGAGCAAGTCACCTTAGGCACATTGAGACGGTTCATTACTTTCTGATATTTTACATGCCAAATTTGAAATAAAACGTAGTAGATAAATCAAGAAAATGGTTAGATGCAGCCCTACAGTAATCAAGTCAGCCACTTGTATCATCCAGGAATGAAAGTGAACAACAATGGATGTCAAGTGAACATGAGGTTTAAATTATAATCGCTGCAAAGACATTGATGTTCTCTGATTGAGGATTTTTCTAGTCACACATTCATTAATATGATTTAGCACATGGCTCCATAGTATTCTTCTAAATGCCTCTTGAGTAAATTAATGATTTGCAATTGCAGGAAGATCATCCAGATCTTAATGATTTTCCGGACCCAGCAGTGGGATTCAAACAGTTTACCAAAAAAGAATATATAATGAAGGGTCCGATATTTAAAACAGACATCAAAAACGGTATGAGGCACAGTTTCTTTGTGTTTTAACTGCTAGCTAATGATCATGCTCCTCGTGAAGCACACTGCAGTGGTCTCAGTTAATGAACTTGTTTCAATCATGTAATCAAGTCTTCTACACTACAGTACATCGTCGACATGCTCTTCTGCAGCATGAATCGGAAGATGCCCCAGTTATAAAAATGCGTGGTGTCTGGGGAAATAACAGGGCTTCACCAAGTAACAGGGAAACTAATTAATATCTAAATAAAGAATTAAGGGTTGTTTGCAGAATTTAAGCGCGTCTGCATAATTCCAGCTTGCATTGATAACAGTGGAAGCAACATGGGTTTACGCACCATCTGGAGCGAAAGCACACTCAGCAACACTCACACAGAAGCACCAGTGTGGATTTTCTACACTCATGTGAATGCACATATCCCTGTACGAAAATAAATCCACAATAAATTTGACATGAACATTCATAAATAGTGCATTACATTGTATGCTTACAGTAAAAATAGTAGATCTCCTCTGGGACGGCTGCTGCTAGCAGCGTGGCTATATTAAGCCACCACTTCATGAATCTGCGACAGGCACTGAAAGAGTCTCTTTAATTTTCAAAGCAGTTACAATGTTGAAAAGAAATACGCTCAGTGTACTTCTTCCTGAGAGTTAGATGCGAACTACGGCATTCTCATGTTTGTGCTGTACATACGAAGCTAAAGCCAGGAGGCAATTAGCTAAGCCTAGCATAAAAACTGGGAGCAGGGAAAACAGCAATATCAAAGAAAAATAATTAGCAGAACCTCTACATTCTTAAGGTATAAGCAGGGTTCGAGTTATAAACTGAGCTCTATGGGGTCTTTAAAACTAACGCGTGTGCACACACACACACACACACACACACACACACACCCACACAGCAGCAGCCCTCTACTTGCTACAAACTAAGTTAAATATGAACAGGTTCAACTACGCACACCACATCACAGTGCTCTGAGATTTGTTACTAACTGTAAATCACTTACACATCACTGTACCCTGTATGCCAGGGCAGGTCTGCCTTCACTAACTGTACGGAGGCTCAGTCACTGGTACATGTTCATCTACAAAGCCATGTTGGGTAAACTACCTTCTTATATCTACTCTCTGATCTCTCGACGAATTGAAAGTACTTATTGCCTGAGATCTCATGATGTGGTTTTATTAAATGTGCCAAGTGCTAGGACTTTCTTAGGGAAGAAGCTTTTAGTTGTGCAGCTCCACTAACTTGGAACAGTCTGCAAAAATGTTTAAAACTGAGCACTTTGGTTACCCTGCATCATTTTAAAACTCGGCTGGGTGACATGCTGTTTGATACTCATGGTACCTGTCACTGTAAATAGAGTTTGTAAATTGTACCCTGTAATTTATGTCGTCCTTATTGTTGTTCTGTTGTTTTTATGTTACATGTGTAACCAATGTGCTGCAGGTCACCCTTGAAAAAGAGATCTTTTGATCTCAAGGGGCTTTCACCTGGTTAAATAAAGGCTACAAACAATAACACATCATCTCGGCTCACGCAGCAAGCTCACAGGCATTTTGGTTAACGTAAATAATACTCATTACATTGACACATGCATTATTTGTGATTAAAATAATGGTTGTTGGTAATGTATTAGCGACCCCCACAGATGTATGATTTGACTGCGTCCGTGGGAGCTCAGACCCCTCCTTGTGGGAGCTCAGCTCCCATTGGCTCCCACATAACTCGAACCCTGGGTATAAGTCAACTTATTATTACATTTTTGGCGGAATGTATGAACCAAAACAAAATACTGTGGCTTAAGATAGCTGTTTGTTGTTTTTTCAAGCTAGCTAGCTGGCTCCTAGCTTCCAGTCTTCATGATAGCTTAACTAACATCTTCCAGCCTCTAGCATTAGTAATTTAGTACTGTCGGAAATTCCCCTCTCAAAATGATGACTGAACAAGATGACATGAATGCAGCATGATGCAGAAATGAGTGGAATAGATATTCTCATCTAACTCTTGACAGGAATGCGAATTTAAAGTTCTCTAAATGTCAAAAAGATTATTTGAAAGCAGAATGAGATAGCTTTGCTTTTCAATCAATTGGAATTAGCAGATTTGTAGAAAAAGACACATTGCTCTGCTGTGAATACAAATGCTAGGAGTGATTTATTTAAATTATTATTATATTTTAGACCACTGAATGCCTTTAGCACCACTAGAGCGATGCCAGGTAATGACATAAAAGAGAGGCTAAAGGGTCTTGGTTGGATCATGGTTCGTGTTTTACATAATCCATCCACCCTATCCAAATTTGTTTGCCAAGATTTTCACCAAAGAAGATTTTTGAATGATATATAAAACAGATATTTAGCCATTCATTCCTTGGAGAGCCGTGCTTTTGTTGATACCATTTACATCTGCAGAAGACAGGAGTTGATAACATTAAAAAACATAAAACTAATGTAAAACATTCTTGAGTTTCTTATTTCAGTGGTAGCCTACTGTCCTTGAACTCCATGTAATGTTGATATGATTTATTTGTAACTATTGCTCAAGTTGAAGAGTTTAAAAAGCTTCCTGCTAAACTCCTGCACACATCAGTTATTTTCCAAAGCTGACAAACAGCCCCAAATCTCTAAACTGGGAAACAGCAGTAGCGGGGGATAAGCCGTTGATGGTGTAAATGTCTAAACTGAAGTGCAAATGGTTGACAGAATAAACAGATACGGTAAATCTTTGCTCCAGTGTTGTACCAGGGAAAGACAAGCAGGACTCATTGTGTCATTCTGCGTTTGACAGACAAAGTAGATTCACTATATGTATGCAGTTATGTGCAGGACTTCAGTCATGAATAGAAATTAGTAGTGATGCTCCGATCGCCAATTTTGGGGCCGATCGCCGGAATCAGTATCGGCCGATACCGATCGCCGATCCGATCGAGCGGGCGGGGCCTATGGGGATCTTCCATTTAAAGTGATTTTTAAAACTCAGTTAATGGGGCTCATTCACTGGCGCTTCCACAAACAACCAACATAAATATTACATTCAAATGAAGTACATTATTCAAGTTTACATTAACTTAGGATAATAACACGGGAGAAATTAGCGGAAGCGCTCTCTTTTCCTCTCTCCCCCTCTCTCTCTCTTTCCTGACAGCCTGTCAGTATCGTCTCATGCAGCTCACTGATCCAGTAATGAGTGACCCGACAGTGAAGAATAAACATATTTATAACTAGTTTAGCTTGTTCCAGAGGTAGATAAAATAGCTAAGTGTGTTAGGTCTAACTCTTAATGTGAGTTTTGCTCCGCTCACCGGTCTGTCACAGCGGGTGGAGCTGCAGGATTTCTGCTTCACACACGTTGCATACCGCTATTTTACTGTCTTTTTCGGACACCTTAAAATACTGCCAGACCGGTGAAGCCATTTTGGCGAGCTTGTTTGCGCACAGAGAAAAGTGTCATGTATTTTACGTCATAATTTTACGTCATGCGATCGGCTCTCGCGATCGGCATTTTTAGAGAGCACCGATCGATCGGCAGAGAGTGAGTATCGGCCGATATCGATCGGCGACTGATCGATCGGAGCATACCTAGAAATTAGTCATGAATAGAAATCAAAAAGCAAAATTCCAAATAAAACAATAGTGAGTCAAAAGAAAGCTTGGCACAACAGAAGGTGTTTTTGCCTCTTAACCCTCCTATTGTCTTCGTTTTCCCCCCCTTACTTTGGTGTTCGCGGTCAAATTTGATCGGTCCTGTTTTAGCTGCTATTACATTAACACAAAAAGCATTAATCATCACCAAATTTAATTTAACACCCTTTCAAACTGTAAATATTGTATCAGACTACTGGTATACATGAACAACTGCAGTAAATATACAAAGAATAGACACTGAACATGTATTGCGTGTGCCAGGTGTGATCCATGTGGGGGGATGGGCACATAAGGGGGGGAACACACCTAGAGTGTGTGTGTGTGTGTGTGTGTGTGTGTGTGTGTGTGTGTGTGTGTGTGTGTGTGTGTGTGTGTGTGTGTGTGTGTTGTGTGTGGTGTGTGTGTGTGTGTGTGTGTGTGTGTGTGTGTGTGACCGGGAACACCATGGGTTTTACAAAGTTGACTAAATCATCCAAAATTCAATTGTGAAGGATATCATAAAGCCTTAATGCAATCGAATCTCAAACAAAAGGGTTATGATTGATGAAAGTAGTAAATCTGTCAGATTTGACCCGAACAAAACAGGAGGTTTAAAGCCATGTTCATAAATGCTATTGTCCTTTGGGTAGATGAGTCATTTTTCATGGTTTTGGGGTTAAATGTCCAAACGATTACACTACTCTATATATGTGATGCAGCTACAGCCAAATATTTCATTGCTATGCAAGCTCTCTCATTTGTTAAATTACAATTTGCATGCAAATCACAAGTTGGAACCCAGTAAGATAAAAAGAAAACAGAGCCTGTCAACTGGTAAAGTAAATCTTTACATGTGTTTTTGTGCATATTCTCTCTAGGGAGATACCTCTGAAATGACAGTGAAGTCTGCAAAATGCAGGAAGGGGACACTGATGTGAGTTATTGTCTTATAGCATTTTCATATCTCCAAACGAGAATGAATCTGGGGCTTGGCTAGGATTTTTCCACCTCCGGTGGAGGAGCAGGTGGCGAGCCGATGATTCAGGCTTCCAGAGGGCCCCTAACGTAGTGGGAGTTTAACTTCGAATCTTATCATCTGCTGAGCATGAATAGAAAGAGACAAATAAATGGATATAGGACGGACGGACGGACGGATGGATGGATGGAAAGATAAACAGATCGATTATTGATGGACAGACAGATGAACGAATGGATGGATGGATTAATGGAAGGATGATGGATAAACGGATGGATTGCTGAAAAGGTCAATCAATGGACGGATGGATAGACAAATGGACATTGAATGGGTGGATGGATGGGTGAATGGATGAATAATGGACAGATGAATGGACGGACGATGGCTGCAGGGGCGGCACCAGGGGGTAGCTGGGACTTGCTATAGCAACCCCAACAATTGGCCTAGCAACGGCTTAGCAACCCCATTGTTTTGTTATGAAAATGTATCATATTTATACACATTCTCGCGAGATCTATCAGGGGTCGTTGTAAGTTAAAGCGCGAACTGTTACTCGGCTAATTCTCTGTATATGAACACACTACAGATCGAAAATGGAAAGATTTCTCACAACAAGTCAGCGTAAACGACCGCGATCTCCAACGGAGCCGGTCCAGCCGGACAACCCTGCTATCCACAAGGATCCCGATGTTCACTGTAATGAAAACCGGGAGGATTGGGACCACGAAGAACAGGTGCCCCCGCCAACTGACCCGCTGCACCCGCAGCAGCAAGACCAGCTAGCTGCTACCACGAACTGCAGTGGAACTAGTGGAACTAGTGGAACTAGCGCTGCTCCCCTCCACACCGTAATTGACATCAGCCAGTCAGCCTGTGATGGACCAAGACGTCCTATGCTGAGAAAATACCCGACCAAGAAGTACGGACTGCAAATGCGGTCATTCAATCGCCGATGGTACGAGCAATATACTTGGCTCGAGTACTCAGTGACTATGGAAAGTGTATTTTGTTTTGCCTGCAGGCATTTTGCTCACGAAGGACGCCGGTTCCATAAAGTAACCGCCTTTACCCATGACGGATTTAGCACCTGGGTTAAAGCTACGCAGTCATTCCTTACACATGATGTGAGCAGTGGACATAAATGTGCCATGGATGCATGGTCTGAATTTAAATTAAGGAAAGAGAGTGGCTCAAAAATCAGCAACGCACTCAGCGAGGGACATTCAAAAACTGTATGTGAAAACAGGGAATATATGCGGGCAGTTGTGGAAGCATTGCGTTACACTGCGTGTCAAACCATTGCACAACGAGGGCATAGGGAGAGTGAAGCATCAAACAGGGGAAACTTCATCGAACTTTTAGACCTGATTGGCAAGTTTGACAAAACTGTGGCAACAAAAATATCCGATAATCCGAGAAATGCAAAGTACACACACCACGACATACAAGATGAGCTAATTGAGCTGATGTCAAATATGGTCAGGGATCAAATCAGTGGGGAAGTACAGGAAGCTGGAGTGTTTGCACTGATGGTGGATGAGAGCAAAGACGTGAGTAAAAAGGAGCAGGTGTCTGTGGCAGTGCGGTATATACATAACGATGGCATACAGGAGGAGTTCCTTCACTTCACCCCAGCTGATGGACTAGACGCCGATTCACTTTTGACAACGATCAAACAGACGCTCAGTAAATGCAACATTGATCACAACATGTGCATTGGCCAATGCTACGACGGTGCCGCTGTCATGTCGGGGTGTAATAACGGTGTGCAGGAGAGATTTCGGAAGGAGGTGCCACAGGCCCTTTATGTACATTGCCATGCCCACCGGCTAAATTTAGTTTTAGTTGACTGTGTCAAGAATGTAAGACCAGCAGGGGATTTTTTTGAAGTTGTGCAGATGCTGTATAATTTCTTTTCTGGCTCTGTCGTGCACAACATTTTCCATAAAAAACAAAAGGAACTTGAACCAACAGAAAAGCCGGTTGAACTAAAAAAGCTGTCAGACACTAGATGGGCTTGTCAGTATTCAGCACTGTGGGCCATTCAGAAAACACTGCCAGCAATCTATGCCACACTCGATGAGGTTATCACGCAGTCAAACGCTCGAAGGAAGACAGAAGCTAGAGCAGTGAAGGCACTGATAGACGGTCAGTTTGCTGTGCAACTCACTCTATTTGAGGATATTTTCGGGCCACCAAATTCTTGTCCGACCATTTACAGTCCCCAGATCTGCAACTGGCATCTGCTACGGATCTTGTTGAGTCGGTAATTACATCCCTCTCCGAAAAGCGAAATGAAAAATCATGGAATGAAATTTTGGACAAAGCACAAGCCCTCTCCACCAAGACTGGCATCCTCGTCCAGTTGAGACAAGAGCGACGTCAGACTCAGCCTGCATGCCACCTACAGGAGTTTGTAGTTGATGCTCCAACAGGAAAACTTCCACCACTCACCTCCTCTGATGACATCCGAAAGCACTGCTACTACCCTGTCATTGATAGACTTGTCAATGAAATGAAAAGGCGGTTTTCGTCTGAATCTTGTGGTGTTCTACAGGGCACGTCTGCCTTAAATCCAACACATAAGTCATTCCTTGAGATGGAACACCTATCACCCATGGCCCAGTATTATGGGGTAAAAACTGACAACCTGTCTGCAGAACTGCACCAAGTTCGACGGCTCCTTGACCGAAAAAAGCAGCAGCAGGGACAAACTGTGAAAACCACGCACGAATTTCTCTCCCTTCTCCGGCCATACAAGGACGCATTTATTGATTTGCACAGACTTTTGTGTATATCGGTCACACTGCCTGTCACGTCTGCAACCTGCGAACGCAGCTTTTCTTGTTTACGGCGTGTCAAAAACTACATGAGGAGCAACAGCGGGGACTTAAGGAATAGCAATTTGGCTTTGCTGTCCATCAATGCAGAACGTGCAAGAGCCCTTGATGTGCAGGAGATCATAGACGCTTTTGCTTGGAACCACAACAACAGACGAATTGTCCTGCTCTGACAGATGTGACCCATTGGTGAGTGGCTCTGCCCCCCTTCTCACGTACACGTGTGTGTGTGTGTGTGTGTGTGTGTGTGTGTGTGTGTGTGTGTGTGTGTGTGTGTGTGTGTGTGTGTGTGTGTGTGTGTGTGTGTGTGTGTGCAAAGTAATGTTATAATAAGTGTCAAAGGAATGTTTTAATGTAAATATTAATGATAATATTGTAGCGTGTCCAAGTTCATAGTTATTTCAGTTATCAGATGTGCACAGTTTAGTACATTTGTAAAGTTATTTAGGCAATGTTGTTGGTGGGAGTAAGGGAGAGACCGCCCCTTCCAGGTGTGTGTGTGTGTGTGTGTGTGCGTTTCCGGTGTGTGTGGAGGGAGTACGAGACGGTAGGAGTTGTGTTCGAGTGTGAAAAGTCATGAGTGTTATACTATTGATTGGTTCTGTAAGGCGTGGCTGTGGCCGTCAATACCAGAAAATAAAGAGAACGTTTTCGACATTGAAGGCTCGAGTGATCTGTGATCTTGAATAGCGGTGAACGCTACAATATGAACAGGCTCGTGCTTGGCCCACTGGTATTGTTTGTTTATTTATTTTGAAAATTAACTAGCAACGCCGTGCTGTCATATAGCAACTGCTAAGCTACTGCAGCAAAAAATCCTGGCGCCGCCCATGGATGGCTGGATAGACAGGATGGATGGATAGATGATAAATGGATGGATGGATAGACTGATAGATAGACAGAAAGGTATAGATAGATAGATAGATAGATAGATAGATAGATAGATAGAATATTGAGTAATTACTAAACCTTACCCACAACCAACCACACACATTCCCACCAATGCATTCATATAACCACCAGCATTTGTTAGGAACTTCTTTTCTGCTTACTCCAAAGAAAGTAGAGACTCATTAAGATAAGACCTACCCAGGGACACTTAGGTGGGCTAGGAAGAAATATGATGCTTATTTCAATGGGCTGTGTGCATTCAAACGTTGCATTTATTAAACCTGTCGCCGCTATCACAGCAGAACCAGTTTTTGGTTCCCAAGTGCATATACACTTTCAACTTTTTACAAGAGGAGTAACATGTTGTTTCCAACCTTACTACATTCCCCAAGCCCATACATTTCACAGCACATATCCCATGAGTATAATACAGGAAACACAAAGTCACAGAATGTCACAGAAGATCGACAAGGACCATCAAAAGTAGATTAATGTCAACCAATACCCCAGAACTGCCTGGCTTGCAAAGGGCTCCATATGTCGTCTATCACCAGTGCGGCTTTCTCCAGCGAAAGAATACACACTTGTGCAGCAGCACTCGCACGCACACACACACATCAAAAGGCAGTTGGTTTAGCGATGCCAAGGCCAGCCTTGCTTTTCCTCAGCCACCATGGAAAGGCTATGAAGCGGTCGTTTGACGTGTCTCAGTTTGATGGATTACCTCAGTATCAGAGTAAGTATTTTGTAATTGCACCTTACTTCAGATGCAGTGAGGGCTTCTAAGTTCACTTTCTCTCCAATATACGGTGGCCCTGAAGCGCAAGTCAAAACAACATTTCACAAAACGCTACAGCATTTCACAAAACCCTACAGCATTTTACAAAACGCTACAGCATTTCAGAAAACGCTTCAACATTTCATAAAACACTTCAACATTTCAGAAAACACTTCAACATTTCAGAAAACACTACAGCATTTCAGAAAACACTTCGACATTTCAGAAAACACTACAGCCTTTCACAAAACACTACAGCATTTCAACTTTTACGGAAAGGGTATTCCTTTAGGGAGAACACTATGGTAGACTACAACAAAATGAACATATTTTACTGTGATTTAATTGTAATACACGTTCCAAAATGATGCCGAAGTAACATCATACTGATACCGGTTAGTAAAAACCATGAATTAATGCTTTGACAAGTGTGCAGACAAGACGGCAGGCGAAAAACCTTTTAAAATGCGTGTTTTCTGAATGGAGATCGGATCGATCAGGATAAACTAACCTGTAGCTGCTCCATCCAAACTCACAACAACGTCATACAGACAGAAATAAAGCAGCGACTGTATTCGCCATGACATAGACGGTCTGTGGTTTGTACATGTTTAACTTTTGTCCAGTTTCTGAACAGATATGAGGAGCTGTGAGCTCTGTGTGCTAACAGCTAACAGCTGATGTTTTGGGACATATTGCGCTGTCGGGTGCTGACCAATCACGAAGCGTCATTTCTTGACTGGCAGCAAAAACAACCAATCACAGCAGTGCTTCTCTGGCTGGCTCTGTCCAATCACAAACAAGAAGTGTTCTCCCTAAAGGAATACCCTTTCCGTAAAAGTTGAAATGTTGAAGTGTTTTGTGAAATGATGTGGTGTTTTGTGAAATGCTGTGGCGTTTTGTGAAATGCTGAAGCGTTTTCTGAAACGCTGAAGCGTTTTGTGAAATGCTGTAGTGTTTTTTGAAATGTCGTTGTGTTTTATGAAATGCTGTAGTGTTTTGTGAAATGTTGTGGCTGACAGGGTTCAAAGTTGCATTGTCAATCGAAAGAGTGCAAAAGACTGATTGTTTAAAAGTGACTGACAGGAAATGTTTAGTTACAAACAAGAGCTGGTCCTTGCATTTCATAACTTATAGTTTATCAATGGCACTTGATCCTCAAATTGCTCATATTGAGGGGAAATGTAGCCTGGCATACCTTTTTAAAGTAGTTGTTAATATTAACAGTTTGTGTGGGTTGGCTTATTGGCACTTCATCAGTTGTGTTGTGATAAATAGCTAGCATTTTCTAAAAATAACAAGTGAAAAGAATTAAGAAATCTCACGTTTGTTTTCTTTTTATTTATTTAGCCTGACATTGCAGGAGGTTCTTTTCAAAATATACCCATTTAATAGTTCTTCTCAAAGTTATCTTGCAAAACCTGTACGACAATCGATTGTTTTTTGTAAAAAAAATGACAAATCTGGAGATTTAGCTACATAGATAGATAGCTACCAATGACAGCTACTATCTACTAGCTAGCTATGTCTGAAGGCGACATCCCCAAATGTAGCTATAGATAGCTTGCTCGTATAAAGATAGATGAAGATGACATCCACATTCTTGAGGCCACCTACCAAGCTCTAATTTGTTTCCCCAACAACGAAAAATTACCGCATTTGAGGAGCACCGAAATCGTCTAGGGGCTCTTTTGCATTATGGTCTTGTGAGCCTGCTGTCAATTCCAGCTTTTCTGGGATAGACTCTTGAATGACAAATAAATATTGCTGTAATGTGGCAAGTCTGGAAAGAAGCTGTTCTCTTTGATTCCCAAGGACAGGCCAAATGACTAAATAATACTGTATAGTATGTTTCAGTATAATTTAAGTCCATTGTGGCTCAGCTGGAAATATCTCCACTTGTCGAGGATTAATGTTCACCAAATGATATCCAGCTGTTTCAAAGTTAGTCTTTTAGAATCACTTTCCCCTTGAAAAATGTTGCAAGTTAAACTCCAACAAAAAAAATATTGAAGTTACAAACCAACAATCATAAAATGCAGTATAGTAAAACCTGTGTATCTGTCTAACAAGTACAAACAGGTTCTGGAAGAACTGCCAGCACAACACCACATCAGAATATCTCTTGATACTATAACGCAAAATGTGAATCGAACTTAACATTTGAGTGAATACAACACCGAAGTAGCGTGAAACCTAAGAATGAATTATCAGATCGGTAACATCCACATGGAGGCTTTTCATGTTTGGACAGCAGCCTGTGGTACCTGTTTCTGGTTTCTCCTGATAAAATGTGATGAAAATCTGTAAACACGACACCAAGATGGGAGTTGGCAAGCGAGGCGAAGAGAGAGAGAAAGAGAGCACTCTGCATCCCTCAGAGATCTATAAATACACTGAAAGCATTAAACCCTAAAAGCATTACAATCACACTGTCCCCTGGGTATGGAATCTGCCTGCTGCTGTTTCACAAGACAACCAACCACTGGATGTCTGAGGAGAAGAGACCTTGGACTAAAGCCTGTCTGGAATTTCTCCATCAAAAACGGCGATATATAGCCGCTTATTGATTGGTGGCTTGTTGCGGTTGCAGTGCTGGGACTAGAGCTGAGTGCTGCTGCCGGTCCCCCTGCATCCTTAAAAGGGTATTAGCTGGGGAATTGCAGTTGATAGGATTGCAAATTCAGAAAACCAGGGCTCTGATTTATTTAAGTTGGGAACAATGTTCAAAATGTTACCACTGATTGGCTACCCAGCCTTAGGAAAATGTGTCAAGAGTAAAATGCAAGTCTCAATTGGCATTTTAAGACCTGCGAGATGAAGGCTTAGTTTTTCCACATAGACATCAGGGTGGGTGGTCTCAAGCCTCCTACGTGGACTCGACTGGGAGGCCTCACTCAATTAAGATCCAACTGCTGCTGCCACAGACTTGACAGGCTCTTACATTTGGCCGTGGCAGCCGCGGAGCTGCAGGCAACAGATTAGAGAGTGAATGGTGTTTCTCTGTGGAGGATGAATCTTCCCTGACGACTGTCCCTCACTGCTGTCACTCCTCATCCCTCCCTCCCTTCATCCCTGTCTCATCCTGCTCTCCATCCTATTTGCATCCTCATCCTTCGATTTTCCTCACTTTGTGCTACAATGTATGCGTCATCAGCCTCATTATAGATCAAAGGAAGAAATATGAAGAAATTGCCAGGAAACCGGCTTTTGTTACCTTCAGTTTTGTTGAAAATGTTATAAATAATTTCATATTTTTAATTGAGAACACATATAATTATGAATTCCTAAATTTAGGGTAAGTTTCCAGTGTAAATAACTTTTTTCCAGAAAGCAGGCCACTCCAGCAGTTTAGGATACTGAGTAGCACATTAAGAAACTTGAAATTGAGGGGCTTGTAAGAGGCGGTAAAACTGATATTGCTGAAATTGTAACTAAAAATACATTCATAGACCTCCTCCTGTACAAGATGTTATAAACAATGAGCCATTTGTGAGATTGTGACTTATTTAGAGAGCCTTCTTAGCGAGAAGAGTGTCTATTCCCGACTGTGAAACATTTCAACATCTACAAAGTGCCAAAAAAAACAATGATCCATCCATACTATTAACACCAAAAAGTCTATGGAAAGGTTATTGAAAAGGATTGAGGCACAATAAATATCTGAGAAAGCATTGTGTTCGACAATTCGGACATCGTTCGCTTCAAAATGTTATGCTCTTGGTAACCCTCTAAGTCAGTTTTCGCCTGTAGTCTCTTTATAAACAAACTTTCCTTTTATGTGTACTTCATTTTTAGGCTTGATTACAAAACTACTTGATACAGTTAAGCAAATTATCGTATTTAGTTGAATTTAGGAAAACATTGTGAATTCAGTTAGAATAAGTATGCATGTGACATAAATATACTGCAACTTGTTAATAACTTAAGATACATATCAAGAAGAAGATCAGCGGTCTCCTGGGTCAAAGTTCTCTGTTTGTTTGAGCCATGAATCATCCTATTCTCCAACCAATATATCAATCCGGTTACTCATGAGTTGAAGGCCCAGTGCATGTCATTCAGCTGAAGGTAACAGACACAGAGGGCTACTGACCCAAGCCATCAGGAGGTGAGTTGAGTGTTAAAGCAATGGAGCAATAAAACGATGGTACTACACCTACAGTATGTGTCAGTTGTGACGCCTTTGGGCCCAAAAATACTTTTTCCCATTGACTTACAAACGGAAAGAGACGGAAATCAGAGGATAATTGTCCTAAAAGTTATAAAATGTGCTTGAATCAGAATCTGCTGATATTTTTCCTCTCCTCATTTGACCGATCCAAGACGAGATGCAACAACTTGGAGGCGGGGCTTAAGGAAAATGCAAGAGCGCATGCTCTGTAGTCCCCGGATGATCCAGGTATGTTTGTTCTCGGGAGTCAGGCCATTTTGACTTCATACGCCACTGAGCAAATTCCATAGGAATCAACGTGGCATTGCCTCCAACTTCTGTATCCAGTTCTCTTCAGACCTCTATGCACTGACCATGTTCTGTATTTGACAATTTTGTAAAACCAAGTATATGTGGGGTCTCCTGATTTAAGAAGGTTTAGAATAGACAATAAAAGAAGGAGCATTGTTGCAGTAATTAGGCAACATTAAGCATCCTTAAGTTTGCGCTGACTGGACCGGCAAGGGTATGAAACAATGGAGGGAGCTCATTGTGGCTCATTATGTACCAAAATGCAACCTCCTGAGACATGTTAAACTTAATTCCCCTAATATGTAACATAGGCCATCTCTGGTATATATAATGCTCCAAGTTAAAACAGAGATAAAAATGGCAATGTCATAATTTTCTGGCTTTGCAGTTATGCTCATGACCGGTAAAGTCATTTGGATTTTCTAAACTGGTGGGATTCTCCTTTAAGATTTCATTATTTTGAATTTGTGTCAGAAAATGATCAATCTCATCACGCGCAAACTTAACAACTTGCAGTAGTGTCATATCAAATTCCGATATATGACCTGTTGTCTTTTTAGGATAATAAAACAATTAAAACAAACCTAAAATCCTTTGATGATAACTAAAGAGATGGCTTTCATTGTCAAAGATTGGTGGAGTCTATCTCTGTGAACTAAAAACGATTCACTATGACAGGGGTACTCAAATACAAATCTTAAAGGTCCAAAGACATTTTTCAATAAGACAAAGGTCCGTTTATTACGGTCATTCAAACAATTGCAACAAGATTCTTAACACGAGGTTGCAAAAACAAAAATAATCTGTATGCAGCAGTTTTTCATTGTTATTGTGTCTGTGCTTGATCCCTCAGAGTCGCAGTGTAAGAGCTGCACAGTTATGAATAAAGGCAGCTGCACCCTCTTTCATTCAGCATTCCCAAAAATGTCTTGCCCCCTTGTGTGTCCACTGAGATTCGTCAGGCCCAACAAATCTTCAACAAACTCCCCCCTTTGCCTCATCATAAAAACTCACAAACACCAGCAACTGAGCATTGTCAGTGGTGTCAGTAGACTCATCCACAGCTAAGGAAATGCACTATGCATTTTTTATTCCATCACAAAGCTGATTAATCAAATCACCAGCCAGTATTTATGTTCTTCTGGTTGCTGTGGAATCTGAGAGGGGGATTTGCTTGATTTGACCTGTTATTTCCTCTTTTTGTTTGCCTTCAAACACTTCAGTCATGCATTCTTTTATACTTCAGTTATTATCCAGTGGAATGTCCTTACCTACTGGCCTAGTTAAATCAAAGTGGTTACTTTTTTTTGGCTGGGCAGTGTAGTTTTACACACTGTCTTATTTGACTTTCTCAGGACTTAAAACAGTTTTTTCGGGGCAGACCCCCAAAAAAAAAAAATTATATTTACGCACGTAAGGTCATCATCTTAACAGTTTTGTATGCTCATCCGTGAGCAGAGCATCAAGTTGACATGTCTATTACAGCTGAATGCGGCGATTACGATTTTGTTCAGCAAAACGCCTCACAAACTTATTAAGATCAACAGCTTTAGTGCGTTTTGATTCAATGCTGAGTACAGCCAAACTTGACAGTCTCTTCTCTGTTATTGTAGACCGCAAATACCTCATTCCTTCAGTACTTGGGTCCGAATGCTTATCGTTTTGCACCGTCCCGTTCAAATTAAATCGCCGCCAATCATATTTCCACGCTCGCGCCAGGGCCGGGGGAGGGGTTACAAGACGTGGGTCTTGTGCTGCATTCACTTGCACTCAGACATTAGAGACTTTCTCTCATAAATGTCCGATGAGGCACAACTTTTCTTTCAGAAACAAAGCTGCCAACTGGGGTGGCAGCTGGGGAGAGACGAGACACGCATTTTTCCCACCCGCATTCCGCGAAGACCCGCCCTACTCTGCCTCTGATTCGCAGACTGTTGGTGGGGGACAAAAACGCTGACGGGATGCTGAATGTGATTGGACCAATGCGTTGATAGACACACACAGACATTGGAACAGTCGGACATGCAGAGCGCTGTTTGCAGTGGACATAGCGGAGAATTTTGACTCGTTGCGTTGTGGCGATGTCTCGCAGATAACACAGATAATACAGATAATACAGATAATACATATGAAAAGTATAATTTGCTCAGAGTCCAGAGACAGTTGTGGTTCGGTCCGGATCCGGACCGGAGTCCGGACTTTGAGGATGCCTGCACTATGACAAAGAAAGCTGCAGACTCCGCCTGCAGTGTCTTTCCGCTGGGTGTTTCATTAAAGCTGAGAAAGATATTGCAAAAACAAACTCTTTTTAATAAAAAGTGTTTACACTCAGTGCACGAGTATTGAGAACAACTGACTTGAAGCTAAACTATGCCTGGTCTTGTATTATTGATGTGGTTTTATAATAACAAAGGCCGGCAGTACACTTCTGCTGCATAGTGCTGCTCAGCTCCCAGCTGGCTGTCTCCTGTACCTTAAAAAATGTACCATACAATAGGAATATTCTCTATATTCTATATCATAAAATACACTTTTGCAACACAACGCACTGCAGTGGCATGACTTTTTTACATGAGTGGGCCCATTTAAAAAAGAAACAATTTTGTGTCACAGTCATGGCAGTGAATAGGATCAATCCAGATGGCTATTGGCTTTAATGGAGACAGTACCGTATGGTAACGCACAATATGAATTTGTGCTCTGTTACAGTACGTGTCTCCCCCATGGATGTAAAGAGAACTGGATACAGCGTTGGAAGCGTCGTTCATTCCTATAACATTTATTCAGTGGGGTGTGAAGCCAAAATGGCCTGACTATAGTGGACAAATATACCTGGATCTTTCGGCAATTTTTTGAATCCATGCACATTTGCGATTCCCTTACACCCCGCCTCCTTGCCGCGTCACGTCAGGCTCGAAAGAAAGCAGCATTTAGCGCATTTTACAACTCTAAGGACTCAGAATTTAGGACCTAGGAATACTTTTAGGCCCATTATGGTTTAAATGAAAGCTATTCAAGCGTCCTGGCTGGAAGTTGATTTACGTTAAAAAAAAAAAACTCTGCTGATTTACAGATGTCTCTTTCCTAATGTAAGTCAATGGGAGAAAGTATTTTTGGGCCCAAATGGCATCACGGACTGACCCATAAGTTTAGTACCACCATTTGGTCACTACGAGGATTCGCAATAACGCCCGGCCCACTTCCTGTGGGCTTAGGCTCCCTAGATCACAAAAGTCTTCTTTTATATATATCGACATTTTCAAAGCTGTACAATAAGGTTTGCTTCGTTCATTTGAGAGTATATTTACCTTTGTTTCACCTTTTATTATAAAATACAGCTTTGAATATAAATACAAGTGGTCAGTGTCTGATGATAAGAGAATAGAAATGCTTAAACATATTATGCAGTAGGTCTTAAAAGGATTCAACCGAGCTCTAGCTGTTCAGCTTTTGAATCCCCCGTGGAGAGCTTGAGAGCCTCTGGCAGAACAAAACCGAAAAGACAGAGCAGAACAGGTTATTTTCTGTCTCCTCTGCTCCTCGTTTTTTCACTTGCAAGAGATAAGACAGGTAAAAAGATATATCTTAGAAGAAACCCAAAATCCAGCATATTTCTCAATGTAAGCATCCATTACTGCTTACATTCTGCAGGCTCTTGCAGTGTCTTATTCATTTGGATATCCCCTTCCTTAAATGCAGTTTATACTGACTGTAAGACTTTTGAAGCTTAAATCCTCTACTTTCTCTCGCAATGTGCCAGAGACGATAAGGATTGCAAAAAACAACATAGTAAGGGAGAGACAAATGTTTAATTTATGTCACTTTTATAACCCCATACAGCCTGAGACTGTTTTCTTACAGTTGGGCACATTTGGCCACAATTCATCTTCAGAATAGCAGGAGAAAAGATGCATCACTATTAAGAGTTGCTGAGCTGCAGCTAGAAATAATACTTTTGATGCTTTTTCTATTTTGGATTTAGTTTTTCGTGTCAGCATAAAGTCCACAAATCTACACTGTAATGATAGCAGCCAAGTAACCCATTTATGCCGAAGACGATGTTGCTGCAGCCTTTAAACTAGGGATGCAAGATTCAAATCTATTTAGTTGATACAGTAACCCATAACTGGGTGTTACTTGAGTAAAATTTTGAATGCAGGACTTTCACTTGTAACTGAGTATTCCTACACTGATACTTCTACTTTTATTCAATTACAAGATCTGAGTACTTCTCCCACCTCTGCCCATAAGGGAAAGAAAGAAAATGGATGATTTAATATTCCATCTCTCTGAGCTAACACAACAAAAACAAAGAAAATGTCTGACTTGGGATTCTGACTCTCTGACGTTCATTTACTTTTTTCTGGTAAAGTGCATCAACAGAAACGTGTATTGCAAACTGCAATCATGTGTTTTTTCTTCTGAAACACCAACATGTTTTGTTCTCTTGTAAATGTTTAGAGACCAAACGGTAATACTACAACTTCTGTGTCAATCTGGGCGTCATTGGGCCCAAAAACACTTTTTGCCATTGACTTACATTGGGCCAAGACGAAGACACCTTGGCGAATATAAACAAATAACTAACTTTAACTTCCATCAATGAACTTCCATAATTCCACCAATTCTGAGTATCTTCAGGCTTGATCACTCTTATTGTTTGTCACTCGTTTGCCAAATTAAATGTAATGTAGTCAATGAGAGCAATTTAACTTTGAATTTTCTGCAAATCCTTCATTGACTGTAATTTAATTATCCAAATACAACGTAATAAATACAATAACATAATATATATATATATAATATAAATGTTCCATTATCGACCTTTAATTTAGCTGTAATTCCCTAATCGGAAGAATTCATACATTTCAGCTTCTTCGAGCCCATTATCTATCGTGTATTATCCACTTTAAAGCAGTAAAAGAAGCTGAAGGGAAATCTTAATTATAAATCAGTATGTTCAAGTAATGATTGTCTTTGTAGGCTGGCAAAAGCAGATCAGTACATGTCGACAGATTGAGCGATAACCCAAGGTTTTTACATTTTTTAACAACATACATTTCCCGTTTCCAGGCTCTGTATCTATCGTTCATCACCACTTTAAAGCAGTAAAAAAAGTTGAAGAGTATTTCATAATTATAACTCAGTATGTTCAAATAATTATTTAATTTGTAGGCTGGCAAAAGCAGAGCCGGACATGTGGACAGATGGAGGGATAATTTCTGGCTTGCCTCTCTGCCCCTACTCACAGGAGATAATTGGCGTCAACACAGAGAAAGGAGTAAGGGTGATGGAGGAGGAGGCAGAAATGGAAAACATGAGAGTAAAAGAGAGATGAGGAGGGAGCGATGGCCAAAGATAGAGAAGGGATTTTGGAGAGTGTGAATAGCCATGGAAACAGAGGGTGTAAGAGGGGAGGAGGAAGTGGAGCTGATTGAGGAGAGGAAGTGAGAGGAGAGACAGACGGGGTAACCCTCCTTGGCTGTCACAGCAGTTTACACTCATTAGCAGGGCTCTGCCATTGAAGCCCTTTATCTCCAGCAGCACGTTTCACACACACACACACACACACACACACACACACACACACACACAGGCATACTCAAACACACTGCAGACAAGTCGATGCTTACTTACATTTAAAAAGCACACAAAGAAGAAGAAAAAAGACATAAACCTACTCAGATGTCACAAATCCCCCACACTAATCATTCTCATCCTTGTCTAATTATATAAGCAGGGGCTCCTTATGTAACATGCTTCCCCTACGACTGACTATCCATAATGCATGAAGTCTTGTATTTGGTTCATGGTGACACATCCTACCTTCCTGCACAGCCTCGCTGTTTCTGGGCAGACCAGAAAAAAAGGCCAAGAAGAAGAAGAAGCTCATGTAGGGTAGGGGTGCTCATTCATATGCAGCTAATTTAACCTACAACTCCTGGTTAAATATTATTTTTGTGTTTTGTTACGGATTCCTATTGAACGATCCACTAACTTGAGTTCACTTAAGGATCATTAATCAATATGTTGTTCATTGTTAATGGTTTGAATTAGGACTGCAACTAAGGATTAGTGTTACTATCGATTAATAAGCTGATTACTTTTGGGGTTATAGTATGGGAGGCTGTGGCTCATTGGGATAGTGCGTTGATCTTCTGATCTGGGGAGAGCAAGATTGCCCACAGTACCGAATGTAAGTGACATGAATTGTTTGTTGTATAAAATGTGAGAAAAATAGGGGAAAATGTCCTTTCCAGTTTCTCAAAGTCCAAGGAGATGTCAATTCAGTCAGACAACTCACGTTTGAAATGTTTATTATCAGCAGCATTTAGATTGAGTTTGGCGTCAGAACTTCCCATAAATACTTTTTACAGAGACTATCGAGGAGTGATAATTAAATAACTATCCCCTGGGGCCTACAGGTGGATGCTGGGGTGGTGGGGTGAGGCAAAAAGCAGCAGTGGTGTGGAAGCATGGCACCAGCATTATAAGGCAGAGGGGGAGATGGCAAATATTGCTGCTTAAAAAGCGCCAGATTAAGAATGTGTTTGGTTAGTTGTAAGAGGGGGCAAGTCATGTTACGTGTATATGTAACATGTAACATGTTACATGTAACATATCTAACCCTTAACCTAACTCTACTGCCTGAGAGTCCAACATGATGATATGTATATGTTAAATGATATAAAACTGAGATAAGCTGGAAATCTGTATTTACATGAAAAATGACTTTAACCATTATTTGATCCAAATAGTTGGGTTTTATCGATTGTCATATAGATTAGATGTCATGAATCCTAGATTTTTGTGTTTAATGTTTCCTGTTTCATTTTGAAAAGTGTTCACCCCCTCTTTCATGGCTGTTTTCACTTCCTGTCTCTGTGTTTTCCATCCTGTTTGATTACCTGATTGTGTTCACCTGGTGCCTTTGTGTCTGGCCTCCCCTCCCCAGCTGTGTCTTGTCTTTGCGGTTTGTCTTTATTTAGGCATGTCTCCCCTTGTGTTCCTGTCTGTTTTCCCAGAGGTCCTGCCTGTGTTTTGGATCCTGTTCCTCGTGCCCCACGGTCTGCACCTGTTCAGTTTGTCTTTACTTCAGTTTTGCCGTGCTTTTGTATCAGCTTGATTTATTTAAAAGCTCGCTTTTTGTTTAAACTTTATACTTACCTCCTCTTTATCTGTGTTTCAGTACAACATCTTGTTAAAACCTTGACAACCAATCTGAAAGTTGACCCAATGAGAATTATCACCCAACTTCACATGTCCAATAAGCCCTGCTATGCATTTCTATATCTTGTATTCACATCAATGCAATATCCGTAAGAATGAAAAACCCTTTCTGTCACTCAGACTGTTCATCCGTATAATTCCAATAAAGTTGAATAGCCAAGCTTAGTCTCATTGTATTTCGTATGTCGTATTTGTAATCTTTTTTTGTAAGGAGTTCAACATGATACAAAGTATGTGTTCCCTTTTATATTAGCTGATTCAATTGCATATTGGGTTTTACTTTAAAATAACTAAAAGTCAGCTTTGCATTGTTGGTATTTTCGCCATTTGGGAATATGTCGCTGTCCGAAATCTACAACATGGAGGACTTTTAAGAACTTAAGAAGGCCAACATGAGCAATATCCACTAGCTACCTTCCCAACAAAGTTCTTTTTCCTTTGACGCATTATAAACAGAGTTGAAAAGCTGCAGTGTTAACATAAAAGTTGTTTAGCTATAGACTGAGCCATTACATCATAGTAACAATGAGAAGCCTTGGTAATACTCTGCTCTGTCACATTACTGGAGTCTGTCTTGGAATTATAGTTCTCTCTGAGACAGAGCCTACGGGTGTGTTTGTTCTCAACGGGGAAGCAATGAGCTTCACACTGCCTTTCCACAGCCCATTTCCCAAAAACTGTACTTAGCGAGAATTAGAAATTAACTGTTTTTTAATGAGGACTTTGGTACAAAAGGCTATTATTTTCTCCTTGGTCTGTACACAAGCCACAAAATCCCTTCATTTTCTTTTTATCACATTTTTCCTAAATGTAGTGCATGCACTCTAAAACTATTTGGCATCCAAATAATTTCTCCTGGCAGCTTTTCACTACACTGGTTTGGTACTTTGATTGCACAAGAAAATGGAAGTAATGTCCCAGAATTACTTTAATAAGGGTTGGCTGAACAACAAGAATAGAACATTAATTACAGCAAACATAAAGTGGTAGAATAAATTATTATAGTTTTATTATCGAGTAGGAAATAGAACAAAAGGACAAATGACAGGGGGAAGAAAGAAACAAGACATTGAACATTTCACGTTTTTAATTAAAGACACAATCTGAATTTTATGGCAAACTGCTTGTATTTCAACATTTTTATTATCATCTAAGCCATTATTTTACAGCTTGTTCTTTAAATATATTTGCTATAGATTGATTTCATTTTGAAGATTATGAAAGCCCTTTTATCACTTCCCCTTCTGAAACGGTGCCTTGATTCTCACCTCTCTTTAATTAAAGTGACAGTCTGGAGATATTACAGAAGCTCCAACACCATCAGCAAACTGTCAACGCTCATGATGGAAACCTTTTTGCCTCACTGGAGCTACTTTTTTTATTTTGTATATGTTTTTTACCATGCTAGCAGCTTGTCTCTATGAATAGTAATGTTGCTTTGCTGGTTGGCCCACCACTTCGGTTAAGACTGAAATGTCTCGACAACACTCACAGAAATATTTGGCCCTAATATAAAGGATTTATGTATTTCAATTGCATATAAAATGTCCATCCATTTGGATAACATAGTTCTTACATAAATTGACTAATAAACTCTATGCATTGCAAATACATAATAACTATGTTTATACCTTATTATCAATAATGTGTTTCAAATACATTAGAACCAGGCTTATGTATTCGATATAAATAAAGCCTATGCATTTTAAATTCATAAGATCCAGGTGTATGTATATAAAATAAATATAGCTTAATTGGTGCATTAATTTAATAATGCATAAAATGTATAATTTTTTTTGTAATAATCTACTTTCATAATACATAACCACATTCCCCACACTAACAGCACTAACACAAAATGTGTCATGCCACCTTGTTTCATATTTAGCGTACGAGTACACGTTACTATAGTAACTCATTTTATGCATTATTAAATTAATGCACCAAATAAGCTATATTTATTTTATATACATAAACCTGGATCTTATGAATTTAAAATGCATAGGCTTTATTTATATCGAATACATAAGCCTGGTTCTAATGTATTTGGAACACTTTGGATGTATTGATAATAAGGTTGTAGACATAGTTATTATGTATTTGCAATGCATAGAGTTTATTAGTCAATTTATGTAAGAACTATGTAATCCAAATGGATGGAAATGTTATATGCAATTGAAATACCTAAATCCTCTATATTAGGCCAAATATTTCTGTGAGTGAACTATTGGATAAATTGTCATCATCCTCAGAGGGTGCATCATATTGACTTGGATGATTCCAGGCACCTGTTACTTGTGTATTGCCAACAATTTAATGGAATGCCATGAAATCCAGCATAGTCAATGATACCAAACAATCACGTCAGCATGTTAGCATCGTTATTTGGACTTTGTTAAAATGCAAATGTTAACCGTTCACACCAAGCCCTGCTGCTAGCATGGCTACAGACCTGTTGCTTTTGTGTTTCTATGGGGAGAGCAGTGTCACTTCACTACGAGGCAGAATCACTACGAGGCAGAATCACTTCTTCGGCGCACCACTTAAAATTGTCGCCGAGCGCTGCACTCTAAGTTAAAATTATTTCTTCTTTGTCCTAGTTACTGCTGACCTTTAGACACTAAACCAATCAGATGACAGCTCTATGTAGCAGCACAATCTAGCAGAGGAGATAACCATAGAAACATAACTGGCTGTTATTTACGGCAAAACTCTGGGCCCAACCACGCGGTGAGCAAAGAGCAAATCACTTATCATGTGAATGCTGCTTCAAGCGTGAGGAATTCTAAAGCTTGTGAATAAATCACAAAGGGCCTATCTATCAACTTTAACAAAACTAAACTAAAATGTACGTTTCCACCTCTTGATTTCGATCCAATCCAGAATTTAATAGGATGCTCTTTTGCCAATGCTTCACCCTTTTACCCTTTTAATTAAATTGCCACAAGTAGTTTTAGCATAATCCTTCTGACAGTCTAACAAACCAAGCCAAAAACACAACCCCTGCAAAGGCAGTTAAAGCTTTAGCTCAGAGCTTTTGTCAGCATTTTGTGAACTCCTTGAATGTACCAGACATTAATTCACAAGCAAAAGTCCCAAACTCAAATTTAAATTATCGTCAGATGCACAAGATTGATGACATTGTTAGAAACGGATGGATTCTCATGGTCTATACTTGTCGCCTCTAACAAAACATTTGTAATGACTGAATATCATTTGAAAGTTCTATACAATGTTTTTCTTAGATCCTGCATACATTCCTGCATATGAAACAGAGACAAACAACACTGCTGATTCAAGATGGCACTGAATCATTGACTGCCGTTTGGCCAAATATGGTGTGTGATGGAGAATCATCAGAGGAAGAGTGTAAATGAGTGGTAAGCGCCTTAATGATCCCCCTTTCATAGTGTTTCATATTCACGTTTAAGAACATGAGCCGTTTGAAAACAGATTTGCACTGAGAGGAGAAGGAAAACCTATGCATAAACATTAATGTACCTAATTGGAAGCAAATGATGCACTTCAACACAAACACAGGAGACACCCGCATAATTCAAAGCATTTCCATGAAAGCAGTCTTAGATAGGACATGCTGGGATGACCTTGGTAACTAAGAGGCTGTTTATGCCCAGCACTGTGATGATGATAGAAAAACACCACTCACACCATCTGCACATACACAAATCTGAACAGAAGAAGTATAACGCGAAGCACCAGTGAGATTTTACCAGCCTTTTAAAGGTCACTATTGTGCAAAATCCACTTTTTCATGTCTTTTTTACATGTGTCCCCTCTGTGTAAAAAGATTCTGAAAGATTCAGGAAAAAAAGATTTGCTCTCTTTTTGTCCTGACCAGAGTTGGGTGTAATAATATTACTTTTGTCGGTAACGGAGTAATGTAACGCGTTACTTTTATAATTCAGTAATCACACTACAGTTACTAACATTGCCTGACACACGTTACTTCATTACTTTTATAAAATCAGTAATCACACTAGTTAGCCTACTAACATACAGAATTACTAGATTCTCCCTTTGACAGACAAGAGGGATTTCTGCCGCAGGTTTATATTTACGTAACATTTGCGCGACTTGCGCGTCCACATGCAGTGCATAAACATGGCTGAGTCAACAGCGATAACTTTCGAGGGGTGGAGGCAGGGACGTGCACAGGTACGGGCTAATGTTGCCCGGGCAACGGCCCTTTTGCCATTTTTGTCTGACCTGCCCCTCTGGAGAGAGCAAGAGTTTTTTTTGTTTTCTATTGTGGCCGAATCAACATGATAAGCCCACAATTAGTATTGTAGCGTCTCGCTGCGATACAACACAACTTGTCAGCGCTGTCATCTTCCCCCATCACGTGACTTTGTTTACAATCTGACAGCTGGAAGCAAAGGAAAGCCCTCCGAGTCCGGCCTCATATGGCTATGGTGATCATACCAAATGCCTGCCTGGCGTTAGAGTATAGGGGACAAACCAGGGGACTTTACTTCCTCTTGACACCGTCGGTTATTTTAAAAAAAAACACCTAAATATACTTGTTATTGTGCTTCTGTCTTTCTGTGTCTTTTACTCTGCTCCGTAAACTCCCTCAACGGGGCCGCTCGCTCTCTTCTCTTGATTGCCCTCACGGGAGAACACTTCACTGTCCCGCTTTATTGTAGGATTTCTGCCATGTCTCCACTTTAGTTTGACCATCTCTGTTATTAAGTTATGGAATTCTAAATAAATAAGTAATTAGATACCTTACCATTACTACGCTCATAAAGAATGATAAGAATAATGCGTTTGAACTGGTTTAATTAATTAGTGAGTTTATTTAAGGTAATTATAGAAGCCCTATTTTATCAGTATGTCTGCACAGCAGTTACAATCGTAAAACTACATTAAAACAGAATTGTCCCCATTGTTTCCTTTAATAGTTATTAACATTAGATATTTTAATGAGATATGGACCGCAAAACAAAAAATGTGCCTGAATTACGAATTTAGCAGTTGGACATAAAAGTCAACTGAGTGTCACTTGCAATGACAGTGTTGTGTTTTTATTTTATGAACCTTTTACATTAAAAACAAGTTAGAATTTTCAAAAGGTCTTGTGTTTTTTTTCGGAGGGGGGGGGGGAGGCCCTTTTTCCAGTTTAGAGCAATAGCCCCTCCAAATGTCTGTGCACGTCCCTGGGAGGAGGTATGCCCATTATTTTGAGTTCGTCCGAAGAAAGGACAGGAATGTGACGGTGAGGTGCAAACTGTGTCCAGGACAGAAGCTTTTATCCACTGCTGCAAACACAACGTCAAACCTCAACAAGCACGTGCAAAGACAACATGCTAACGTGAAGCTAATAGCTAAGGAGGACCTCCGAATCCAGAGTGAGGATGTCGCGTAAAGTAACGAGTAACACTCAAGGGCGCCGGAAGCTGGGGGGCCAGGGGGCCATTGGCCCCCCCACTTTACAGCCCTGCCCCACATTTTCGCAGCAGCGGATGCCGCGGAACACTGTACACATCCCGTTTCAATAATTCCCCTCTACTCTAAAGTCGCATCTAAAAAGAACGCGATCTGATCTAGCTGTATATTTTGTTATTTTTGATTGTTATATTCAATCTCATTAGCTACAGGCATTTTTGAAGCTTGTAAAGGGAAGATGACAGCTCTCACTCGCCACTCTGCTCTTCCACAGCGCCGCTTCCCCTCCCTCCGCTGAAATTATGAATGTAAGGCGTATAGTAATCATAGATAACACGGCAGGGTCCGTTACAGTTTGTTTTAATCTGATTTCAAATAAACAAAGTC